>CM060962.1:242652777-243235277 GCA_030765045.1 Tenodera sinensis
AAGTCTGAAAATGCCCAAAGTCACCTGCTTGTATCGGTAGGACGGGGTACTGAACATTTAACATTATTACGTTTGCCACATACTCCCAAACAGTTCCACAGTTTCTTGTTGGACTGGCTCCCATCTGATGTAAAACCAAGTATTCTAGCTCCTGAACCTTCCAGTTGAATAACCTGCATTAAAATTTGTGCCAAAATGTCCCCTGGAGTTGCATTTTTACTTGCGTAGATAGCTACAGGTTGCACCCAATTATACAATAAAGGGACATACATAAATACCAGGACGTGATTGGCCAATTCATTTTTACTTTTATCAGGGGTTAAATCCCCCAAATCCACAAACCCATCCACTTTCAAAGAATTAGAATCAAATCGAACTTCTTCTCTTAACTTAACTTCGTCAAAAGTTAAAATTCCACATCGTTCGTTTTCATTCTTATGCTTTAAAAATTCAGATATTGCATTTGCAGCATGGATATTAATGCCATAAGGACATTTAAGACCTTTGATTAACTTTCTTAAATGTGATTCTGATGGAAGGGGAAGTAGATTGTGATTTAAACAATTCCTGTATCCTTTGGATCACTTGATTTTTAAAAGCAGGCTATCTAAAAGAAATTCTTCATTATATCTCATGCCTTTCTTTTTAGTTGCCTTTGATCTTTTCAAAAATGTATCAACAACAATTTTTTGTTTTTTACTTGGGCATTTTGTTCCATCAGATTCATCGATATTGCCACTATTTCCATTTACTTTCCTTTCAAGTACTTGAATCTTGGCATTGGCTACTTTCAATTGGCTTTTTAGTCTAATTATATTACGCTGTTGTTGCTTTAGCTTTTTCTTTAATAGGTCTACTTTATTATTAAAATGTCTACTGGTATCCCCTGTGAGGGAAAGATTAACAGTCGTATTTTGAAAGCCTTCTGCATGATTCCCACTGTCTTCTAAATTGGTATCTCTTTCAACCCTTTTTGATGGTCGCTGTGAAGGAGGTTTACGGGAGTGTATTGACCGTGATAAGTATTTAGGAAGATTAGGAAAATGATGTGGAACTGCATGAGGCATTAACTTCCATCTTTGCCTTGCAATTTCTACATTTTTTCCATTAACTACAAACTTGTCTAACTTTATCAAAAGCTCTTCTGAAAAATGTAAATCACACACGTAACTATTAGATGAAAGGCACTTGTCCTCTCTTGGTATGGCCCTCTCCCATTTAGAAAACAGTAATTTATCTTTTGGAGGTGTAAAGAAATGTTTACCTTTAGATTTGTCATATCCAGATCTACAACCAGGCACGAAACACATAGGCATGTCGATTATTTCTATAAATTCACAGTTTCATAAAAATTAACAACAATTCATCACACTGTAGCAAACACAGCAACCATACACAACAATACTCCAATGCAATGGCCAGCGAAACGTGCTGTAAATAGCCGCACTAACGACTTTGCTGCCACCTGACGGAGGCGCCAGGTAGCTCTTGTATAATCATAAGGAAGAGCAGTGGCGTGATCACACTTCTCCTTCTATACGCTCTGGTCATACTTAAAACGGGAAAGAAACGAATCTAATACCAACCAGTACATTAGCGCTATCACATGGAATGGTTATAATACATATTCCTTACCGGCATAGGCTTTACAAAACAAAACAAAAACAAACAAAAAAGAACTTTAATCCTTATGAAATCTATCTGCAGAGCAATCTTTAGCATCTTTGGGCCAACGTTTGCGAAAGAAGGGAGGTTGGATTTACCTCCTTCCACTTTATGCAGACTGTGCCGCTCTTTTAACACTCAATTGTATTGCAGTGGTGGTTTGGTTACATGTACGTTGCGTTTGAGTTACGAAAGCACTTTCAAATCTTATGCGATACATATCTATTCATTAGTCACTTCTTTGGTACTGCTTAGGTTTAAGCAGTCTACCAATATTTGGCGAAAAAGTCAAAGTGCTAGAAGATAAACCAAGTGATCGTCGTGTAACCTATTGGGATACAGACCCTTAATATAGTTCAATTTGGAGAAACTCTTCGCAAATATATGTAGAGTTCTACTCACTGTTATACAAACTATTCTTGCAAATGCTTATTTCTCTATTATATTTTAATCGACATAAGCATTTTCAGAAATTACTTTTTGCTAATTTTCTTGTAGGCGCTAGTGTAACATGGGAATACAGAAGACTTTAAGTGATAGTAAAGTGTTTTAAGAGTTGGTTGCTACGCGATGTCTTTGAAATTCCGTTCTTTTTGCAAAGTCAAGGGACAAAAAACGAATAATATATTCCTATTTGAGAAGAGTAAAGGTATTGGCAAATTCACACAGATAATAGAGTATTTCGGAAATGGTTCGCTTTAAAAAAAAAAAAAAAAAAAAAAAAAAAAAAAAAAAAAAAGACCTATTTTATATAAATATTGTGTTTTAACCAGATCTACATTTTTATTTAGTAAGATTTTGTCTCCTACTGTTTATCGTTTATGCAAAAGTCATCCAGAATGAAGAGGTCTTTTGAGAGCATTCCCAGAAATATAAAGTTATCACTTAGAAAGTGCCAGGGAACGCCTGTTTGTGTACGTCACTTTACATTGACTGATTGGGAGTTTACACGCCACAGGCGTGATTCACTCTCCGACTGAAAGAGGAGGTGGGGGATGGCAGCTAATTACGTAAGCGTCTCCAAAAGGACAAGGTTGGACATCGCTGATTTAAACGAAGCAGTTCCTATACTTGATTCTATCCTTAACTGGTGAAACATACCTGAGCAGAACACAGAGGAATGTATGCAAGTTAATTTCTGAACTTATTCCACTAGGATTGAAAAAGGCCTGCATTTTCTTTCTATATATATATATATCCGCTTATGAATGGTGTGGCAGTGAAATGTTTGACTAAATTAGTTTCCGACGTTGACAGCATAACTCAAAAGTCGGTTAAAAACCAAAGCTGATATTTAAGTTTAATGCCTTTCAAGAATGTGACACCAAGATTTTGAGGAAACCTTCTCCACCCTAAACTACCCTTTACATGGAAATTTTTCGAAAATATTGATTTTCTTGAACATGGCTATAACGATTTTGATTAAAATGCCATGCGTTTGAAATATTTTTATGAAAAATGAAATGTATACTTAGAATTTTCTGGCTATAACCCCTGTAGTCCTATTTAACTGGTAAACCGCAAGAGATAGACCAAATCTTACCACACAAAAAATGTAGATTTAGCTAAAATACACAATTTATGTTTGAATACATTTTTTATAGAGTGAACCATTTCGGAGATATGCCTTGTTATTTGTGTAAGTTTTGGAGAACTTGTACTTCTGTCAAATGGAACATTGTTATTCTTCTTCTTTCCCTGATTACCCTTCCCTTATGTAGGACTTACAACCCCTAGGACCAGCCAGTGCCTAGAGTCAGACGCCTGTCGGGGAACAGAAGGACCTCTGGACCAGACAGAGAGAAAACCTGGAAGCAGGTGGTCAGCCAAGCACCAGGTATGATAGTAAGGAAGAGGATGAAATGAAATGAAGGCGAAATTAATGGATTAATTGGTGAAATGAACGGCTGGGGAAAACTTAGAATCCGGAGAAAACCCGCCCAGACGCCGCTTCGTCCAACATGAATACCATATGCGGGTCCCGCCTAGGTGGTAGGCGAGCGGTCTAACCACTCAGCCAGGGCGCCGCCATTATACTTCCAGACTCAGGAATAATCTTGGAATAATTTCTAACCCCCTTCCGGGAATCGAACCCGGCACAGCAGGCTCTACCTACTGCGCTACAGGGCCAGCCCAACATCGTTATTCAATCTTTTATATGTTAGTCTGCAAATAGAACGGAATTTGAAAGCTTTAAACATTTGACTATAGCCCGAAGTCTACTGTATTCCCATATTTCCCTTGTACCTACAAGGAAATAAGCAATAAGATAAGGTCTGCAAATATTTATCTCACCTAACACGAAGAAGATATACGAATAAGAGTGTGTAAGAATAGTTAGCACAAGAATAGAGAAAGTCATGTGAGTGCAACACATCAGATTTTTTCTCCATGCTTCCTCGCTTTCTTCCTGCGCTAATTCACCACACACATTGCTTTTTAGGGATACTTTATCACTTATTTCGTTTCTTGTGCTGCTATGTATCCTTGCACACTACCTTGAAATAGTTTTTAACATTCCATTAGGCGCGCGCCCTGATGGAACACCGTTAGTAGCGCGGGGCCTACTATCTATCCTATATGTATTTTTTTTTTTTTTTGAAATTTCATTTTCTTTAATTCAAAGTTCAGCTTTATTTAGCTTAAATATACATAGTTTTTATTGCCATTATCTTACTAGATAGATCAAAGATAAATAAAACGTAGTATAAATACAATACGCATTATAATTTGTACGGCACTACATGGAAAAATCTGAAGTGTTGCACTCACATGACCTTCTCTACTCTTGTACTAACCATTCTAACAAACTCTTACTATCTCCATGTTAGTTAAGATAAACATTCGTACTAATTATCTTATTGCTTATGTCCTTGTAGGTGCAAGGGGGATATTAGAATACAGCAGGCTTTGTGCGACAGTCAAATCTTTTTAAACTTTGAGATTCCGTTCTCTTTGCACGATTAACATATAAAAAAATGAACAATGTTGTTGCATTTCGCTAAAGTTCTAAGTTTTCCAAACACACACACATAACAAGGAATATCTCCGAAATGGTTCACCCTACAAGAAAATTTATTGAGACATAAATTGTGTATTTTAGCAAGATCTACATTTGTTGTATAGTATGATTTGGTCTATCTCTAACGGTTTACGAGTTATGCAAATGTCGTCCAGAGTAAATGCGACTACAGGGGCTATAGCCAGAAAATTCAAGATATACATTTCGTTTGTCATAAAAATATCTCAAACACACACATCACATTTTAATAAAAATCGTTAGAGCCATTATCAAGAAAATCAAAATTTTCGAAAAATTTTCCATGTAAAGGGTAGTATAGGGTGGGGTTATTTTCTTCAAAATCTTTGTGTCGCATCCTTGAATGACATTAAACTTAAATACCAACTTTGGTTTTTAACCGACTTTTTGTTTTTGAGTTATGATGTCCGCACACACACACACACACACACACACACACACACACACACACACACACACACACACAAACACACACACAGACCTTTTTCTAAAAATGCTTTTTGTATTCAGGGGGTCTTAAAACATATATTTCAGGTGAAATCTGCGAATCAAATTTTTGGGTGGAATACAATACTTCCCCTACCTACCAGTAGAGAAAGTAAAATAGATTTGCGATGTTTAGGTATATACCTTGTTTCCACACATGAGTTCCAAGTCAAAATATGATCTATTCAGTCCTCTCTACAAGTCCTAAAGGTTTGTAAGGGGAATTTTAGAGCACCCTGTATAGTAGATAGAAACCACAAACTCACCGAGATTCAAACTCCAAACCATAGGGTAGCCATATCTAAACGAACTATGAGTCTGTTCTTCAATTAAATTAAGGGCTGCTATTTGCACCTCGTTCAAGCGTGTGGAAGAAAATGAAGTCACTTGTATTAATAAATGTATTGTTAACGACCCTTCTTGGGAGAGTCCAGTGGGGCCCGGCATCTTACAGGACCGCCTTATTGTCAGCCTATTCCCGCAGGCTGCGTTACAACAGCCCATGAAGAGCCAAGCCTTACCGCCCAGCCGTTGCGTCCTCCACCTCGGCCCACTAAAGGCGTCATTGGTGGGATGCAGTACTGGAGGGTAGTACGTGGTCAGCGTCCCGATCCCTCCCGGCCAGTTATGTGGTCTTCACGACCTGGGGCCGCTACTTTTCCATCAAGTAGCTCCTCAATTGGTCCCCCCGTGACTAACGGAGCTGAGTGCACCCCGTGCCAGACCACCCAGGGGGGATAAAATCCCCACGCTGGTACCGGGGATCGAACCCATATCCTCCGCGCCAGAGGCAAGTGACGTTACAACATAGGTACATAAAAAATAGTTTATTTTGGTATTCCTTTGGGCTTCCGGTTTTACATCTAGAGATATTTCATGCAATATTTTTATCCTCAAGTCAATAAATCACAACGCACTCTTATTGCCTCTTTGAGACATCTCACCAGGTACGCTATTATAATTATTACTTCTTTCATGTTTCTCGCAGTCACTGCAGTAACACACGCAATTTACGTGCATTGCACGTCTCGCTTGTACTAAAAACGTTATAATAAATTCTTACGAGCACAAAAGTACCCATTAGACAAGAATACACACCTCTATAAGACACATAATTTATTTCAAATAACTTTTAGGCAATCCTAGCATAAAAACGGTTTATTATGACGGCGTAAGTCATGCGAAATTACCCTGTTTCTGGAACCAGTGCCAGAAAATGAACGACATAATTATAATGGCAACAAGACAGCAATGATACCATCACCGCCACAAAATATTTTTCTCCAATGTGCCTGTAAGTGAGTGAGTGGCGTCTAAGGGCCCGTCGACAGCGAGGTCATTTTGGCCATGTGCCTGTATGAAAACCTGAAATTGTCACTCTCGCAAGTGCAGCAACATTCAAACACAACAATCAGTTCATTAAATTTATTTTAAAATTAAAACCAACAACAATATATAATATTAATCAGAGCCTACGTTACTTGGTACACTTACTTTCCTTGGTAAATACCCATCTGTGAAATTTTGAAAATCTATAATTTTTATTGGTTTAATTTGGAATTTTAACACAACAATCACTGTATAGTGAGGAGTAAATCTGCCAAATGTCTTACATTTAGTCAAATTAGTTTCTAAGTTGTAAATATTTGAGTATGATTTTTTAATATCTTTATAAATGGTTTTCACGATGCAACTTTGATTTCAAAAGCTTGAAGCCGAAACAATGATACGACGAAATTACAAGAAAGTAGTCAAAATTAACAATTAAAGAAAATGAGAAATAATAGTAAGATAAAAATATCCAGAATATATGTTAAAGTAGAAAAGAAATATTAAGAACTGGTTAACTGTTTTGGTAAAAGGTATCAATAGTGCAAGAGCAGTTGTTAACGGGTGTTTTGAACCAGGTCATCAAGCTAATTGATTTTTTCCGTCTCAACTTGCAAAAGTCATTAGCGACAGTGGTTACGTGACCTAGGCAGCGTCACTACTTCTTCATCATCTTCATCTTCATCTTTATCTTCCTCTTCCTCTTTTTCCTCTTCTTCCTCTTCTTCCTCTTCTTCTTCTACTTCTTCTTCTGATTACCCTCCCGTTATGCAGGACTTACACTCCTTAGGACTTACAAGCCAGTGCCTAGTGTCAGACACCTGTCGGGGAGCACAGGAACCTATGGACCGGACAGAGTGGACCTGGAAGCAGGTGGTCAGCCAAGCACCAGGTATAAGAGTGAGGAAGAGGATGATATGAAATGCAGGCGAAATGGATGATTGGAAAGGTGATAATGGAGCAATTGGTGAAATGAGTGGCGGGAGAAACCGGAGCGCCTGGAGGAAACCCGCCCTGACGCCGCTTCGTCCACCACGAATACCCTGGGATCGAACCCGTCCGCCTAGGCGGTAGGCGAGCGTGCTAACCGCTCGGCCTCGGCGCCGCCATTAGGCAGCGTCACACTGGTTAAAATTCCAGGTAATGCTAGGCTCACTGACTGGATATGACGCGCTAGTAAGATAGACTCTTTACTGGAAAAAGTGAAAGGGTTTGTCGCGTCTAAGGAAGGTGATCAGTAGGGCTCGGAAGTTTATGCCCTAAAAAACACTGAAATATGCATGCAAATATGCTCTTAAAAACTTGAAAATATGTCAAGAAAAATGCACTATTGAATCAAAACAATTAATGTCCCTTTGCAGTAGACAAGACGAGTTAGTATAAATAATAAATAAAGTTACCTTATTCCTTAGAGGATGAAGCAGAAGTGGTCCCGCTGCTAGTATTAACTGCTAAATTTCAGTTCACAACCAACAGGTTGCACAAATTTTCAACTGTAAAACATCGTCTGTTGTCTCGCAAAACACTTTTGTAACGTGAAAAACTTCTCTCCACGTCACAAGATGTTATCGGGGTATATTTAAATGATGTTAACTGCTTCACAGAGAGAGTCAACTCTCTTGGTGTGACAGATGGTTATCTTTCGAGGATGTCTCGAATACCGCACATCTGTTTATAACCAGAATTTTTTGAAATTACATAATTGACTTTCTCTTTCACTTTTTGTCCTATGCTACCAGGAACCGAACTTAGATCACATATTGTTTTTTCAAAGACAGTAAGTGATTCATGCAAAGGAGATTCTACAGCTTCCAATGCCGTTATGGCTGTTGGTAAGAAAGAAAAACGGGCAGACATGAAACTAAGATCTTCCTTTAACCCAGTGTCAGACAGAATATTTTGCACAGTTTCTATTGATGAAGCATCGTTGGAGTCCAATGAATTAACAACCTCTTCGACTATTTCTATGTGCTGAGCATAATATAAAACTGTATCCATCCATGTTCCCCATCGAATTAACATTGGTGCAGGAGGAATTCAGATAACTCTTTTAGGATATTTAACAAAAATTATCTTCATACTGGACACAAATCTGTCTACCAATGGGAAGGAATCATTGTCTCAGAACTGCTACCAATATGAAAAATATTATACAGATGAAAAAATAATAAAAAACCGTAAAAATCATTAAAATATGCCATATAGGGTCTATAATATTGAAATATTATGCATTTATCAAAAATCAAGAAAATATGCAGTTATATGCACCATAAAGTCATGTCCAAATAACTGAAAATTCCATAATTCGTGCAGATAATGTAAAAGCATACATTTTTAACCCCTATGAAAAAACATGCAAATGCATGAACTTCCTAGCCCTAGTGATCAGTTAGTCACACACTCAGCGACGGGACGCTCAGCGACAAGGCACGCTACATGAGAGCTGCGTTTTATTGCAGCGCGGTATTTGACCGCCACGTGCAAAATTGTAAACTTGCACATTCTCCAGTCTACGGATTTAACCAGCAGTATTATCGCTATTCTTTTAGTAATCATTCGGCAATTTCTCGACAATTCAAGTTAGTAAACTTGATTTATATTACAAACTGGTGTTGCCGTTATTCACATACATCCACGCATACTCCGAGTTAAAGAGTAAGATTGCTTGAGCTAGGCCCGGGAAATGATGGGAGGAGATATTATTGTATATTGAAAATACACTGGCGCTCAGAACATCTGATCTTCAGCAGAACGGTGAGTTGCCAGCTTACCGCAGCGAGGGTACTGTTGTTGCTTCGAATTGACGACAACCACGTGGAGCATAACGAATTTGCTTCAAGTTTAATTTTTATTTATGCTTTTAATAGAATGCTAGCAAATCGAAGAGATAATTTTTAAAATGTTGTCATTAGTTAAAAATTATTATTAGTTATTTGATAAAAATAAATTTTAACCTTGAAATTCTTTTTTTTTTCATCTAAATTTCGAAATTAAATATTAATATTTAAAAATTCAGAAGTTATTCATGTTATCAAAAAAATTATCTCATCATTTCCTTCAAAATTTCATACATATGCATTGAAAACTCCATCCTGTGGAACATTATAAAGAGGAAACAGTGCTAAAAACAAAAACATGAGTTTGAAATGATAGCAAGCATAATGAAACTGTATTGATTTAAATACGGTTTTATTATACACTTACAGGCAATCACTTAAATGGCCAAGTGACATAGTTAAAAAGATATAAAAAGCACATCAAAATAAATCAGAAGGTTTATAATATTTGATAAAACAAAAATCCATTTCTGTCACCTTTAAAATGTTCAGCCTTTTTACACAGATGCCATGCTTAAGAGTGCCTACAACTGGTCTCAGCTATCTTGGTTTCGTTCAAAACTTCAAGGGGAACACAATCCATATTTTCAAGAGTTTTAACATTGTCTCCCATTTTCCTCTACAAGTGTTGAAACAAATGAAACGACATCTGCCTAGCAACGATATTTACCTCATACATGTGTGATCTCTGGTACACTAAAATTTCTCATTTAGAAAATTTATCAATTATTTTTGCGTATTTTAATGCTAAAATTGCATAAAAAGTTGTAACACGTGTATAATCTTTTCATTGTGACACTTCTTGTCACAATAAGTCAAAATATCTGATGTGTTGCACTCACATGGCTTTCTCTACTCATGTACTAACCATTCGTACAAACTCGTATTCCTATATCTTCTTGTATTAGTTAAGATAAACATTTGTACAAATTATCTTATTGCTTATTTCCTTGTAGGTGCAAGGGGAATGTTAGAATACAGTAGGCTTTGTGCGACAGTCAAAACTTTTAAAGCTTTGAGATTCCGTTCTCTTTGCACACTTAACATATAAAAAAAAATGAACAACGATGTTCTATTTCACGAAATTTTTAAGTTTTCCGAAACTCACACATATAACAAGGAATATCTCCGAAATGGATCACTCTACAAGAAAATTTATTCCAACATGAATTGTATATATTAGCAAAATCTACATTTTTTGTATAGTATGATTTGGTCTATCTCTAATGGTTTACCAGTTATGCAAAAGTCGTCCAGAGTAAATACGACTACAGGGGCTATAGCCAGAAAATTCAAGATATACATCTCATTTGTCATCAAAATATCTCAAGCATACGACATTTTAATCAAAATCGTTAGAGCCATTTTCAAGAAAATAAAAATTTTCCACGTAAAGGGTAGTTTAGGGTGGGACTATTTTCTTCAAATTCTTCGTGTCGCATTCTTGGAAGACATTAAATTTAAATACCAACTTTGGTTTTTAACCGACTTTTCATTGTTGAGTTGCTGTCTACAGACACACAGACACACTGACACACACACACGGATCTTTTTCTAAAAATGCTTTTTTTTTGGATTCAGGGAGTCTCAAAACATATATTTCCGATGAAATCTCGACATCGAATTTTTGGGTGGAATACAATATTTCCCCTACTTACCAGTAGAGAAAGTAAAAATGGATACAAGAGTAAGCTTTTGTAAAAATATTTGCTAGAGAAAACCATTTTATGTTACACACACAATTTGTGCGGTCACTATTGGGTTGTTTCTTGTGATGTGGAACTGGTACAGACTTTCAAGGTCAGCATACAGTGACCGCTTTTTAAATATTTCACTGTCAGTCCTATTTTCTGAATCCCTCCTGTATCTAGAACGAAATTTGCAATGAAACTAATACTGCAAATTTTCATCTTGATTAACAAGTAAATAGAGAAATTTTTTTTGAAAGGTTAGTTTGTTGAAGCAATATAAAAAATGTGATGTGCTGCACTCAAATGACTTTCTCTACTCCTATACCAACTACTCATACAACCTCTTATTCCTCTATATTCTTCAAGTTAGTTGAGATAAACATTTTCAGAAACTATTTGTTAATTTTCTTGTGGGTGCAAGGAATATAGGAACACAGTAGGCTTTGAGCGAGTCAAATTTTTAAAGCTGGTCACTACATGAACATCTTGAAATTCCGTTCTCTTTGCACAGCCAAGATATAAAAAAGTGAATTACTACCTTCCATTTGAGAAAATTATAGGTACTGTAAAACTCACACATATGACATGGAATATCTCCGAAATGGTTCACTCCACAAAAAGAAATTATTTGGACATAAATTGTGTTTTAACGATGTCTACATTTTTCGACTGTAATATTTAATCTATCTCTTACAGTTTACTACTTATGCAAAAGGCATTAAGAGTAAACAGGTTTACGTGGGCTATAGCCAGAAAATTCAAAATATACATTTAATTTGCCATAAAACTATCTGAAACATATGCCATTTTAATAAAAATCGTAGAGCTATTTTCGAATAAATAAAAATGTTCGAAAAATTTTACATGTAAAGTGTAGTTTAGGGTGGAGAAGTATTCTTCAAAATCTTCATGTCACATCCTTGAAAAGATTATGACCTAAATACCAACTTTGGTTTTTAACCGTCTTGGAGTTATGCTGCTCACAGACAGACAGACAGACAGACAGACAGACAGACAGACAGACAGACAGACAGACAGACAGACAGACAGACAGACAGACAGACAGACAGACAGACACACATACACACACACACGCGCGCACACGCACACACACACACAGAGACACACATATACACAAACATACACGGACATTTTTCTAAAAATGCTTTTTTGGATTCAGGGGGCTTCAAAACATGGAATTTTTGGGTCGAATAACAGTAGGTACTTCTGCTACTTGCTATACGTTGTACAGAATATAAATGAAATGGTGGGTAGTGTGAATGGAACAAATAAGGGTGTTTAATCAACAGTTACTGTAAAATCTTACCCTATGGACATCAATGAACTAAATATGATTTTTACTACATAGTCAATTTCGAAAAGATATTTATAAAACGGAGAGAAGGAAAAATGCTCCTTTATGAGATAGCTGTGAATGTTGCAACAAGGAGGTTATGACATGCACTTGTTGCAAAGTTCTGTATTCCAAATCCTGCGGGGCCTTAAGCTGTAAAAAGTGAAGAGATATGTACTGGAAGAAAGGGAGGTAATGAAGCTCATTTGTGAATCGCGCAAAATAAAAAGAGCGTTGTAGCTTTGTGCCCCATAGCTTCGTTGGAACTGAAAATAACATCATTTCGGATTCCCTTTGTCCGCTTAGCAACTGTTATAGCTTTTTACGCACGTTTAAAGCCCCAGGAACTTTAAACCCTTTCCATTTTCTTATGCAATGTTGTTATTATAATTATCATCATCATGGTCATCATCATCATCATCATCATGGTCATCATCATCATCATCATGATCATCATCATCATGATCACTACCACTACCACTATCACTATCATTATTACCATTATTATTGTTGTTGTTATTGTTAGTTATTGTCATAGTTGTAGTTCTTGTTGTAGTTGTTGTAGTTGTAGTAGTTGTAGTGATTGTCGTTGTCGTCGTCATCATCATCATCATCATTATTATTAGTATTATTATGGTAATTTTTTACTGTTTATTACTGAGTATTACAGATATCAATGTTAGGGCTACCTTCCTTGGAAATCAAAACAAATATTCCACAAGGCAGGAGTATTTGAAAGTAATGTCCCTACCTTTACTGTCACAATAGCTGCAAAGAAGAGCAATGCCCTTGAACTTATCCAGTGATTTGAAAGCTCTCCTGACAAAATATAAACATAAAGAACCCACAGATGACTTCTCAAATACACCATTGACCTTATTGAAAAGGAAACGATATGAGCCCTGTAACAAAGAACTGCAAAACTAAATATGCATGTGGTAAATGCAACACTCCCCTGTTTTTGAGCAAACATGTCAAAACTATTTGCATGGGCGTCGCGAAGGGGAGGCAAGTGGGGACCCTGGAAATTAATGAATATACTGTGCAGTCAATGACTATTAGACTATTGTTCTAATTTTCATGTAAAGAACAATTTTTGTTCAATACAAATTAATTGGGCTATCCTCAACAAATATTACATGTTTTGCCAACAGTATAATGAATTGTTGTTTGATTGCAATCTTCCAACTTCCCCCTGAAGAAAAAGTCTGCCGATGCCCATGACTATTTGTGATAGTTGCTTAGCCAGGGAAAACAGAAGAGGTAGTAGATGGTTCTGAACAATTCAAACTACAAGTTGTGTGTACTGTATTCATGTAATATCTTAGCTGGTCTATGTGGTAAGATAATACTAATAAACAACTATGTATGTTTAACCTAAATAAAGATACACATAAGAAAAAAGGAAAAGGAAAACAACTGAATACAGGTATATAATGACAAAAACGTAGCAGAGGCCTACTGGGCCCCAGGTGACTGTGTTCTACCAAGTGTGTGCCTAACGGAAAGTTGAGGAAAAAGCAGTTTCAAAGTTTTTAAAGCTTCACTTAAAAGGTGCCTCTGTGATAAGCTATTTTACTCTCTAGAAGCATATTTAAATTATAAATCAACCTTATACATAAATGTACTGCATTTTATGTTATATATACTTATGATTCCAGTAATAATTGTTCACAGCAATATTTTGGGAATGTATCTTTTATTTCCATTTTTATTTTGTTCACACTTTTTGCATATAAGTAAGCAAAACATGTAATATTATGTGATGATGACCAAGGCTGTAAAAGCCAAATGAAGTGATCTTACACCCATGTTTATAATTTTGGGTTCAAATATTTCAGCATTATGTAGAAATGCCATTATACAAGCAACTTGCTAATCTTTATGTAATTTTGTCTTTTGATTTGTACAAGTACATATAGCCAAAAGAAATGTGATTTAATGTCTTGGTGACTTATGTTAAATTTTGATAAGTTGATTACTGCATTTGGTTTGGCTATCACAAAATGAAAGTATTGAGACGATGTTGAGTTCCAATATTATGTTGTGGAGATACTATTAATGTGTTTTACTGAAATTATATAACACACTTTTGATATGTGAATGCAAGAATTCTGCAATCACACAGCTATTATTATTATAACATCATTATTTTCTTACTGTTCTTATCAATTTCACTTTCTTTAATCTATATGTTATGAAATTAACTGCCAAGTGTAATAATTTGAGATGAGATTTCCATGAAAATGCATGTTTATATAGGATCATTGGACGTAGTCCAAACTTCATGCATGTCCATATCATTACTATCTGATTCCAAATCCCTACATTTTTGCCTCCATTCTGCTCCTGTCACTCTCAGTCTTCATGAGACAAATCAAACACTAGAACAAAATATTGCGCTGAAGACAAGCATGTTAAAACAGAAATATAAAGATAACAAGAAGAATAACTTCACTTCACTTCAACAGTTTTGCTTTTATATGATAAAATTCTGTTTTACAGAAATTAACCCTAGACAGGTAATGGTAGATTGACTATGCATGAAAGATAAACATTCATAATTTTTACTGTTTTATTGAACATGAATAATACATGAAGATATAAAGCAAAAAATTAACTCTTTTTAATGTGGAAGCATTATTTAATAATACTACAGTGCATTTCACCTAAGTCTGATCAATAATTGCAATTGACACCTGCTGTTCCTTGCAGAATGCCTTTCTACAATGGCTATGCTAGATGTTTGTCATTCTCCTCTGCTTTGCAGGGCATATGTGGCTAACAGTCCATTTTCGTGGAGTGCAGTGGCGGTGACGGTGGCGGTGATATATTTACTATGTGACACACCAAAGTCAGCTAAGTATAAATTCTTCAAATACTGTGAGTATGCTGTAGCAATGACCTCACTAGGAAGGTATTGAGGGTATCAGATTTTTATGCCCAAACAAACTGTATTAGTGAACGAAAGTAAAATGTAGTATCATAATTTTTATAAGCCTTACCTGCTTAGGGTTAACTTCAACAAAGAACACTTATCAGGAGGAACAATATTGATAACTGCACTACTCCAGCAGTTATTTTAATATATAATAGACAGTGGTAACACTCAATGAGATTACAAATCAAGTATAACTACTCCCATATTTAAGTAAGGAGAAAAGTTAAAGCTTGAAAATTATCTTGGAATAACATTATATAAGAGCATTCTTAAAGCTTTTACTTGAATTTTAAATAATAAATTCAATACAATAACATTAAAAACCCAACAAGGCTTCAGGAAATATAGATTTACAGTGGATGCAATATATATATATAATCAGACGCATTATAGAAACGTCATGGGAATTGCATGAACTAGTACTTTTGTTTGAGAGGTAGAATTGGAACTGAAAAATTCAATGCTGTAGCTGGGATTTTTCCGTTCCAATTCTACCTCTCAGACATTGCCCACACACAGCTTGTGTGTTTAAAAACACGAACAGTAAGTTTGTTGGCATAAATAAATAGTATTTTTGTGCTTTGTGGACCTGAAAAATGCTTTCAACAGGGTAAAATTAAAAGATGCAATGCATATATGTTGGAAGATAGAAGGGTACCCCTACAACTGATTAGATCAATAATAGAGATCAACACAGACTGCAAGACAAGAATAGAAGTAAAGGAACAAACTGAAGAAATAACTATTGGTCAGGGAATTAGACAAGGCAATTCCTTAAGTCCATTCTGTTTTAATCTTATAATGGGTAAATTAATTGAAGATCTGCCAGAAGAGTTGGGATACAAGATTTCACATAATATGCTATGCAGATGATGCTGTCCGCACATCAAAAACAGAAGTTGAATTGCAAGGGCTGTTACACCAATTCAGTATAAAGGCAAAGAAATATAATATGAAAATAAAAACACAAAAGACTAAATGCCTCACAGTATCAAAAGAACCACTGAGATGCAAATTAGAAGTGGAAAGAAAAATTATTGAACAGGTAATCAGAGTTTAATTATTTAGGTATTCAAGTAACAAGCAGCAAAAATTTAAATCAAGAGATAAAATCACAGGCTGATAAAGCAGTGTAGATATTAGGATGCATAAAATATATAAATTTGACAAAATAAGTATATGGCAGTAGAGTGTAAGGTCTACATTTATAAAACAATAAATAGACCCAGCTTAACTTATGCAGCAGAAACAGTCATGAGTGTCGGTAGACTTTTTTTAAGGGAGGGGCCACATGTTGGAAGTTTGAGATCGAACAACATTAATTCATTATTCTGTTGTCAAAAGTTATAGTATTTGTTGCAGATAACCATATTAATTTGTGCTAGATAAAAGATCGTTCTTTATATGAAAATTAAAACACTAGTCTAATAGTCAGTCATTGATTGCACATTAAATTCATCAATATCTAAAGGGGGGCCGCGACCCCCCCTTGCCCCCTGTTTGCGACGCCCATGGAAACAGTCAAAACAAAAGAAATATTAAGTACATGTGAATTGAAAATATTAAGAACAATTTAAGGAAAAACTTTATTAGATAAAGTACACAATAAACAAATCAGAGAAAATTGTGAAATACAGGATATAACATAATTGGTTAATGAGCAATGGAAATACTGGAAAGTACACATTAACAGGATGGGAAACAACCATCTAGTAAAAAGAACCAAAGAAGGCAGACCTTCAGATGGGAAAGGAACAAGAGGAAAATCCGCTAGGATAAGGGTTAACAGCACTTCGACTCCTCCAAGGAATAAAAGGGGAAATGAACAGGATACTATCCTATACATAAAGAAAAAGAAGAGGAAGAAGTAAGAAAGGAAACTTATTCAATACTCAGATCTACATGCTGTGAACCTCCATGCGACTTAAAGCACACATTTCAAAAGTTAGTTGCTAAGGCTGACAGTAAAATTCAGTTCAAATTGGGGAAAAAAACTACCTTTTTTTGGAACATGTGTTTTACTACCAGCTAACGTTCTGTGGCAATGCAATGGATCATAAATAACAGTGTTGTGTCTGTTGTTGTTGCTAATGCTCTTCTTATTGGCTGTTGTCCATTTTTCTATGGGTTTCCCAGTAATATTTACATAATTGAAGTGGAACACTGGCATTAGTTTTTGAGATTGCAATACATTGGAGTAGGTGGTCTCTACTCATCATTGTCTGTGAGTTGCTGCATAGTATGCATCCTAGAGAATTGAAGATATTGATCTTAAACAGGTGGGCACCCAGACAGTCATGTCCAGTCATTAAGCAAAAAATGGACACTGTTGAGCTTCTTGGAGATTGTAATATGGTGTTGGTATTTTCCATCAGTGTTTTCCAAGATTTATTTGTACTCTTTCATGATAATTATGTTGCCAATGTGTATGGATTTCTGAGCTTAAGTATACTTTTGATGTATTGTAAGAAATTTTAGTGAACTTATTTGTTTTATATTCATTCCTTTCTTGGCCAGGAAGTCAGCCTTTTCATTTCCAGCAATGCCATAAAGCGCCAGGTTTCATTAGAAACAATTTTTTGTTTGGCTTTGTAAAATTTTAAGTATATGTAATATTTTGTTGTTTAATGGGAATGGAAAAGCTATTGCCTGGATAGCTGATCTTGAGTCACTTAAAATTACAGCTTTTTGGAAGGTATTTATTTGGTACGACAATTGGATCAACCAAGTTCTTATAGCATCTAGTTCTCCATCATAATGAGATGTGAGAGGTCCTAGGGAAATAAAAGAGGTAGAAAGCATGCAGTATATGCTGGCACCTGCTTGTACTTCTTTATCAGTCAGGGATTCATCAGTATAAATGTGAAGCTATTCACCTTCTGGGTAACAGGAATGGATTGTTTCTAAGGCAGCCAACTTCAAATTTTAGTATATACACATTTTTGAGTTTATGTATTCCAAGTTTTCTTTGTAACCAATGACTGGTTGATTCAGTGGATATATGTGGGTATATAGGGAGAGGTAGTTTTTCTGTTTTTTTTTTTTTGTTTTTTTTTCTGTAAGTAGGTTGTATTTTTGTTGCAGGTTCTTAGTTTGGTTGATAAAAGTTTTATTTGTGAGAGGGGGTTCGTAAATATTCCAGTAGACATTGCAGGCAGTCAAGATAGCTTTTTAAACATTTGTAGACTTTGATTTTCTCTTGAAACCCCAAACAACAGACCAAGAAGAAGGCCACATATATTTTATCAAAAATATATTGAGAAGCTGGGCAATGAAAGAGGGAAAACAATGACAGAAATGAAGAGAATGGCATGGAACCTAGATGAATGGAGGAGATGCCCTCCCCCCCCCCAGTAATAAGACTGTGGGCCTGATTTTGTATTACTTCTAATTGATTGAGTTTGATTGGCTAGCTGTGATTATAGCTTTGCTACCATAAAGAAGGATAGTTTTTATGTAATCTTTGTATATAGTATTTAAGATGGTACTTTCCCATTTGCTGCCAGCAAGTCTTTTGAGTGAGAAAAGTCTGTAGCTTTTTCTGTAGGTAGAGTATTCGATGTGGTTTGTCCACGATAACTTAGAAACAAGTTTAACTTCTAGGTATGTATAACTTTCTATTTCTGTAATATTTCTTCCAGCAAAGGGAAGTGAAAAGCTTGGTTTTTAAGTGGTGATGAGCAAATATGAATGACAAAGTAGGCTTAACCGTAACCTGTGTTGACTTATTTATATATGCTGTATGATGAAAGATTTGTATTAGTATGCATTATGAACGTAAAATAATATTTTGTTGTTCTGAAGAATATTTTGGCATCAAACATTTGTAAAACTCTACTTGCAGTGCACATGAGTATCTAGCTTTTTTGATATTACACTTTCATCTCCCTAGCCTATATTCAGAATATGAAGTTGTATTCCAAACCAAACACATTAAATATTGTCATGTTTATAAGTACTATACTTCCATATTACCAATACGTTATCATGAAATTTCAATTCTGAAACACACTTTGGGAAATCAGTAAGATTGAAATTGTGAAGCTACTGTAGGTGCAGTAAAGCTGTTTGCTGTGAAAAGGCATCACCTATGAATTAACAGTAGTCAAAATGTTAGTTATGTGCCAAAAGCTCCATTGCAACTGTAAGCTAGGGGATTCATTAATAAACACAATTAATAATTATTTACTAAAACTAAAACTATCCCTGTCGAAGTTCTATATATGAAAAGCTATAACAGGTCCCAGACTCAGAGAAGTGGGAAGAATATCTAAACCAACTATGAAAGTTCAAATTGGTTTTATACAAGAAGTAACAACATTAACAGAAAATCTAGGAATACCCAAAAATAAGAAAATATACTTAATGGTTGCAACCCAACTGATAATTTTGTTACTGATCACAATTTAAATTTAAATAAGTTTACTGGCAAAAGCAACATAGCCCCTGATGAAGTGAAAGCTTCATGTGTAAAGCTATGTACACAAACTATCCTCCTGAAAGCCGGAGATACATTTATATACATAGATGGCTCCCTTTTGGATGATAGAGGAGCTGGAGCTGGTGGAATGTGTCAGTTCTTCTCTTTCTATAAACATGGAAGAAGTAGCACAAATTTTGATGGTGAAATTGAAGCTATTTCTCTCTCTCTCTTGTTTGGCTACAGCATTGCAAACATATTGCTATATTATCAGATTTCAAAGCAGCAATTCAAGCTATAACATTAACCAGCTTCCCAAAAAGGGAACAAATTTTACAAATTCAAAACATGATTCAGGCCTAATGCAAGAAGAAATTACAAAATAAAAGATCCACTTATCTTATTAATATTGAAAGGTGGTATAATGCAATAAGTGGAGCTTTTAGTTTCTAATTTGTTCTTCATTTAGATTCTGTTGCTTCACTATTATTAGCTTCAACTTTTCCTTAATGATTCAGACCATTAAAAACTTGGTAAACATATAGTCTTAGAATGGATTCCAGCCCATTGTGGAACACATGGTAATGAAAGAGCTGACATATTGCCAAAAAAGGTTCAAAATTAAGCAGAAAGGAACAGTATCATTTTCATATGAATCTAACACAGGAATCATAAAGAAAAGAAGTAATAAATTCTATAATTGAAATAGTTGGAAACAAAAATCTCAAAATACTCCTAGAAGATCCCTCTATAATCCCAGACTTACCACGAAGAGCTGCAGTTACTCAGTTGTGGTTTACTACAGGACATGATTAACTGGAGAAACATCTCTACAAAATGTATATATTATCATCACCGAGCTGTACAAAGAACATCTATTACATTGAACGACACTCAAAGATTATCAACATATGACATCCAAATATTGGGAAGCAAGAAGGAAAATTATTTTGTTGTTAACTCCAGAGCATTACCTATCTACCTACACAAAGTTTATGCAAAATACAAAGCATAGGAAATGGACATTTTTCAAAATATGGTATAAAGTTTCTTTTATTTACTTCACACATTTCATTCTGTAGAAAGACAAGGGCGTTTTCAAACAAATGTGAAGATATCTAACATCATTGTTTGGGGATGGAATCAAACCAATTTTAAGAAAGATAGATACTTTATTTTTGTCTAGTACAAATGCATAAGTTTTGTTACAAGGGCAGCCATTTTATGTAACAAACTCTGTGTTCATTTTATTAGCAACCAACAAAACAAAAGAAAAACTGAAAGCTACAGTCATATGTTACCAACTGCTACCAAAAGTTGCTAAACCATTTGCATTCACCAACATCCTCCCACCTTGCAATTTAAAACATTAACTTGTAAATTGCAATACAACTTTAAATGCATGACAAATGTAAATCTCTATTACAGTTTCAAAATTTCACAACACACATGTTTGTTACAAGTCCAAGCGTTAAGGAACTTTCACCTTCCTACACACTCGTGTTGTTCTCACACCCTTGGCAGTCACCAAGCCTGGCACTGTGGCTGGTGTAACATCGCACTTACTCAACTCCTTTGTTTCATTGGAGGGGATCTCCAAAGGATACAGTCTTTGAAGAGGCCGGCCTCTTTCTCCACTAGCTGTCTTCACTCGAGCCACTCTTGATATTCCATCTGCTCCTGGGTATAACTCCAAAATAATTCCTAGGGGCCAGTTGATACGTTTCATGGAGTCATCTCCAATCAATACAACCTCCCCTACGCCGACAGCATGTTCCTTCCGTTGGCCTCTGTGAATCAGTAGAGCTAGGTATTCCTTTCTAAACCTAGTTCTTAAATCTTCCCTCAATTTCTGAAGATATCTCCTCTGGAGTTGCAGAGATGAACTATCAATAGCATCTAAGTCTGGAGTTTCACTACAGGGAATTTCCTGAAGGAAAACAGCTGGCATCAGTGGAATCCGCTCATCTGAATTCTCCAATATATAGGTAAGTGGTCGAGAGTTTATAATGGCTTCACAGTCACACAAGACTGTGTATAATTCCACATATTGCAAACAAGCTTGGCCAAGATTTCGATGCAGGAGCTCCTTCACCATCCTGACCGTTCTCTCCCACCATCCACCCCACCATGGAGCTGCAGGTGGATTAAACTTTCACGAGATTTGCTTGACAGAAGCATTGTTCACAATTTTCTTCCAATCCAGTTCTCGTAGTGCACTATTGGTACCAGTGAAGTTGGTGCCATTATCTGACCAGATATAAATCTCCTTAGAGCTTGGATGAACGCTCCTGTGGTCATGGACTGGACTAGCTCGAGATGCGCAGCTCGGTATACAGCACAAGTAAATAAGACAATCCAGACCTTTTCTCTTGATTTCAAAAACAATGGTCCTGCATAATCTATTCCAGTGACCTCAAATGGCTTGAAAGGTCCAATTCTATCCTTTGATAATGGTGCAAAGGGTACTTGTAATGCAGTAATCCTGTGCCTCTTACAGATTATGCATTTACTTATAACTCGCCTCACCGCTTTCCTCGCACCAATTATCCAGCAGCCTTCCCTAAGCAGAGCCAATAGTATCTGTAAATTAGGATGCATAACATGGTGATGTTCTTCTGTTATTAATCTTGTGGTAATCACATGTTTATCTGGTAATAATATGGGTGTTTTGAAGCATTGTGTTTCCTCACTGAAGTCAAGCTTAGTTTTCACTCTCAGCAGACCAGCTTTATCTCTCAGTAACTGCATACTCTCAGTGACTCTACTTCCTTTTGGGAAACATTCTGACTGCACAGTTTTCAGTAATCTAGACTCACCTTCTTGAGTTTCTTCATAAGACAATTCTCCTTTTCTCTTGCTCTGATGAATGAGACAATAATATAATCTCATAATCCAAGCAATCACATGGACAATCTTGGTGTATTGCAAAAAATAAAGTAGTTGATTGACAAAGTTCCCATCTTTATTGGATGGATTCTGCAGTCGTATTGGCCTGGATCAAAAGAAATGAAAACTGGAATACATTTGTCGGCAACAGATGTAAGGAAATATGTTCCCTCAGCAACCCAAATGATTGGCATCATGTACCTGGTAACACCAATCCAGCTGATTTGCCAACAAGAGGATGCAATCCGAAGGGGCTTCTTGATAGTCGTTGGTGGGAGGGACCCCAGTGGCTCATATGGTCAGCAACATCAGACACTGCTACAAACCTTAATAGTGAAGGTCGATGGTCATAAAACAAAGTATTTAGCTAGAGTTCTTTTAGACTCTGGTTCCCAGAGATCCTAAGCCTAAAGTTGTTGTTGTTG
This sequence comes from Tenodera sinensis, assembly GCA_030765045.1. Taxonomy (NCBI): domain Eukaryota; kingdom Metazoa; phylum Arthropoda; class Insecta; order Mantodea; family Mantidae; genus Tenodera; species Tenodera sinensis. The sequence continues at coordinate 242,675,855 of CM060962.1, forward strand.
TTGTTTTCTAGTGCCTTGCTTCTGGCAATGAAGCCATTAGCATTCGTGCTTTCCAATACTTTTGAACTGTAGTTTCTTCTGATCTTAATGCTTCACAGGTCTTCAAGTGATCTTCGTTCATTTCTGCTGGATCGTTACACAGGACACATATTGGTGCAGCTGAGATACCTATTCTGTAGAGATGACTTGCTAAGCAGTCGTGATTTGTCAATTGTCGGAAGGCTGCAGCCGCTGTTTTCCTTGGTCTTTGGGGGATTATATCTGGGTTGGAAAGTAGTGTAATCCATTTTTTATCTTTGGTATTTGTTTCTATTTCTTGTAGGTATGAATGAGAAAAATTTTTAATGATCAAGCGTTTTATTGAGGAATATGAGAAATTGAATTTAGACTTTTGTTTTATTGTTGTGCCTTTCTTTGCAAGTGAGTCTGCAGCTTCATTCCCTATGACTTCACAGTGTGCTGGAATCCATTGTAGATGAACAGTCTTATTAACTTTTTGGGGTTGTGTTAACATTTTGTAGCATTCTCTAATTTTTGTTGACTTCTTTGTAGTATTTCAACATATTCCCTGAATTGCAGCTTTAGAATCCGAAAAATTACTGCCTTGTTAAATTTATTTAAGGGAAGATTTAATAATTGTCAGAGAGCAATGTGTATAGCCTCTATTTCTGCATCATAATTTGTTGTCTCTGCCAACAGAATGATAAAAGAAAAATGTGAGCACGTAACTCCAGCTCCAGTAAGGTTTTCCGTGGAGGATCCATCAGTATATATGTGCAGCCATTGCTCTGTGGGATATCTAGTATTGATAGTTTCCAGTGCTAGAAGTTTTTGTATTTCTTCTGGTGTGTCTGATTTACATATTTCCTCTATTAATTCCAAATTGAAAGTAGGTTGCAATAATTCCAATGGATTTTCTCTTATAAGTAGATTTTCTCTGGTGTTAGGAATGTTCAATTTGGATTTAATCTGTGTTACCTTTTCTAGGAAACTACTATGAGCTTTAAGGATTGAAGGGTGGAGGTTCTCTTCTGTCCATTTAGAGTTTGGCAGCTGTAACATTTTCTCGTGTTGGAGCAATGCTTGTTCTTCTATTTTTGTTGTTATTGATGGGGTCGGTGTTAAGGCAAGCATGGCAAGCTTGGCAAGCATGGCAACAGGTGTGGAGTTAACAGCTCCAGTGATTAGGCGAAGAGCCTGATTTTGTATTTGTTCCAGTTTATTGATGTTAACATTTGCTGCTGTTATTAAAGCTTCAGAACAGTACAAGAGGTTTGGTTTAACATACATTTTGTATGTTGTGTTAAGGACTCTCCTTGAGCAGCCCCATTTAGCACCAGCTAACCTTTTCAGGATTTTCAGGTTTCTTTTCAACCTTTTCTGAGATGTTTGTTATATGTTTTTTTCAACTTAGCTTTCTGTCGAAAGTGATGCTTAAGTATTTGGCATCATCAACTGCTTTGAGTGGTTTACCATTATAATTTATGTTAATATTATCCTAAGCCTAAAGTGAAAGGGCTGGTTCGAAGAAGCTTAGTGAAACTGTTTGAATTCAGGAGCCTTGCTCATGAAATCTGTGTATTTATGTACATTTTAACCAACTAAAAAATGGGCACCCGAGTTTTCGTTGGTGGCTTAACTTACCGGGTGCGAGAACGCGACCTTGAGAAGTTCTTCCGGAAATATGGTAGAATCAACGAAGTGGCAATGAAGAATGGATTTGTCTTTGTTGAATTTCACGACTATAGAGATGCAGATGATGCAGCTTATGAATTAAATGGAAAATTACTTTTAGGAGAGAGGATGTCCGTATTCACGTCAGGTATGGTCCACCCACGAGAACTGAGTATCGTCTTGTTGTGGAGAACCTTTCCAGTCGTGTTAGTTTGCAGGATCTGAAAGATTACATGAGACAGGCTGGAGAAGTAATCTATGCAGATGCACACAAACAAAGCCGAAATGAAGGGGTGGTAGAATTTGCTACACATTCAGACATGAGGAATGCCATTGACAAACTTGATGACACAGAACTGAATGGAAGAAGAATTCGTTTGATTGAAGATACCTGACGTGGCCGCCGCGGGTCTAGATCCTCCAGTTCACGGTCTCGTTCCAGATCCAGGTCAAGATCACGACGTAGGAGTCGTACTCGCTCTAAGTCACGCTGTCGTCGTAGTAGCCGCAGCAGGAGCAGAAGCCGATGCAGCAGCAGATCAAAGTCTCGTGGTCATTCGAAGTCGAAGTCAGCCTCACACTCCATGTCTCGCTCCCGTTCCAAGTCAAAATCACACGAACGTTCCAAGTCAAAATCCAGGTCCTGTCACGGTCGCCAAATGTTTCGGGTTGGAATCAAAGCAATTTTGAGAAAGATTAGAAACGCATTAGTTTTGTTACAAAGGTTCATTTTATTAGCAACCAACAAAACAAAAGAAAAACAGAAAGTTACAGTCATATGTTACCAACTGCTACCAAAAGTCGCTAAACCATTTGCATTCACCAACATTCATGATGGAGTAAATCTGATTATTCAGGGTGAAAAGTATGAGATAACTTGCAAGCTTTAGGTCTATGATATTTTGAGCTACTGTGCCATTAATGTTTAACTCAAGTATACAAACCTGCTATTCCTTGTCTCATTCCTTCGTCAATGTCTACAGATTATTATGTTGTCGGCTAATGCTTTATTTCTGATATTGAAACCATTAATCCTCTTGCCCTCCAGTATTTTTCACTCAATGATGTCACATTGATGTTAGCTGGACAGGATTGGAGATGGAATAATCCCAAGAACATTACAAACCATTCAAGAGCAAATAAAAGAATTTGGTAAAGTAATATCAGACGGAAGAGGAAAGCATACAAATATGCCACACGCCCTAAGTGATGAAATCAGGAATGCAATTCATGAACATATTTAGTCTCTACAGGGTCACCAATCGCACTATTCTTTGAGCCAAACATCAAAACTTTATCTTCCAGAAGAACTTAATGGAAAGAAATTACACCAGATATACATGGAGAGTAGTGATGGGCAGAATCGAATCCTTTCAAGAATCGAATACTCTATATTCGAATACTTTTAAGAATCGAATGTTTCATTCGAATGCAAGTTCTCGGATACTGTGACTCACTAGTAGTAGTATTCGCTAATCGAAATCTCTTGCATTCGAATGCAAGTTCTCGGATACTATGATATTGTCACTAGAGCAATGCTATTCAGTTCTCGCCATGATTGTTCTCGAATAAAGCATTAAAATGATCCACGAAAATACAACGGTTAGTCCCAATGTTAAATGCACTTAGAGGTGTAAATTAACAATTTGTATCGTAACTTATGGGTAATGCACATTCAATCACCAAATTATTCAATTCACATTTTTTGGTAACAACTAATTTATTCTCACATTTTTGCAAACTACCCAGATGTTGGTAAAAAAAGAAAGAAAGAAAGAAAGAAAGAGAGAGAAAGAAAGAAGCGAATAATAATAATAATAATAATAATAATAATAATAATAATAATAATAATAATAATAATAATAATAATAATAATAATAATAATAATAATAATAATAATAATAATAATAATAATAATAATAATAATAATAATAATATTGTGAAGTAAGATATGACACAATAATACATTATTTTCATTGTTAAACACTAGTTTACATGCAGATACACCATTTTATGATATGCTGACTTGGAAATCAATAATATGTGAGCGTTATAAATATGAATTTAGTGTCAAATTTATAACATTGACGTCCATACGTTCTAGTTAACTGATCCCGTAATGTGCGTTCCGTTATTCCATAAACCGAGAACAAGCCGAGTGAAACATTCGAATTCAGCATTCATAACATACGCAAACGAGAACCGAGAACATGCCGTGAGTATTCGATAACAGCAGAGTAGTTAACAAACGAGAACCGAGTGAAGTATTCGATAATAGCAGAGTAGTAATTAACAAACCAGAACCGAGTGAAGTATTCGATAACAGCAGAGTAGTAATTAACAAACGAGAACCTAGTGAAGTATTCGATAACAGCAGAGTAGTAATTAACAAACGAGAACCGAGTGAAGTATTCGATAACAGCAGAGTAGTAATTAACAAACGAGAAGCGAATGAAGTATTCGATAACAGCAGGGTAGTAATTAACAAACGAAAACCGAGAACTGAGTGAAATATTCGAATACAGTATAAGGATTCGAGAACATCTCGAGAACTTTCAAGAATCGAATACATCGACATTTTGCATTCGAATACTCCCATCACTAATGGAGAGGTATCCAAATAATCCAACGTCTTATGACACGTATTTGTGAATCTTCAATTCGGAGTACAATATTTCATTTGGCTATCCGAGATCGGACACATGTAGTGAATGTGATGGCATGAAAGCCCGAGAGATACAATTAAAAGGTGAACTGGCATGTTTACAACACAGATCGATTGATCAAGGCCTATTAGAGTAACTGACTACAAAACTGAAAGAACTGGAAACCAGGAGAGCGCTTCATTTGAGAAAGGTTGCAACATTTTATGAATGAAAACGTCTCTGCAAGAAGTTTTGTGTCAAAAGGAAGGAAGAAGAGGCCATTGCTATGGATTTTCAGAAGAATCTGCCAGTTCCAAATATAGCAAGTAACATGGTATTTTACAAACGTTAGTTGACAGTTCATTTGTTTAATGTCCACATTTTAGCTACAGTGGAGTCTGTATTCTATGGTTATGATGAGACTGTAGCAAAGAGAGGAGCGGATGATGTAGTATCAATGCCTCATCACTTTATATTTAACATTCTGTCCCCTGATGTGAAACAGCTTCATATATTCTGTGATACATGTGCTGGCCAAAATAAGAACTTCACTGCATTTCGGTACATTCATTATGTAGTAACAGTTTGCCAGAGGCTGGAAACAATTACGATAACATTTCCAGAAAGAGGGCACTCATATCTTGAGTGCGACAAAAATGTGGGGCTGATATCACATACTGCAGTAACGGAGATACCTAAAGATTGGTATGAGGTCATACGCCACAGCAAACTCAAACAAAGCCCCTTCCAAGTTGTTGAATGTCATCAATCAATGTTTAAAATAGGGACATCATTCTTCTCTTCCAACGGGTATTACAGAAAAAGCTACCTGTGCCCTCAAGACCTTTAAAAGAAATAAAGGTGGAAACAGAACAGCCACGAATTATATCACTAAACTGGAAGCTATAACGCTGCCTGGGGAACTGTCGTCGTTACAGAAGCGAGAGGGAGGACTTTGTCTGGGCTGCAAAAGAGAGAATTCACCCTGCCAGAGCCAGCTTACACCGATATTCTGCCAATATCATTATCAAAATGGAAAGATCTGAAGGTAATTAAATCTTGATAGTATTTTTACTGACACCTCTAAGTATTGTTATTTAACCATTTTGCATTAATTTTTCATTTGCAGGAACTGACCAAGCAAAGAAGTTTTATGAGAGTCTGCCACATACTGAATGAAAACACAAGTCAATACGAGTTGCTTAAATAATGTTCCTTAATTGTATGTTGAGGTATTATTGTGTTTATACTCCAGAAGTAAAGAAGATATAATTTAAGTGTGATGATAAAACCTGTTCTGGAATAAGATTTGGACACTTATCTATATTGCCGCTTATGTGCATGCACTAATAGATAATTGTTCATTATTCTCCATTGTTGTTTAAGTTAAAACATGAAACATTGTAAGTACATTGTTAGAACATGGATGCATTGTTTCACAGCCGGCATGGTTTTCATGCGTGTATTAGTTCGGTAATAAAGCGTTTCAAACTTACCATTTCAAATATTCCAGAACCATGGAAATGTGACCATCGTTATTCCCCCAGGTCTTCATTTGTATTTGCCAACATCCCCCCCCCCCCATGAACCTTTGTATCTGTTCACTCTGTAATTTTTAGGATTCTTGCTTGGCCCAACGGCAACATATAGATACATTGCTTCTTGGCATTATTGGAACACTTTATCACTTCACAAAATGTGCATTTTGGATACCACGTATTGAGTTCTTTCCTGCGATTACTGTTTGATTTGGTTATAATTGCTTCACCATATATATTTACAAATTTTCTTGGTTCCTTAACTAATAATTTTTATATAGAAAACATTAATATAATAAGGCAAGGCATAGCACAAAGAATAAAATTGTATGCCATTTTGAAAAAGTACTAACAACTTTGATTAACTAAAATGTTTACAATATCAAGATTGGTGTTGCTAACAAAACATAAGAAATTCAAAAGAAAAGAAAGGCCAAGCTTGAATGAGTTATTACTCTTTGATCATGTAGTATATGGAGTGCATTATCTGATATCGATCACGGAAGATTCTTTTGTTTCAAAGTTTCTTGTGTGTTCTTAGCTTACTGAGAATAGATAAGGTTCCTTACATTACTTAAACTGCCATTATTTCCTTCCGATGAGGTTTTATCTATAAAAAGAGACGAGGTAGCCCGAATACGACAATGTGGAAGCCTAGTCATCGTCAAATATAGGCCCGATACAAACATTTAGTCTTTATTTATGGTGATACCGAAATTTAGATTTCCGATCGAATGGGCTTTTGAAAAAGATACGTTTTAATTTAATTGCCGGATATGAGATTTGCGATAAGTGTTAAGTAATAACATACATAGATAATAGAGTAGCAAGTGTTGTAAGGTGAGCAAGATATGAGTAAATGATAGTCGTTAAATTTGTAGTATAAACGCATTATTGGTTTGAAATTAACGAGTCATGACGTCATACCACATAGTTTAAAATACACGTTCGAAAGTCAGTTCTACCAACCTTAAAAGTCGCGCGATATATTTAATAAAATATAAAGTAAACATCGTTTAATCCTAAAAAGGTAATTATATATTCAAAATTTATAAAAGAACATGTTATAATAGAAAGGGACATTTCTAAATTGCGGGAAAAGGAAATAGCATTTTGGATACGAGGCTTTCTTGGATGACGTCATGACATTCAAATTGGAAGCGAACGGTCTTCTTGGCGTGGGTAAGAGAGAAGCGTCTAGTCAGTACTCAACGAGACACCAGTACGGGAGATCGCGCTGCGCTGATGTGAGGGCGATGCCTCTACAGATACAAATATTTTCGGCATAACTCCTGAAGATATTTAAAAAGAAAATAAATTATGTGCAAAGTTGTTCTTGGGTTGTCCATTACACTTACGCAAACCCGAGATAAAGAGATTTCTTGCAGAACTAGCCGAGGCGAGCTACATCGAAGGGCAACACATCATTAACGACTTCAGCTTCAAATGGCGAGGTAATAACTAGGACACCACAACGATCATTTCCAGCTTCAAATTGGCTTCCCAACGTGTGGCTTCGAAAGAATGGACCAAACCCCAAGACGACCGAGCCAGCATCGAACCAGCAGACAAGAAGGTGCCCAGCGCGTCAACATCTGTGAAACGTGTAGTGAACAAGTTTAAGTGCAGTTAAAGTGAAATAGTGAAAATATTGAAAATTTTGGTGAGTAGAAAAACACATGTAAATAGCTTAGAAATGGAAGACAGTAATAGTGAGTTTAGAGGTTTTGAAAGTCCGGAAATTGAGGAAAGTATAAGTAGGATGGAAGAATTTAATCAGAATGTAATTGGTAGCAGAATATGCCAAGAATTAGAAGATCAGAACGTTAGAGAAACACCTAGAGGTAGCTCAGAAATGTTTAGTAGTAATTCAGAAAGGCCAGCATTTATGTCAGAAATAGAGAATATGTTTCAAACGATAATGAAAAAGATGAGTACAGATTTAAGTCAAAAGATAGATGAAAATAGTAAAGAGTTAAGTCAAAAGATGAGTAAAGAGTTAAGTCAAAAGATAGATGAAAATAGTAAAGAGTTAGGACAGAAAGTAGAGAAGGGACAACAGGAATTGGGAATGCAATTGGAGAATCAGAGGAGAGTTTTCGAAACCTTTAGGGAAGAAGTTAGGGAGGAAATTAATAAAGTCAGTAGTGAAGTAAAAGAAAATAGAGAACAGGTTAAGGGAGAATTAGAGACAATAAGGCAAGAAGTAAAGAATTCTGAAAAGAAATTAGGTCAACAAGTGAGTGAAAAATTAGATAAAGAAAGGGAAGAAATTAGAGAAGAGTTACAGGGGTGTAAAGTTAGAATAGAAAGATCTGATGTAGAAAGTGAAAGGCAGGCTAGAAATTTGGAGGATGTTACAGACAAAATAAAAGGAGTAGTAACAGAAATTACTCAGGTAAAAGAGGCCTTAGAAAATTTGAAATTAAATGAAAATGCATGTAATCACAACAATCTTAGTAATGAAGTTGCAAGAAACGAGGCAATACCAGGTGTATCAGCTGACATTTCGATGCAAAATAGAGGTAACAGTAATTCCCATTCTGATCTCGGAAATAGCTCAGGGATAGGTGACAATTCAAATTTACATTGGCCTAACCATGTCTTAAATGAAATGACACCTCCAGTTTTTGAAAATGAAGATTCAGATGATCCTAAAGCCTTTTTAGAAGGGTTACAAGAGTACTTCACGGTGAAACGTATACCAGAGGAGTACAAGATGGTGATAGTAAGAAAATGCTTAAAGGGTAATGCTGCTAATTGGCTAGGCCTTTCTATGGGTAACAATAATGACTACAGGACCTTTAGGAACATCTTTTTAACCAGATATTGGGGAGCTAGTAGGCAGGCTAATATTAGAGTTGAATTAAGCAATGGAAAGTTTAATCCTAGATCGGAGGAATCGATGGTAAACTATTTTATGAGAATAGCGAGAAAATCGAAGATGTTGGATCCTCCTCTAGATGAAAAAGATCTAATAAATATAGTTACTCCACATTTTCCGGAAACGCTTCAACACTACCTAATCATAGCCCGACCCGATAGCATTGCGGCTATGATAGAATTACTATCAGCCTTAGAAGTCAATAAGCCAAAACACGCATTTGGAAATAAATATGAAGAAAAAGAAACTGTAAATTCTTTCGGGCAAGGGGCACAGTATTATCAGAATAGAAGTGAGATTAGGGAAAGATATAAAGGACCAGTACCAAGGATGGAATCATTCCGGTGGGAAAATCGAGGTAGATATAACCAGGAAGGGCATCACCAAAATAGAAATGGTAATCAAAGGGGAAGAAATATAAGGGTGAATTATATGAATACAAATAGATTTGATCGAGGTAGACGGGGACGTTATTTTGGACATAGTAGAAATTCAAATGATGGGTATTGGACAAACGGAGATAATGAGTTTAGACCGAGGTCACCAAGACAGGAAGAAAGGTATTCTAATGGACGAAATTCACCCGAAAATGCGGAAATGGTCGAGGCCATTAACACGGTCAAAAACATGGTAGGAAGTAACCCCGATTTAATGCAGGAAAACAGAAGTAACAATTTGGGAAATAGTACAGGAGCCATACATAAAAATCAGGGAAACGCCAGACCCGGTCAAACGCGCCTTCAGTGAGAACTGGGTATCCTAGTAATGATTGTGATAAGTACTCGGAAATAAATAGTCCTGGAAGGCAAATGATGATACAAAAGAAAAGAGAATGTAAAAATAGAATCGACGAAAACGAAAAAGTAGGAGATCCACCTAAAATCAAAATTGGAGTAAATGGAAAACAATACAATGCAATTATAGATACGGGATCAAATAGCACAGTATGCTCACAAAATTTCTATGATAATTTACAAAGTAGTGGCTTTAAAGTAATGTCTTTACCAGTTAATGGGATATATTGCTCGCTAGCTGTGGGAAAACGAAAAGAAAGAGTAAAATTTCAAGCAATGATAAATATTGAAATAAATGGGAGAATACTAGGAATTTTATTTCTGATTGTAGGAAGACTTGTGACAGATATTATAATAGGTTGTGATTGTCTTTATGCCTGGGAAGCTGTGGTGAATTTTAAAAACATGATTCTAGAAATGAAAGTTGAAGATGAGATCATTATAGTGCCTTTTGTGGAAGATAGTAGTTCAGAAACTATTGTACGAGAAAAAGAGGAAGAAGAAATCCAAGGGGATACATTCTTTGTAGAATATGTTAAAGTAGGAGCTATGGAATTAACTAAAGTAAATGTCAAAGAGTACAGAGTCGATAATAAAGAAAATGTAGAATGGGATAAAAATGATTTCATAGACAATTTGAGGGTTTCTGATGCAACTAGGTACTATGATAGGGAGAGTAGTGAAGACTTAGAAGAATTGTTGAGGGAAAAAGTAACTCAGGCTGATCAACTAAATGAACAACAGAGGGATAAACTGTTTGAAATATTAATCCGAAATAAAGAAGTATTCTCTGAGAAACCTGGTAAATGTAATATTTATACTCATTCGTTTGAGATGATACCCATCAAACCTTTTACACATAAAGCGAGAGCTATCCCTAGTACAATAAGAGAAGAGGTAGATGCAGTTATAAAGTCAATGTTAGAAGATGAGGTTATTGAGATTTCGAATTCAGAATTTGTGAATCCCCCTATGTATTGTAATTAAGGCCAATGGAAAGATTAGGGTGACATTAGACTCGAGAAAACTAAATTATTGTTCCTCATACTTTCCATCAGGGAATCCAACAGAACGTGTCCTCCGAGATATAGGAATTTATTTACGTGTACTTACACATCATAATCACAAGGATTGGGTGAAATATTGTCCATTGATAGAAAAGATTATCAATCACACCATTAATGTAACTACTGGGTTTGCACCAATAAAATTAATGTTAGGAATTGAACCAGAACCAATATTGATAGGGGAACCAAAAACACTGAAAATTAATGACATTCAGTTAAGTGAAGAAGAAAGAGCGAAAATTGCTTTTGAACGAATCAAGAAAAAGGCAGAGAAGCGAAAATTAAAGAAAAAGAGTAGAAAACATAAATGGGAACCTAAGATAGGCGATTGGGTACTAGTTAAAGACCATAAGTTATCAAGTGCATTGAGAGGTAGGAACAAAAGGATGGAATTGTTATATAAAGGTCCTGCAGAAATTATATCCAAATTTGGTTATCATACCTATGAATTAAAAGATGTTAAAAATGAAAAATGTCTGGGAAGATGGCATAAACAACTCCTTCGACCATACAAGAAACCGTGTGGTGCCTTGGAACCTTGATTTAATGTAAAAGAAAAATTGGAAGTGTCATTTGTATATTGGCGCCTAATCAGCTTGGAGATAAAATGTAAATGTTAGCTTACTTGAAAACCATACATTGGTCAGGTACTTACATATTCATGAAAAATGCAGAATGTGAATTGCTATATACTACAAAGAGCTTAAAAATATATTGTATAGAGCTCACAAAAAAAAAACAGCTTCAGAAAGATTGTTAAAATGTTCATCTCTGCATAGAGAGAAAACAGAATATTTACTTTGTAAAACATTTGTTAAAATATTTAGATGTATAGATAGTTATCACAGAAAGACAAAGAAAGAACTTGTCTAAAGAGTGCAATGGATTTATATAAATATATGTACATTTTAGTGCTTAAAGGATATAGTACAGATATGTGTGTTACAATAACAAAAGTAAAAAAAAATCACAGTGCAAGTGATAGTGAGAGCGAAGTGAGCAAACATGAACTAAAAGAAGGAAGTATAAAGAAAGACTCTTGAAATTTAACCTTTATATAAAAGCTTCACAGAAGAAACCATAACATATTGTAATTAGTATTTAAGGATTAATGTTTAGTCAAGTGTACAATTGTTTGTCATGTTAAATAGATTAATGAGAAAATGTGTTAATAACCAATTTCAAAAACAGTGTAATTGAAAATTGTATATAATGGGAGTGTTGCCGATTATTCAAAATACAGGAGTAATTTTTAATTTTTCTTTCGGGCAAGACATTTACATTATTTTATTATGAAATAATAAAATAACATAAATGGGGGCATTTGATACCGAAATTTAGATTTCCGATCGAATGGGCTTTTGAAAAAGATACGTTTTAATTTAATTGCCGGATATGAGATTTGCGATAAGTGTTAAGTAATAACATACATAGATAATAGAGTAGCAAGTGTTGTAAGGTGAGCAAGATATGAGTAAATGATAGTCGTTAAATTTGTAGTATAAACGCATTATTGGTTTGAAATTAACGAGTCATGACGTCATACCACATAGTTTAAAATACACGTTCGAAAGTCAGTTCTACCAACCTTAAAAGTCGCGCGATATATTTAATAAAATATAAAGTAAACATCGTTTAATCCTAAAAAGGTAATTATATATTCAAAATTTATAAAAGAACATGTTATAATAGAAAGGGACATTTCTAAATTGCGGGAAAAGGAAATAGCATTTTGGATACGAGGCTTTCTTGGATGACGTCATGACATTCAAATTGGAAGCGAACGGTCTTCTTGGCGTGGGTAAGAGAGAAGCGTCTAGTCAGTACTCAACGAGACACCAGTACGGGAGATCGCGCTGCGCTGATGTGAGGGCGATGCCTCTACAGATACAAATATTTTCGGCATAACTCCTGAAGATATTTAAAAAGAAAATAAATTATGTGCAAAGTTGTTCTTGGGTTGTCCATTACACTTACGCAAACCCGAGATAAAGAGATTTCTTGCAGAACTAGCCGAGGCGAGCTACATCGAAGGGCAACACATCATTAACGACTTCAGCTTCAAATGGCGAGGTAATAACTAGGACACCACAACGATCATTTCCAGCTTCAATGGACATGTGTGCCTTATCTGCTGTAGTTCCCAGCGTCCCATCTCATATTGGGCGTGAAAGATCGCTTAATTTTGCTCAGAGGCATCTTTTATCAATCTTGAGGTTCTTTTATGTGCCGTAAATCTATGGTGCGGGACCACCGACTTCCAAAGCAAACCACGCTATAGTATACTGCGATACTAATGTGGTAAGCACTTTGTACGGAACGAGGACATTTCCAAGATTCTGCTTGTGCCTACTACATGTGTATTACATACTATTTTTGCACTATGTGTATTTATATCAATCTGAATTTTAGTAATTAAGATATTTGCTGAAATATTAATAAATATAATTGAAGATAAATGTTAGATTTTAGAACGTGTATCCCCTATATGTGTTGCCATGGAGAAATAATACATGTTATTCATGTCACCCTATTATATTTGTTAAAAGTATAAAACGAATTTGACTGAGGGTTTAATTCTGATTGTGTAAATGGTTAAAAGAACATTGTGTGGATATTAATGAAAAGTACATATTGGCGTATTTTGTACTAAGAAGTAGTAAATTATTGAGTGCAGGAATTTTGTGGCCTGAATTGTATTTAATAATTGTACAAATTGTAATATCACAATCAATATTTCAAAATAAATGTTTTTACTTACCGCACTAGTGCTTTTGATAATTTTTTAAAGTAGAGAGATTTCTTTTGTTTTCATGGCAAATATATTGCAGGCGGGAATGTCAACTTACGATGCATAGCAACAATTACAGTAAGTATGGAATATTAGCTACATAGTGCAAAAAGGATTTTTACGCCCGGAAAAATCCATCTAACTCTGCCCGGTTTGAACCCGCGAACTCCGGAACCAGGACTGAAACAGTTGACAGTTCTGTTGTTGGACATCATAAAAGCCTAAACGCTTTGCAGTAATTTAAACGAGCCGAAATTTGTTAATCTTAACGTGACAGCGTTTTTCGCGATATTAGGAATAATTTAGCTGGTTTTAAGCAGTTTATCAAATACGAGTGACTGTTTCGAAGTATTGTTTTGCAAAACTGAATATCTATAGCCGAAAGTTTAGATGACTTGTTTAACCAAAGCTAACTTGGTATCTTAGAGGAACTAGAACAGGATTGTTTTATGTTTTGAATGTGCCTCCCTGTATTAACAGTAACTGTTCCTGCTTCAAATGCTCAGAAAGAGTACATTTTAGAGTTCTAAAGTTGACTCCACTTCTTCTTGGGATACGCACTTATCTGTTTTAAATGTTTATTACATTGTGACAAAGACGACAAAATCAGTCCGGTTGCTTTTTTATCACTTTGTTATCTACTAAAATTTTACCACAAATACACAGCTTTATTCTCGTCCTTAACACAGTTTGCAGTCTTTCGGACTATCATAACCCACAATTTTTACTTCTCATAACCTTCCTCAGTCCCTTTAGTGTCTTTCTTTACTTCCTGTGTCTCTCATACGACGTTACAATCACTCGCTACACTTGTTGAATCTTCTTACGACAACCAACGTATCTCTCACGAGGACACACACGCACAGCTGTCTTACACTCATTGACACAGACGGACTCATGTCCATAACTCATCTCTAAAACTCACTGCTCTCTTCTCCTCTGGCCTCCTTATATACTGGGGATAACGTCACACGGACCTTTCTCGACTTCCATAGACACACACACCCGGAAATGGCTTAGCTAGAAGCCTCGCGAACGTTCTCAACACCCTTTTTGTTTCTGCCGCCTCGATAGTTGACAGTCACGTACACACAGCAGTCCCGTGAGGCAGCCTGGAGCTGAACTTCTTTGTGCTCTCACCTGCACGCACATGGTATGAAGTAGCTCGGCCCCGTCCGTTCTTTGTTGAGCGCCAAATCCGAAGTCACAATACTTTGTTCCGATTCAGGAACTCCGCGGGAGTTACTCATAGAATTTTCAGCTGTTTCATTCTGCAAGCATGTACGAGAAGAAGGATTTACAAGTTCTGAAAAAAATATTCTTAAATAAGGGGATCTTCTGTAAGTTTTGACTTAGTCAGAAGGGCTCACAATAATGGAAACCGCAGGAGAAAAAATGAATTAACATGTCTGTATTAGCACTGAGGTGGTGAGTAAGGAAGCTCCACATAGGTAAAGGTTAGGTTTATTGCATTATAAATTCAGGTAAAGCTCTTTTGTTGTAAGTGTAAAAATTCTTCTGGTTTATTTCTTATTGCATATTCATGAAATTGTGAGAACAAAATATTCAATTCAATATTTCTCCAATGTTTGTTCTACAAATCGCAATTAATCTTCTCTACCAAGCTTGCATTATTTAATCTATACAAGCACACCTATATCAACTGAATAAATAAATGAAATGAAGGGAGGCCTCTCCTGGTGTCAATAGTATACCGGACAACAAATCTACCTCTATATGTCAATCAGTTGTTAGCTGAAGATGGAAACAATTGTTCCCGAAGCTGTCCAAATTTTCTGAAGTCAGTAAAGTAGAGTGTGAATTAAAATTACTTTCAATATTAAAGTGTCTAAGCTCGCTTGTCCAAAAGCCTCCTAATCATTATTCAGTTTTAGTTTGTTAATATTAATAGTATGTATAGTACAAATTAATTTTATTGTTTAGGTGCTGTTTCTGTCATAATGTTCGTGCCCATTATTTCATATAGAATGTGAGAATTATCCTACACTTTACAATTTATCTGCATAAGAGTTTATTAGCATTCATTGCCATAAGACGACTAAAATGTATAGCACAATGTGTGTAAGTGTGAGTGTTCGTTTGTGTGTGTATCCATATTTATTTTCTCAAAAATGGGTCTAACGGTTTTGACTAAAATATCAGATGTTTAAGTTATTTGCATGACAAAAAATGTATCTTAAATTTTCTGCGAATAACCTCCGAAGTCCTCTTCATTCTGAATGATTTTTGTCTAACTGGTGAACCAAAAGAGATACTACACAGAAAGTGTGTGTGTGTGTGTGTGTGTGTGTGTGTGTGTGTGTGTGTGTGTGTGTGTGTGTGTGTGTGTGTGTGTTTGTGTGCCATGTGGGGAACACGGTGTCGCACACGCGTGCGTTCTCTAGGATTATAGTACCCAAGAGACCTAACCAGGGCGCTCCGAAGTTGTGGAATCTGGTCGTAAAATTTGGTTGCCCGGCGCCTAATTTCGTCCTCCACATACGGGAGGGACGAGGCCTCGTGTAGTAGTCTCGAAGGGAATCTGCGGCATACAGAATAGATTATCCGAAGTCCTCTATTCTGTATACGCTGCAGACGCAGGAGATGGAAATCTGCGGCCATGCCCCAGATTTCGCCGGCGTACAGGAGGATTGGGATAATGAGAGCCCGAAAAAGGCGTAACTTCAGGGGAATGGGCATCCCCGACCGCAACATGGGATACAGCGAGGCGGTTGCCCCGCCGGCGCGATGCGACAGGTCGTTGATGTGTTCCCGAAAGGTAAGGCCTTTATCTAGCTTCACTCCCAGGTAGGAGATGCTATCCACACACTCTATCCTTCTACAAAGGTATGTAAATGTGGGGAAGTTGAAGGGAAAGCGGCGTTTTGTGAAAAGTATGGCGTGGCTTTTCTCCGGGTTAATGGACAATCGCCAACGCCTGCACTACTCTTGGATGAGGCGGAGGTGTCTCTGTATGGGGAGGAAGGTTCTATGAGGATGCTTGTTTGTACAGTATAGCAGCACGTCGTCAGCATACTGGGCGTTGACGTTGACGTACTGCTCAGTTGGAATGTCGGCCACATAGACGCTAAGAAGCGTCTACAGAACCTTCGGGGAATACGCCTCGGATTGGCCTGCGTGTAGATTTGTTTCCCGCAACTGAGACCACAGAGGATCTGTGTTTGAGAAATGAGTGTAACAGGTGTATTAGGCGTGTGGGTAGCTCCAGTTGGATCAGTTTCCTGAGGAGACCCGCATGCCAGGTCGTAGAGAATGCCTTCTCAACGTCCGGAGAAGCAGTTCCTTCCATAAAGGACACCTACCGCATGTGTCACGCACCACCAATCACGGTGTGCCCGGCAACTCCGACATATAGATATAAGACAGGGCCTCTGAAATGGGTGCAATTCAAGGTGCAGAGGTTCCTTGCGCTGTGCATCGTGGCAACTCGTGCGCTGCAAAACGAAGAAGCCAGGGAGCGTGAGTTGATGGCTTGCTTATCACTGAAATATATACGTGCAATGCCTAATAATGGAGCAAACTGCCCCAAAGGAAACAAATAATGCCAAAAGTCTATTTATATCAAAGTGGAAACTTTCTTATGTTTATTTACATTTTATTTAACCTATTTATTTTTCTGTTTTGAAAGTCGTGACGATAGGCCCAAGAAATGTGCTGTGTGCCCCTGCGCCGGTGTGTCCACCACACATCCCAGATGCGGACGCCTGGGATCGAAACCGGGTCACTTTGGTGAGAGTCAAGCGGTCCTACCGCTCGGCCACGGCGTGGCCTCTTTCACCATAGTAAATTATATATTAAGCACGCTACATTTTATGATATTACTATTCTGGCCAACGCAGTTGCTTGCTTATGCTTTAACGCGACTATTCCATTGGTTGAAATCAACCAATCATGTGCATAACTTTTTAAAATTTCAACCAGTAACAGCCTTCATTCGCGAAAAAAAATTACCGCATTTCATTATTACCTCCCTTGTATTTTTGTTATCACCTCCTCTCCTTTTCTCATGTTATGATCAGGATAGAAAATCTAGCTGCAGTGTGCTTCGGATGCGCAACAGCTGACGTAGTTTGACACTACGGAGCCGCTATAATGCTAATGCTAATGTCAAATATGCCTGATGTACACTCGTGTACAGAAAAAATGAATCATCTCCAGGTTCTATGTGTCGATCGTAAAACTTCGTCTATCTTCGTAAAAGCTGTGTTCACAACGCACACGAAAGAACTGTATAATGCTCTACGATTGATAGTGCAAAGGTTAACTTATGAGTACTGAAAACAAAACACATAATAAAGTTACGGTGGCCGAGAGTTTAAGAAGGCATTGCTTACGCTAGTAAGTTCCTAGGTTCAAATACCACGTCGTTTGTTATTTTTTTTATGTTCGTTGATTTTATGACCGAATATGTAGAACATAATATTGCATTAATATAACTTAGAAATTGTGGCGCTGGGGTTTATTTAGTTTAGTTTAAATAAACCACCTCGTATTAGAAGGGGACCGTAACACCTAGCACTAAATAGAAAATGATCATCCGGGCTGGTGGGCTGTGGTCTAGTGGAAAATCTTCCAGACGTTTCGTTCGGAGCTGCGTGGAACATCCTCAGTGGTGTGGCCGTAGTTCATAGGTTTTATACGCTTAACGTGTATGGGCAGTCCGTGGTGCCTCCAGGCGCCGAATCAGATTTAATGACACCGGTCGTGAAAGCTTACGCAATTTGTCCTAGCACTAAATTTCGAACTGCAGGCACACTATTGCAGAAACAACTGCACTATTCGACATGTTTTTAACTTTTACCTCAGTTGAGAGTGCCTCAATGTTTAGACTAATTTACTTTGTATCCTTTACAATTAGCAATATCGTGGGCATAGAGGTCCACACTTTGACCATCGGAAACTAACCAACTCTACTCGCAATGCGACACGTATGAAATCAACATTGAGTTTGGAGGTCTGTATGCCATTGCTATATACAGAACCTTGTTTGTACAGCTCCATGTCTGATGATAAACTTATTTGCAGAGCGGTGGAATCGTACCGTAAACTGTCCGAGAGAGTTTCACTCATCCGTTTATATTCAGCATACTTCCTAGGCAAGATACAATTATGTACATTTACAGTTGCTGAACAGAACTGAAATCTAATTAGCAGACTGCAACACACTTCTTTGTCCTTAAAGGGAGCATGTAATAATATATTATTACTTTGGGTGAAATTTCAAGGTTTAAAATATTTGTGAGTGCCACAAATGCTTTTGTTGTGTACTTGTGTAGTTATGCTAAAAAATCATTGCTTGAGTTATAACAAATTGTTACAAATTATACAAATAATAATGTACGAAATGCAATAAAATATGTATCACTGGTTCCAGCAGTGAATTGTGTAAATATTTAAGTAATATTGAGAGCATTGCTGGTGTCTGTGTGTCTAAATATAAGTTGGATCTGTACGAGTCTAACAAATATATCCAATACAATTATTGCCAATAAAGGGCCGTTTCACCGAAAAACAAAAGAAATGATTTGTGTCAAATATTTGGAGCCATCTAGCTTCTTGACAAATGGATATAAATAGTTTATTTCACTAACTGTCCCGCAAACATTGTATGAACAATGCTGTAATGCATTTCTACTTTAATCTAAATGAATTTAGTCACAATTTAATGTTATAATGTAATATAATAATAATAATGATAATGATAATGATAATGATAATGATAACGATAACGATAACGATAACGATAACGATAGTGATAACGATAACGACAACGACAACGACGATAACGATAATAATGATAATAATGATAATATCTAATAATAATAATCACGATGATGATGATGATGATGATGATGATGATGATGACCAATTGTGACTAAGTCCATTCAAATGAAGATAAACAGCGTTGTTTCCACAATGTTTGTGTGACATTTAGTGAAATAATAAACCATTTATATCCATTCGTAAAGAAACTAGATGTCTCGAAATATTCTAAATATTTGACACATTTTTTTTTCTTTCGGAGAAACGGTTCTTTATTGACATTAACTGTATTGGACGTATTTGGTACACATATCATGTAGAATCCTGGGTTAACGTATGGCCGAAACTGTACCTAGCACCCGGTATGTATACATACTCGCAAATACAAAGGCAGTGGTGGTTTCAGACAGCGCCTATTATGTGTCCGACAGATGATAATATATGGAACAGACTATCAATAAACTCAGCTGCATGTTGGAAATACCGGCTTGTCCAAACTGCGCTGCAACTCGGCGTGAGACTTCAAATTTTCTGCTCTCCTATGCACTCAGTAAGTTTTCCCATGGCTGTACAATGCAAATAGGGGAATACAGTAAGTTTTAAGCGATACTCAAATATTTTAGCATCTGGCCGCTGTTAAAGTCCGTTTTCTTTTCATGACTGGGAGGAAAGAAAACGAATAACAACTTCCCACTTGCGAAAGGTGTAAGTATTTAAGTAATTTAATTCAAATCAGTAACAAGAATTATCTTAAAAATGCTTAACTTCACAAGCATATTAAATATAACTTGTGTACTTTAACGAGACCTAAGCTTTTATGGAATAAAAGTCCACCTATCTTTTAGATTAAATTAAATTATTTTGTTGTTTAAACAACAATCCTGTCAATTGCCAGGATCACACCAGCGTCACCAGTGTGCCGGAGTTTGGTGCCGCAGTTCTTTTACATACCAGTAAATCTACTAACATGGAACCGTAGTTTTTAAGCACGCTTAAAACCCATCAGCTCGGGCCGAATTTGAACCCGCGACCTTGGTATCTATATTTTAGGCTTTACCATTTGCACAAAAGTCATTCACAATAAAGAGGACCTTAGAGACTATTCTGAGGAAAAGTGTTAGGATATAAATTTCATTTGCCATGAACAGAAATTAAACACGTGGTAATCTAAACAACACCATTAGTAATTTTTGAGCAACTCTAAATCTTTGTAAAGTAAATATAAAGGCTGGTTTGCGATGGTGGATTTTTGTGTAAATCATCGTGTCGCACCCTAGAAAGTTTTAATTTTTGACTTATGTTTTCCAAAGACAGGCTACGCACACATACAAACTCTCTCTCTCTCTCTCTCTCTCTCTCTCTCTCTCTCTCTCTCTCTCTCTCTCACATACACACAGACATTTTTCTAAGTTGTTATTTTTGTTTTGGAACTCAAGGAGTCTCAAAATCTGTCTTTCAGGTGAACTTTCAGTATTGAATTTGTTGGTTCATACATTCAATACCTCCTCTACCTGATTCCGATAAACTGGGTAACTTCCTCTAGCATATTTTGTCGTGAGGAGCATAAGTTGGTTCGGTTACGAATGGGCCACTGCAATTTTTGGCATTGTTATCTTTTTAAACGGGGCCCTGCTCCTCTTTGTCCGCTGTGCGACAACCTTTTGTCAGTCCGTCACGTGCAGCTAAAGTATTTTCCTACCGCAGCTTCGAAAGTCTTTACAAGTGCCTGTCAGTCTTGTAGATTTCCTAGCCGACGATAAACAAACGGTCGAAAGAGTTTTGGAATTTTTAGAAAAGATAAACATGAGCCTGAGAAGTTAAAACCTTTGATATCCAAATGTTATACTTTTTCTACCTTTTCATAACCCTATTTTAATTATGGCTTTGTCTTGGTTTTGTATATGTTATGTTGGCTTGTGTACGCTTTAAAAACTTAAAGAGTTCTGCATCGATTTAGCTCAAATTTTGGCACGATGTACAACCCGCTTCAAAGACTGTTTTTATCTATTTCCTGCGTCAGTAACATACCTACGACCGCAAGAAATCAGCTTTTTCAACGGTCATTATCGCTACTTGCCAATAGATGGCGTTGTTTACAATAATGATGCTTTTTTTTCCCCGTACAATGCAGACGAAGGAAACCAGTCAACGGTGGACCTGGCATTTTCAGAGAAAATACAATTGGTGGACTTTATACAGTGCATAGATGAATCATCGCATGCTATTGGTTAATGTACCTGGTCCTAGATCTTTCCAGGAATTGAAAATTGTTGACGGTGTCACACATGCCACTTTTCGCAGTGCGTATCAAGCGCTGAACTTATTAGAAAGTGACCAACAATGGGATATATGTATTAATGACGCGTGCAAGACTGCACATCCAAACCAAATTCGCGCATTAATCGCAACTATATTGTCCTCTTGCTTCCCGTCATCTCCCACAGAGTTATGGGAGAGATATCGATTGCATATGGTCGAGGATATTTTGTATAGAGTGCGGCCAGAAAATGGCAAAATGGCCATGGAATTTACAGAAGGCATTTACAACGAAACACTGATAAATATAGAAGATAAGTGCTTAACTATTGCAAATAAAGTTCTTATTCAATTGAGAATGCCAGCACCCAACCGAGCTGCGACTGCTTCATTTGATGTGGATTTGCGTCGTGAGCAAAGTTACAACAACAGATCTCCAGTCGTATGTCTAATCAAACATTCCCCAATTAACCGTGAACAAAAGGGCATTTATGATCGCATAATGCAAATGATAAATGACGGAGTTGGAACGACCTTCTTCTTGGATGCGCCAGGAGGAACTGGGAAAACATTTCTTATCAGATTGATTCTGGCTGCGGTTCGATCAAAGAATAACATAAGCCTTGGCTCTCGCTTTGTCTGGAATAGCTGCGACATTGTTATCAGGTGGAAGGGCTACTCATTCAGCTCTGAAGTTGCCATTGAACATACAAACCTTCGCGACTCCCACTTGCAATACTTCCAAAGCGTCTGGTATGGGAAAAGTATTACAAAACTGTAAAGTCATTGTTTGAATGAATGCACTATGGTACATAAAAAATCGCTTGAAGCTATGGATAGACCGTTAAAAGATTTGCGTGGAAACGCCAGCAGACGAAATAAAATATTCAACATTGTGGCGACACGTACGTACATTGCAGTTGACTACGAATATTCCTGTCCAGCTTCAAAACGATAAATCAGCCGAGGTATTCTCACGACAGTTACTATTCATTGGAAACGGACAGCTACCAATAAATGAGACAAGAGGAATATCACTTCCTAATATTTTTTTGGAATTTAGTAACATCGAAAGAAGAACTTATCGAAAAGTATTTGCTAATATTCAAATTAATTATAGGAATCACGACTGTATCAGTGAACGAGCTGTTCTTGCCGCCAAGAATAAAGATGTCTATGAACTTAATAATTTTATACTTTCCAGTATTCAAAGTGAGGAAATTATATATAAATCGATAGACACCGTTGTTGAAACAGATGAAGTAGTTAATTACCCATCTGAGTTTTGAACTCTCTTGATCTGCCACGAATGCCACCGCACACATTAAAATAGAAAATAGGTGTGCCAGTTATCATGTTGCGCAATGTTAATCAGCCAAAACTGTGTAACGGCACGAGGCTCGCAGTTAAGAAATTGATGAACAACGTAGTGTAAGTAACGATATTATCTGGGCCTTTCAAAGGTGAAGATGTCCTCATTCCTCGAATTCCCATGATCCCGAACGATACACCATTTAAATTTAAAAGATTACAATTCCCAATTCGATTGGCGTTTGCAATCACAATCAATAAAGCTCAGTGGTTTAGATTTAGGTGTGGATTGGTTCTCACATGGACAATTGTATGTTGCGTGTTCCCGTGTCGGCAAACCAGATAGCCTTTACATCTACGCAAACAATGGAAAAACAGAAAATATGGTATACCCCCAGGTATTGCAAAACTTATGTTTCAAGTGTTTACTTATGACATGTTTTGATAATGTGCCAAATTTCATTAAAATTAATTATTATTAACCGTGCCACAATGGAGTTAAGTATCTAGGTTAACTTAACTCAGACAGAGTGCTTGTATTTCTCTAATGGTATAAAAACTTTCAACCAACCTATACATGTTTTGCAAATATGCTTCACTCACACACACACACACACACACACACACGCACACACACACACACACACACACACACACACACACACACACACACACGCACTTCGCCTGCTATGACCAGGCGCGGATCTATTGCAATCTACTATCCATTAGAAAGGAGAGATGAACCGAAGGGAAGCCGCAAACCGGCACAGGATAGTGAAGGCAGGCCCACAGGGACGTGCGGAAGCTCCTAAAGTTGACAGAAAGCCACCGGACACACCGTCTGAAGCTCCTCATCGCTACCCAGAGAGGGCGACCGACCCTTGCGACCCGAACAGCGGCACGCAGCTGGCACAGGTGGGTCCAAGGTAAAACGGATTACCAAGCTCAAGCAATTGCATCATCTGACCGCATCCGCCCGAACCACCGCTCTGGCGACCGGACCTGGAGGATGAAAATGGAAGTTAAATAAAGAGGGGAAGGAAAGTAAGTCGTGGAATGAAATGAAGCACCCCAGCGTTCGCCTAAGTGACAAGGGGAAACTACGGAAAAAAAAAAAAACCAAGTCAGAGTGCGTGGTCGCCGGAGATGGAACCCTGGACCACCCAAATCCGAGTTGCACATGTTCTTGCGCGTCACTTCCCTGAGCCCTCCTCTATTTATTGTATGTATGAATAAGAGAAAGAAAAAATGCATTTCATTTACGTTATTCTAAAAATGCATATTATATTACTCGTATACTTTAAAAATGCAATATATATTTAGTCAGAAATGTATGGAGTGATGCTGAATCAAAAAGCTAACTTTTAGATTAAGTTCACGTGCCTACTTATGTGTGCGTGTGTTTGTGTGTGTGTGTGTGTGTGTGTGTGTGTGTGTGTGTGTGTGTGCGTGTGTATGTGTGGGGGAAAGAGAGAAAAGCAGAGAGAGAGAGAGGGGGGATAGGGAAAGCATGTAAACGGCAAGTCGCATAAACATTGTGTGTAGGTCCAGCAAATTAAAAGAATAATCTTACAGGGTTATTTCAGCCCATACAAATATAAAATGAAAATGTTTCATTTTATCTCTCCATTTATTGGGTAAAGTTGGATGTGCCAGGAGATACCTCGTGGATCGGTAGTGGTCGACAGTTAGCCATTAAGGTTCAAATACTGTGGCTCGAACAATCTGACTTTTTTCATGGTTTACCTCAGTGGCCAAGTCGCCAACATAGGATTGGGTATTTAATACCACGGCCCAAAGTTCTTCCTTAAGTGTAAAACAACATTAAAACATTTATTACAGTTTCACGGGTGATCAGCCGTGTGAGGTTTAAAAACATTGAGCTTTCGGCCATTGTAAACTCTATGGCCTTCGTTAGAATGAAAAATGACAAGCTTTAAATCTTACAACATTAAAAAAGAAAACAGATGGTAATAGCGAATGCTGTGCCATCTTTAAACAGATAATGAAAGCACATATACAGAATGGCACCCTAATGCCATCTGCCCGTCACAGAGGCGGAGATACAGTTGCCCTGCACTGATCCCTATGGACTCATGACGAAGCAAGGTGTAATGATATAGCCAGGACCTGAGATGCTTTTGTATTGTTATTTTTCAACAATATAAAGCCAAGGGAATAAAATGCTTCCAAAAATGTTAATACTGAAAGATAGGCGGCCGCAAATAAATACATTGTACTCAATGAGCTTCAGTCATCAGTCATCACACTAGCATAATATTAAATTAAGGTGCATTTTCTCCTTGAGTGAAGAGCGCAAAACAATTACATTTGTAACATTTATACGAAAGATATCCTAGTTTATTGTTTTTCCTCGTATTATAAAGTAAAATGGTTAAAGTAGTGAACGCAAGATAAGGAATTCAGGATCAAAGGATTCAAACTTAGTTAAGGCTTAAGTTACAAACGCTTACAGTTCACACCAAAATTATTTTCCATGTTTTCAACAGTACAAAATGAATTAAGTAATTTAGTACTATAAATTTTGAAATAAATATTCTCAGAAAACTGTAGGATGTCTACTACAGTATAGTAAAAAGTATAGCTCACAAGTTTTATGTGAAACTAGTCGAAATACCCGACGTTTAGGATTTATTCCTAAAACTTTCGAACTTAGGTTGCACCTTCTCAATTGGGTTGTATTTCTTTGGAGACCTTTAAAAATATTACTTAACACACTCAAACAAACATTTAATTAAACCTCTTACGATAATGTAAGGAATAAAAAATAAACTAAATAAATAAAAATACGGGAAGACAATATGCAAAAGCACTGTTATACAACCACAAATACCACAGGGAGAAAAGGAAGTAGAGAAAACCGTGTAAATGTAATACATTGCATTTCTATTTTAAAAATATAGAAAAGAGTATGAATTGTTCCACAAGGGTCAGAAGAGAAACACTGTGAATATATTACCTAAAAGAAAAGTGAGTAGAGAAGCCGTGTGAATGTAATAGATTGCATTTTTATTTCGACAATATAGAATGTAAGAATTGTTTGTGGAAGAGTGAGAAGAGAAATACATGTGAATATGTTACGTTAAAGCAAAGTGAGTTAAGAAAGCCATGTGAATGTAATACGTCGCATTTGTATTTCAACATATAGAAAATTGTGTGAATTATATGTTGAAGAGCGAGGGCAGAACATCTGAATGTGTTACATAAAGGAAGAGTAGAGAAATCTGAGTGAATGTAATACGTGGCATTTCTATTTTAATCATGTAGCAAATTATATGTTGAAGAACGAGTGGAGCAGAACATGTGAATGTGTTGCATAAAGAAGAGTAGAGAAAACCGTGTGAATGTAATAAGATGAATTTCTATTTGAAACATACAGTGTAATAGATGTAGCTGTCAAAAACAAGTATGCCACAAACGCCATCCGAACTAGGAATTCCCATACAGAATTACCTATTTCGATTTTTTCGATTTTTCTGCCGTTCCTTTGTTGTTGTTGTTTTTTTTTTTTTTTTTTTTTTTTTTTTTTTTTCCCTTAATGTTCTGTTTTTTTAACCCATCCCACTTATGAGGCAAACAAAACAAAAAATAAATTATTCAAATTGCTAGAGCCATTTTCGGGTTTTTGCGAGACTAACTCACCGCGACTCTTATATATACAGGATGGAAGGGAAGTCATTACATTAATTTAAACCAGTGGTAGGTCTCGGTATTTGGAACACATTTTGTATCTTACGTTTTTGTCTCTGACCATTTCCTACGGAGATTTTTAGTTTTGTCGAAAACAAGCTGGCAACACTGCAGATTGTATGGGTGTCACTTTCCCTACTTTAGTACATAAACTTCCTAACGGTGCGTCTTGAGAACATAACCGTGCCTTGTCCTGTGTTTCCTGTGCGAGTGTAGGCCAATCAGAAGCGTTAGTTCCCAAAACATTACACGAAAAGTGAAAGTGCCCGATCTGTTTACATGGACGAACTAGGTCAGCTCCCTGACCAACCTCAAGGCACCGTTGTCGACATACTTCAGGTCTCAAAGAGCTGCTCGTAGTATTCCTTCACGTCTTTTAAGTGATTAATTATTTCGAAACCCAGTGTGTGATGTCTCATAATTACTATCAAAGCTATGTCAGAAATAAGATACTCTACGCATCTTACAAGTAACAAACTGTTATCTTCCTAAATTCTTATGGAATTACGCACACAATTTGGATAAAAAAAAAAACATTTGGTTTTACGAAATCGGTTGATCAAAAAACAAAATACCATTAGACTATTTTGTTTGTAATGCTTCTATGAAGCACATATTAGAAGGGATGTAATGACTTCCCTTCCACTTGTGTATAATAGATAATGGACATGCC
Source organism: Tenodera sinensis (assembly GCA_030765045.1). Lineage (NCBI taxonomy): Eukaryota > Metazoa > Arthropoda > Insecta > Mantodea > Mantidae > Tenodera > Tenodera sinensis. The sequence continues at coordinate 242,702,983 of CM060962.1, forward strand.
GTATTTCTCCCGTATTGTATTTTCTAGGTATTTGACAGGGTTCATGAATGACACGTTGGAAATTCCATAGATAGGCCCTTATCGGTGAATGCTTTCTAATGCAGTCCACGAATGTAAAAATATCGCAAACAACATACTGGCGGTATAATATCACAGTACCTGGGCGACCGAGCTTCGCTCGGCGTTTTTCGCTTCTGTTTTTGTGAAATCCTGTATTTTTGTGGGAGAAGATACTTATTTAGATAAACTGAAAGCCAAAACGTTAACTAAATAACAATTTTAGTCGCAATTGTGAAGAGTCATTTCCGAGATACAAATATTTCATAAACACCATCATTTCAGCTGTAAAACGTCTACTGCTGAAACCAGCCCTCCCCCATACATATCCACCCAGTTTGACGTTTTCGTCGAGCATTTGTTCTATTATGGAGTTGAATTCTTTACTGCTGCGATTGACTCCAGGGCGTTAACACATTCGCCAAGGTTCGTTATCTTTCCGTCGAGTTCTTCCATGGCTTCCTTTACTCTGGCCAGTCGCTCGTTAGTATTCTCCAATAGATCTACCTTCATATTACACATTCCCGTCTTCTTCTTTTCTGTTTCGGAGTTTACATTTTCAGTTTGCCTTCCATTTTTGTTTTCATTTTGTCCATCTTTGTTCCTATATTTTCTATTCCGTAGTTTACATTTTTCCAATTCGGTTTTCATATTTGTTTCCTCTGCCGCATTCCAGAATTCATTTCATTTCCCATTATGTCCATCTTGGCTAACATTTATTTCATCAACTGTTCCATATCGTGCTTTTCGACGCACTCCTGACATCAGTTGTGATTACTTTACTTTTTTAACTATTTCTTTATTTTTTATTAAAGCACCGGAGCAACACTAAGCAAAAGCACTGTTGAACAATAACAAATACTACAGGAAGAAAAGCTGGTTGATAAAGCCATGTGAATGTACGACGCATTTCTGTTTCAATCATATAGAAAATTGTATGAATTGTTCGTAATTCTTCGCTGAAACGGGAGTAGTGAAAGAAATGTGATTGTGTTTAGTAAAATAAAAATGAGTAGAAAAACCGTGTGAATGTTATACGTTACACTTATATATCAAGTGCATGGAAAAATGTATGTTTGTAGAAGAGGGAGTAGTATGTTAGGTAAAAGAAAAAGGAGCAGAGCAAACCATGTGAACGTAATACGTTGGGTGGTAAAATGGATTGCATAAAAACCTTCGCCATGAAAACAATTAGATATATCACTTTTCATGGCGATCGGTCAACCTGTTTTGGAATTTACTCACTCAACATACGATATGTATAGGCGTTGGTATGTATGAAGTTGATAAACGATAGGGAGTAACATGTGAATTGTTACGTAAAACAATAGTGAGTAGAGAAAATAGTATGAATATAATACGTTGTATTTCTTTTTCAAACATATCAAATTGTATGCATTATATGTTGAAGGGCGAGTAACGAAAGAAGAATGATGGTGCCTCGTAAAGTTAGTCGAGGAGGTCGTGTGAATGTAATACGTTGCATTTATATTTCAATCATAGAAAATTATATGAATTGTATGTCGAAGGGCAAACAGAGGATAAATGAACATACCACGTAAAAGAAATGCGAGTAGAAAACCATCTGAAAGTAATATATTGTGTAGTAAAATTGTTACCATGAAAAATTTTCCGATGAAAAAATACATATACGTGCCGAATTTCGCGGTGATCAGTTAAGCGGTTTTCGAGCTTAACAGTTAGATATATACAAACATCCAAGTTGTATAGATGATATGAATTGTTTATAGAAGAGTGAGTAGAGAAAGAGATGTGAATGTTATCTAAAAGTGAGCATAGTAAACAATGTGAATGTAATACGCAGCATTTCTATTGCAAACATGCAAAAAAATTGTATGACTTATTTCTAGAAGAGTATGTAGAGAAACAATTATGAATGTGTTTCCCAAAAGCAAGTAGAGAAAACAGTGTGCATGTAATACGTAGCATTTCTATTTCAAACATGCACGAAATTATATGACTTATTTGTAGAAGAGTGAGTAGAGAGAGATGTGAATGTGTTACCTAAAAGTGAGTAGAGAAAACAGTATGAATATAATATGTAGCATTTATATTTCAAACATACAGAAAATTGCATCACTTATTTGTAGAAGAGTGAGTAGAGAAAGAGATATGAATGTGTTATCTAAAAGTGAGAGGAAAAAACAGTGTAAATGTAATAGCATTTTTATTTCAAACATACAGAACATGGTATGACTTATTTTAAAAGCGGGGATAAGGGTGTTTTTTGGTGCAAAATCACGTTCTTATGGAAAATTGTTTATAGAAGAGTGAGCAGAGAAAGAAATGTGAATGTGTTACCTAAAAGTAAGTAGACATAACACTGTGAATGTAATATGCAGCATCTCTATTTCAAGCATACAGAAACTTGTATACTTATTTGTAGAAGAGTGATTAGAGAAAGAGATATGAATGTGTTACCTAAAAGTGAGAGGCGAAAATAGTGTGAATGTAATAGCATTTGTATTTCAAACATATAGAACAGGGTATGACTTATTTTAAATGTGCGGATAAAAATGTTTTTTGGTGCAAAACCACGTTTTTATGGAAAATTATTTATACAAGAGTGAGTAGAGAAAGAGATGTGAATGTGTTACCTAAAAGTGAGTAGAAAAAACGCTGTGAATGTAATATGCATGTATACAAAAATTTAACGAAATCTTTAGAGCCGTTTCTGAAATACCGTGAGTATATACAAGAATTGCACCGTAGAGGCGGGAATAAAAAATGTTATTTTTTATGTAAAATCGCGTTTTTTCAGGAATTACACCTATATAGCTGAACTTAAAAAGCAAAACCCCATCTGACTACAAAATTTGATCGAAATCGTTAGAGCCGTTTCCAATTTGCGCGGAATAAATAAATAAATAAATAAATAAATAAATAAATATATACACAAGAATTGCTCGTTTAAATATATAAGATTAGTGGAACCTAAAGGTAAGATATTTTACAAGCATCCATTTTTCTCTTCTAGATACCATTATGATCAATCAGAAGGGCTTTTATTTGAGCAAATATCGCTTTTGCCATCATGCACGCTTTCATAAGCATCAATACATTCGTCAACTATTGAAGTGTTTTATCTAAAAGTAATCCCTTTCGAAGGTTTAATGTGGCCACATTTAGATGAAACTACTTCATATGAAGCTCACAACTAAAGTGCACCAGAGCCATTTATTATTGTTTCAAAATATTTTAGCTTGTAGTTGAGAACGGGTTCAATACAAGCAATTCAAAATATAGAAGGCCACGCGCCACAAAAACTTTATTCAATATAAATTACGAGACACATCAAATAACCGCATCATGACACAATGCCTTAATCCGTTCTATCATCAGAATACGTGAGGCTTGCTGTGTGATTAGCCCATATATTTCGCAATACTATGAGTGCCTTTTGGGAGCTTAAGGATTTTTTATATGGATCTGAAACGTGGACAAATACAAACCAACACCTGCTAAAAATACAATCCGCAGAAATGAGATTCCTGAGATCTTGAATCTGATATACAAAGCTGAATAGGACTAATTTAAATATTTGCGGAGAACTAAAAGTATATGAATTAAATAACATAATTAAGGCATGTAAAGAAAATTGGAAGTTTTCCTTGGACAGAATGCCAAACAGAATAACCAAAGCAGCTATAAATTATAGGCCACAAGGTAAAAGCAAACCAGGGAGACCAAAGAAACGATGGCACGAGCAATGTGGAGCCGGAACGGGTTGAATGCCCAAACCGTGAAGTAGAAGAAGAAAAAGAAGAATGAGTGCCTTTTTTATTTCTCTACTAGGTATAGTAAATAGAGAAAGTATTGTATTCCACCTAAAAATTCGATGTCGAGATTTCACCGGCAATATGTTTTGAGGCCCCTGAATCCAAAAAGCATTTTTAGGCGCGCGTGCGCCTGTGTGTGTGTGTGTGTGTGTGTGCGTGCGTGCGTGCGTGCGTGCGTGTGTGTGTGTGTGTGTGTGTGTGTGTGTGTGTACGCGCGCGCCTGTCGGTCTATGGACAGCAAACTCAGAAACAAAAAGTCGGTTAAAAACCAAAGTTGGTATTTAAGCTTAATGCCTTTCAAGGGCGTGACACGAAGACTTTGAAGAGAATTTCTCCACCCTAAACTACCATTTACATGGAAAATGTTTAGAAAATTTTTATTTTCTCGAAAATGGCTTTAACGATTTTGATTAAACTTCCATGTGTTTACGATATTTTTATGGCAAACGAAATGTATATTTTGAATTGTGTGGTTATACACCATGTAGTCCTATTTACTCTGGATGACTTTTGCATAACTGGTAAACCGTAAGAGATAGACCAAATCTTAATATACAAAATGTGTAGATCTTGCTAAAACACACAATTTATGCCCAAATAAGTTTTTGTTTTATTTTATTGTTTAAGGGTGAACCAAGCCGGAGATATTCCTTGTTATTTGTGTGAGTTTTGGAATACTTAAACTTTCGTCAAATGGAATATCGTTAATTTTTTATATCTTAGCGTATAAAGAGAACAGATTTTCAAAGACTTCATATACCGACCAGTTTTATTTCAGTTCAGTTCAGTTGAGCCAGGGCGTTGTGAAGTGAGGTTATAGCTGCAGTATTGGCTTGTTTACTTTGCAAATTAGACATAGTGAGTGGAAAACAAAAGTCTTCACACAGTGAAGAGGAAAGAATTATTGATTTTGTTCTTCAGAATGGACATACATGTATACAATGTGCAAGGGTGCAGAAGTGTAGAGAGAAAACACAGGCTTTGGAAGGAATTAGGAAAATCAAGTAGGTGCAGAAGTAAATAAGACTTAGTCTTTCTGGATAACGTTTAATAATTTTTAAGCTTGTTTCTGCAAAGTTATCTAACCACACTTGATCGTTCGGTAAAGATTGTGTATCTACTAAAAACGCTGTTTCATCAGGAATATTTTACTTTGGCGGTGTGAAGTTAATGGTTTAAACCACAAGTACTATATCCCGAGTGTGAATTACTCTCAGTTACATGTAGCACTAGAAGTGGTGCAAGAAATGTGTGCAACTCAATACGACTTATGCACAATAAGCGAAGTTGAGCGTTTTAGCAGATACGCAATCTTTACTGGTTATTTTGTAGCTTTGGCTACGTTGCACTAATAAAATATAGACATCTATTGTGATATAAAGAAATGCTAGGTTACGTCAGTGGCTTCTAGAAGTGATTAAAGCTGGTTTATCTACATCTAACCTTAGGTAAAACTAAGATTGGCTTTAATTTGGTGCTCGCCTGAAGTACTCCATGAACTTAGTGTCATTGTCGTTCAGGTGCTTCATAATCAAAGCCTTCTGAACTGCGATTAGCAAACATGGGATGTAGCTCAGAACCTTTTCCACAACTTTGCTCTATCTGTTAATTAATCGAACAAAATTAATATCTAAGTATCCAACTCCAACTCACCTTCTTCATTGCCACACAGCTTTCTCAACCACGCTTCCTCCATTTTACTTAAGTTTAATGTCTTTTAAGCATGCGACACGAAGATTTTGAAGAAAATTTCTCCACTCTAAACTACCCTACATGGCAAGTTTTCCAAAAATATTTATTTTCTCCGAAATCGCTCAAACAATTTTGATTAAAATGGCATAAACTTAAGATAGTTTTATGGCAAATGAAATGTATGTTTTGCATTTTCTGGCTATAGCCAATGTAGTCCTGCTTGCTCTTGATGACTTTAGCCTAAGTGGTAAACCGTAAGAGATAGATCAAATATTACTGTACAAAAAATCTAGATCTCGTTAAGACACAAAATTTATGTCAATAACTTTTTTGTGGAGTGTACCATTTCGGAGATATTCTTTGTTGTTTGTCAGAATTGTGCCATACTTTTAGTATATACGTATAGAGGAGACGGTCAGAATACAGGCTACCATATCTGTTTGGACATATATTTTGAAAAGTTCTCTTCTTACCACTGTTATGTTAACAGAAAAAGTAGTATACTAATTTAAAAGCATGCTAAAGGCATCAGGTAGAATTAGCAGCAATGCATGTGAAGTATTCGCTATTTGGAGTAATATGCGCATAAAATGAAGTTTTAAAGGCAGGGTCCAAATACGGGCTATCTATATTATTTGTCTTATGAAGCGAAAAAATATAAATCTACTCAACATAGTAGAATTTAGCCTTCTTGCAATTTTAAAAAGTTTAAACACAAGTTTCTTTTAGAGCTTTTGAGGTATATTATTTGCAGAAATCACACACATATTCACTTTTTTCTGCATATGCACATTCAATGTAGTCCCACTGAAAACAAACAAGACACTGAATCCACAGTTCCCCTCTACTATCTTTTGGAAAGCCCTCATCGCAAAATAAACAGCAACAATCATCATTATCTGGCTTTACTTTTACTACAGGAGTATCAAGGTCACTATCTCCAGAGTTAATTTCAATTTCGAGCAATTCCGCATGTGAGTAACTGGCATTTAAACTATATTTTCTTCTTGAAATTTCTGTCTAAAGGTCAAGATAGGTGTAACAATGTTATTTTAACGATGTACGATGACAGAGAATACATTGGCGGTTGTGACGGGAAATATAAAAACCTTAAAGAAGTGAAACAATTATTTAATAATGAGCGCCAAACTTTTCGTGACTCACTGACAATTTTGTCAACTGCAGTTCCAACTTCAAACGTTTGTCCTCCGTTTTCTCTGGCAGTTTTCTTATTTGATTTGTTCTGAAAAATCACTTGAGAGAGGAACTTCTAAGCTTTCAAATGACCTAAAAACAGGTTTGGCATATTATTCTCATCTGGAGATATTTATTAAAAAGGGCAGCGTGATTGACATAAGCTTGTGACTGACATTTGCGAAAATTGTAATACCTTGTCTTTGTTTTACATGGTATAGCATGTGGTAAATCATAGTGATACGTATTATACGTTACATCATGTAATACACACAGGTGTGTAATTGCATTCATCGTTTTGAGAAGAATCATATTCTTTGGAGAAGTATTAATGTCATGCAACATAAACAGAATAAACATGTTGACAGCTCTCATTTCCTATCACAGTTACGTCATTGCAAGCAAGGAAAGCTGACTCAAAACCATAACAAAGACGACACATGAGAGCACACAGCACATACATGTAACACAAGATACTAGATTGGACTTCTCTTAGTGCAGGAACGCTAAATGCAGTAGCCTTGTAATACACGCGCATATCACTACACTGTTTGTGCATCATTCTGACACTTTCCGCACATGAAAGAAAAGCATATTCCCCAACATTTAAACCTAATACTTTCACATAATGAACCCGCTGAGTGGACGGCATAGGTGAAATACGTTCAAATCTTTTGTTGAGAAATTCTTTTGCTTCTTCAATTTCAGGTACAGAAACCTCAAGAACACATATTTTGGATTTCTTTCTAACAGTATTAACAAATTCTTCAGCACTCTGAATCCTGCTTCCTGCTTTCGCAGCTGTCCATGCCATCCTCTTCACTTGTCCTCCAATCACATCTACTGCCCCCTTTCCGTGACAGGATTCGAAGAAGTGCCATTCAATTTGGATTCCAAATACTTTGGAAAGATATGTCACATGACTCAGTGTGTGTTTCTGGTTGAAATGACTGGCAGCTCCATTAAAAAACACTTTCACAAGTTCAAGATCCGGAACAATATCCAATATTTCCTAAAATATATTCCTTAGGCAAATATCAACTGCATTATTATTTATTTATGCCAACAAGCTTACTGCTGGTGTTTTTGAACACACTGATTCAACCTCTTATCAACTGCATATTTGTCATGTGATACATAATCAGTAGGGCTAGGAAGCTCATGCATTTGCATGTTTTTTCATAGAGGTTAAAAATGTATGCTTTTACATTATGTGCACGAATTATGGAATTTTCAGTTATTTGGGCATGATTTTATGGTGCATATAACTGCATTTTTTTTTATTTTGATAAATGCATAATATTTCAATATTATAGCTCCTACATTGCATATTTTAATGATTTTTATGGTTTTGTTATTTTTTACATCGGTATAATATTTTTCATATTGGTAGTATTGCACATGTTGATGCAACTCACGAGGTGAGTCATGTTGTCATGCAGTGAATCCCCTGTTTCCATCCTTTCATTATATGTACGTCCGTAGAGAATAATCAGTGCGTTATCTGAGAGGTTTAAATTAACAAAGATAAAGTGCAGGTCAACGTTTTGAGCAGCACGATTATAGCAACGCTTGCCTGCCCACCAGTAGTTGTATCGTGGTCTTCAAACGTAACAGTGTTGTGAACTGGTTCCCACAAAATTAAATTAGGCGTATAACACGTTAAAAAGCTCTTCAAATGCTGAAAATAAGACCAACTTCGAGTGCTAGATTAATTAATTTGCAGAAAGAGTTTTCGGGTGATTTAATATCTACAGATAATAGGGTACTGTTTTGTGGAGCGTGTGAGAAAAATATACGGAGTGAGAAAAGATTTCAAATAGTTCAGCACATAAACACAGCAAAACATAAGGAGAATTTAATCAGAAAACTCGCAAACAAAGAACCTGTTCAAAAACAGCTAGTGTTTAGGAAGTAGGGTTACTGAATTCTCCTATGACTTGTGCCAAGCATTTTTAGCTGCTGATATTCCCTTGTTCAAAATTAATGATCTGGCATTTAAAAACTTTCTTGCCAAGCACACTCGACAACATGTGCCTGAAGAATGTACACTGCGTAAGACTTATGTAGGACATTGCTATAATAACATATTGTCAAATGTACAAAATGAATTAGCGGATCAGTTTGTATGGTTATCTATTGATGAAACCCCTGATTCTGAACGCCGTTATATTGCTAATATAATCGTGGGTGCTTTAAATAATGAACAAAAGCCTACACCTTATCTTCTTAATGTGTGCGAATTCTTGGCAACTGACAATGTAACTGTGACCTAGTTTGTGATGAACTCTTTGAAATTACTATGTCCATGTGGAATCAAATACGACCGGTTACTTTTATTTGTTACTGATGCTGGTCCTTATATGGTAAAATCAGGACAAACTCTGAAAGGTATTTTTCCTAACTTAATTCATATAACTTGTTTGGCACACGCTCTTCATCGCATTTCTGAGACAATACGTGATTATTTCCCATTGGTAGATAGATTTGTGTTCAATAGAAAGAGAATTTTTGTTAAATCTCCTAAAGGAGTTAAGTTGTTTAGATTAACAGCACCTAATATCCGACTTCCTCCTGCACCAGTGTTAACTCGATGGGGAACATGGGTCGATGCAGTTTTATATTATGCTGAGCACATAGAAATGGTTGTTTGTAGTGTTTAATGCCCGCTTTTACTACTACGGCACCACAGGCTGTGACACTGATGATACATGGAATGAAGATGGAGCACCGGTGGAATGAGATGGCGGGGGAAACCGGAGAACCCGGAGAAAACCCGCCCAGACGCCGCTTCGTCCACCACGAATACCACATGCGGGTCCCTGGGATCGAACCCGGGCCGCCTAGGTGGTAGGTGAGCGCGCTAACCGCTCGGCCACGGCGCCGCCTAGAAATGGTCGAAGAGGTTGTTAATTCATTGGACTCGAAAGATGCTTTATCAATAGAAGCTGTGCAAAATATTCTGTCAGGCACTGGGTTAAAAGAGGATCTTAGTTTCATATTTGCCCATTTTTCTTTCTTACCAACAGTCATAACGGCATTGGAAGCAGTAGGATCTCCCTTGCACGAATCACTTAATGTCTTTGAAAAAACAATATGTGATCTAAGTTCGGTTCCTGGTAGCATGGGACAAAAAGTGGCAGAGAAAGTGAATTATGTAATTTCAAAAAAATTCTGGTAATAAAAAAATGTGCGATATTCGAGACATCGAAAGAAAACCATCTATCACACCAAGAGACTTGACTTTCTCTGTGAAGCAGTTAACATAATTTAAATATGCCCCGATAACATCTTGTGACGTGGAGAGAAGTTTTTCACGTTACAAAAGTGTTTTGCGAGACAACAGACGATGTTTTACACTTGAAATTTTGTGCAAAGTGTTGGTTGTGAACTGCAATTTAGCAGTTAATAGTATCAGCGGGACCACTTCTGCTTCAACCTCTAAGGAAAAAGGTAACTTTATTTATTATTTATACTAACTCGTCTTGTCTACTGCAAAGGGACATTAATTGTTTTAATGAAATAGTGCATATTTCTTGGCATATTTTCAAGTTTTTAAGATCATATTTGCATGCATATTTCAGTGTTTTTAGGGCATGAACTTCCGAGCCCTAATAATCAGACACCAAAGCAAAAGATTGCTTCTGAATTTCACCAATGCCTTCTTTCTTATACCAGGCAACAGCAGTAAGTATTGAGATCTGTGTATTGTTCCAGTGAGCAGCTTGAATTTAATTTTTCTCCTTGCATGTGTAGTTCTCAGAGAAGTCGATCTGTATCACAGCTTCACTAATTGCGACATTTTCCCGAGCCTTCTTAAGGCCTCGATTGCTGTATCTTTACGTAAATGTGACTTAGGAAACGTGGCAAGCAATTGGTCAGTTCTTCAATACAGTCTTTTACGGATCCCTTTTTTACTTCTATTTCCATTCTTCCATTATGTGAACTCCACAGGTTCCATTCGCATGGAGAATTGGCGAGTTCATTCGAAATGTCTGCAATGCTTCCTCGACACGTTTTCTGCACTTTCCAAAATACTGTCTGCTTTTGAAAGCGGTTCATGTTGATGGAGTATCCTTATCAATCCCTTCTTGCTCTCCTATCTCCTGTCTTGCCCGCTGTGCTTGCTTATGTCTCCTATATTCAGCTTTGAGGTGTTCCCTTCCTTGTTTTGTTTGTTTCAGTATTGCTCCTCCCTTCTTCATAGTCATAGTCTTTTTTCCTTCCATTGTGCATAACTGTCTTGCTCCTTTAGACGTGGTTTGTATTCACGTTGTCTTTGGGCTGGTGTTTTAGCCATGGAGTCAGAAACGGACTGATACGTCTATCCTGACTGAAGTCTCACAAGCAACTGTAAGCGTATAACGACCACAGGATGCCCGCATTAACTGTCCGTTAGTCACGTGTTTTGCGGGAAAACTAATGACTATAGAGGAAAACATTCTCATACTTTTTCTTTGTTTTATTGTAATGACGCAGAATCAAAAAGGATATTTTTTTTTCAGTCTATTACTTTTCCCTCTAGAGGATTTTATCCTTATTTACCGTGACTGACATTGACACACAGTAATAACTAAGCAGGCTCTAAGAATTGTTTATAAATGTCGAAAATCATTAGCCATATATACGTTTCGAAGACGAAAGTCATTGTGTGATGTACGGGAAAAAATTGTACATAGCACCTGAAATATTGATACGAAAATCACCGATATTTACGCTTATTTTTTGTGTTTTGGAAATATATGGGTAAGAAGTGAAATTTGAGCCTATATTCACGTTAAAAACATATGAAATATGACGGTATGACATATTCGCGGAACTGCATTTTCATTAGATTCTGTGTCACAGCTTTCAATTTTGTTCTTGGATGTTTTCAGTCGGTTTAAAATTTAATTTCTTCTTTGCATCCTTTCCTTTTGTGGTCTGTTTCTTCTCTTTCAAGGACTCAGTGAGCTTATTCTTATAGAGTGATACTGTAACGATTTTTTATTGTTACGACTTCCGCTGCTGACCTCCTTTCTTTTTAGTGATGGAGATTGGAGATACTTTATGAGGTGACACGCAGGTTCAGTACTTCCATACTTAACCAGATACTTTGTTTTAAATGTTGTGGCCTAGTCCCTATTTGCATCACACACAGCAGCCCATATTCGACACAAATCACTAAAAAGACTAAAGTTGTTTACCTCGTGTTTAATAACGGATGGAAACAATGCAAGTATTTCACACGAAAGCCAAATGAACGTACATATAACACTACAAAATTAACTTGAATAAGGTAAGACACCTTTTTATCCTGATGATCCTGGTCAAGGCATTAGGACAAAGTCATGATATTGTTTGTCATCGGTCCTTGACAGGTGTGCAAATTTTAAGTCAACCAGGTGTTTTAAGTTGGCGAAAATTGTGTTACAATGGTAAAGTTAACCAAACCACTCTTTTATCCTGATGATCCTGGTCAGGACTTTAGGACAAAGTTGGAGTATTGTATAGTCATCTGTCCTTGATACGTGTACAATTTTCAAGTCAATCAGACGACTGCAAGCCGATGAACATTACGTCGACAGATCCGGTTACATTGATAAATGTAGCTAATTAATATTTTTATCCGTAGTATCCTGGCCAGGACCTTAGGATAAGGTTACGATATTACAGTTTTGTCATCGTTCCTTGATACGTGTACCAATTTTCAGGTCATTCAGACGACTCAAGTTGTTGAAAATTATGTTAATGGTGCTAAATTTAGCTAAGTCACTTGCTTATCCTATAGTTCCTGCTCAGGATATCAGGATAAAGTCATGATATTATTGTGTTCTCATCGGTCCTTGATATGTTTGCAAAATTTCAAGTGAATCACACAACTCTAAAATGGTGAAAATTATGTTACAGTGATAAATTTAGTTAAGTCACTTTTTATCCTGATGATCCTGCTCAGAAAATTCAGACAAAGTTATGGTATTATATTGCCATCTGCCCTTGAGACGTGTACAAATGTTCAAGGCAATCAGACGACTGTAAGCTGATGAAGATTACCTACGCCGACAGATCCTATTACATTGAAAAAATATAGCTAATTAATTTCTTTAATCCTGTGATCATGGTCATGACCATAGAATAAGGCTATGATATTGTATTGTCATGGTACCTCGACACGTGTACCAATTTTTAGGTCAATCAGAAAACTGTGAGTTGATGAAAATTACGTTAAAATATTCCGTAACATTGATAAATTCAGCTAATTAATTTTTCTTATCCTGTTGATCCCGATCAGACAAAATTATGATATTATATTGTCATCAGTCCTTGAAACCTGTGCAAATTTTGAAATAGATCCGACGACTGTAAGTTGGTGAAAATTACGTCTAAAGATTCAGTTAGAGTGATCAATTTGACTAATTAATTTTTTATCCTGATGATCCTGGTCAGGTCCTTAGGAAAAAGTCATGATATTATTGCATTGCCATCGGTCCTTGATATGTGTGCAAATTTTCAAGTGAATGTGTCAACTCTAAGTTGGTGAAATTACGTTGAAGAAGTCCGTTGCAGACACACAGACCTACAGACAGACCTACAGACACACCTAAAGGTACACAGACCCACAAGGAGACAGACCTATAGACAGACAGACCTACAGACACACAGACCTACGGACACACAGATCTACAGACACAGACCTACAGACAGACTTACAGACAGACAGGCAGACAAACCGACAGACAGACCTACAGATAGACCTTCAGACAGACAGACAGACAGACAGACAAGTAGATCTACACATAGACCTACAGACAGATCTACAGACATACTTATAGACAGACCTACAGACAGACCCACAGACAGACTTACAGACAAAGAGACAGACAAATCTACAGACAGACCTACAGACAAACCTACAGACAGACCCACAGACAGACCCACAGACAGACTTACAGACAGACCTACAGGCAGACCGACAGACAGACTTATACACAGACTTACAGACAGACCTACAGACAGAGGGACAGACAAATCTACAGACAGACCTACAGAAAGACACACAGACAGACCCACAGACAGACTTACAGAGAGAGCGACAGACAAATCCACAGACAGACCTACAGACAGACCCACAGACAGACTTACAGACAGATTTACAGACAGACTTACAGACAGACTTACAGACAGACCCACAGACAAACTTACAGACAGACCCACAGACAGAGCGACAAACAAATCTACAGACAGACCTACAGAGAGACGTACAGACAGACCCACAGACAGACTTACAGAAAGACCTACAGACACACCCACAGACAGACTTACAGACAGACCCACAGAGAGATTACAGAGAAACTGACAGACAGGCTTACAGACAGACCTACAGACAGACTTACAGACAGACAGACAGACCCACAGACAGACTAAAGACACACTTACAGACAGACCTACAGACAGACCCACAGACAGACTTACATACAGACTCACAGAGAGACCTAAAGACAGACTTACGGACAGACTTGCAGACAGACCTACAGACAGACTTACAGAGAGACTTACAGAGAGACCTACAGACAGACACACAGACAGAGCGACAGACAAATCTACAGACAGACCCACAGACAGACCCACAGACAGACCCACAGACAGTCCCACAGACAGACTTACAGACAGACTGACCAACAGACAGACTTACAGACAGACCTACAGAGAGACTAACAGAGAGACTTACAGGCAGACCCACAGACAGACTTACAGACAGACTTACAGACAGACTTACAGACAGAGTTACAGCCAGACTTACAGAGAGACCCACGGCCAGACTTACAGATAGACCTACAGATTGACTTACATACAGACCTACAGACAGAGTTACAGAGAGACCCACAGACAGACTTACAGATAGGCCTACAGACAGACTTACGGACAGACTTACAGACAGAGCGACAGACAAGGCTACAGACAGACCTACAGACAGTCCCACAGGCAGACCCACAGGCAGTCCCACAGACAGTCCCACAGACAGACTTACAGACAGACAGGCCCACAGACAGACTTACAGACACACTTACAGACAGACTTACAGACAGACTTACAGACAGAGCGACAGACAATCCTACAGACAGTCCCACAGACAGAGTTACAGACAGACTGACCCACAGACAGACTTACAGACAGACCTACAGAGAGACCCACAGACAGACTTACAGGCAGACCCACAGACAGGCTTACAGACAGAAAAACAGACAGACTTACAGCCAGACTTACAGAGAGACCCACGGCCAGACTTACAGAGAGACCCACGGCCAGACTTACAGATAGACCTACAGATTGACTTACATACAGACCTACAGACAGAGTTACAGAGAGACCCACAGACAGACTTACAGATAGGCCTACGGACAGACTTACAGACAGAATTACAGACAGAGCGACAGACAAGTCTACAGACAGTCCCACAGACAGACCCACAGGCAGTCCCACAGACAGTCCCACAGACAGACTTACAGACAGACAGGCCCACAGACAGACTTGCAGACACACTTACAGACAGACTTACAGACAGACTTACAGACAGAGCGACAGACAAATCTACAGACAGACCCACAGACAGACCCACAAACAGTCCCACAGACAGACTGACCCACAGACAGACTTACAGATAGGCCTACGGACAGACTTACAGACAGAGTTACAGACAGAGCGACAGACAAGTCTACAGACAGTCCCACAGACAGACCCACAGGCAGTCCCACAGACAGTCCCACAGACAGACTTACAGACAGACAGGCCCACAGACAGACTTGCAGACACACTTACAGACAGACTTACAGACAGAGCGACAGACAAATCTACAGACAGACCCACAGACAGACCCACAAACAGTCCCACAGACAGTCCCACAGACAGTCCCACAGACAGACTGACCCACAGACAGACTTACAGACAGACCTACAGAGAGACCCACAGACAGACTTACAGGCAGACCCACAGACAGGCTTACAGATAGAAAAACAGACAGACTTACAGACAGAGTTACAGCCAGACTTACAGAGAGACCCACGGCCAGACTTACAGAGAGACCCACGGCCAGACTTACAGATAGACCTACAGATTGACTTACATACAGACCTACAGACAGAGTTACAGAGAGACCCACAGACAGACTTACAGACAGGCCTACGGACAGACTTACAGACAGACTTACAGACAGAGCGACAGACAAGTCTACAGACAGACCTACAGACAGTCCCACAGACAGACCCACAGGCAGTCCCACAGACAGTCCCACAGACAGTCCCACAGACAGACTTACAGACAGACAGGCCCACAGACAGACTTACAGACACACTTACAGACAGACTTACAGACAGAGCGACAGACAAATCTACAGACAGACCCACAGACAGACCCACAGACAATCCTACAGACAGTCCCACAGACAGACTTACAGACAGACTGACCCACAGACAGACTTACAGACAGACCTACAGAGAGACCCACAGACAGACTTACAGGCAGACCCACAGTCAGGCTTACAGACAGAAAAACAGACAGACTTACAGACAGAGTTACAGCCAGACTTACAGAGAGACCCACGGCCAGACTTACAGATAGACCTACAGATTGACTTACATACAGACCTACAGACAGAGTTACAGAAAGACCCACAGACTTACAGATAGGCCTACGGACAGACTTACAGACAGAATTACAGACAGAGCGACAGACAAGTCTACAGACAGTCCCACAGACAGACCCACAGGCAGTCCCACAGACAGTCCCACAGACAGACTTACAGACAGACAGGCCCACAGACAGACTTGCAGACACACTTACAGACAGACTTACAGACAGAGCGACAGACAAATCTACAGACAGACCCACAGACAGACCCACAAACAGTCCCACAGACAGACTTACCCACAGACAGACTTACAGACAGACCTACAGAGAGACTTACAGGCAGACCCACAGACAGGCTTACAGACAGAAAAACAGACAGACTTACAGACAGAGTTACAGCCAGACTTACAGAGAGACCCACGGCCAGACTTACAGAGAGACCCACGGCCAGACTTACAGATAGACCTACAGATTGACTTACATACAGACCTACAGACAGAGTTACAGAGAGACCCACAGACAGACTTACAGATAGGCCTACAGACAGACTTACGGACAGACTTACAGACAGAGCGACAGACAAGGCTACAGACAGACCTACAGACAGTCCCACAGGCAGACCCACAGGCAGTCCCACAGACAGTCCCACAGACAGACTTACAGACAGACAGGCCCACAGACAGACTTACAGACACACTTACAGACAGACTTACAGACAGACTTACAGACAGAGCGACAGACAATCCTACAGACAGTCCCACAGACAGAGTTACAGACAGACTGACCCACAGACAGACTTACAGACAGACCTACAGAGAGACCCACAGACAGACTTACAGGCAGACCCACAGACAGGCTTACAGACAGAAAAACAGACAGACTTACAGCCAGACTTACAGAGAGACCCACGGCCAGACTTACAGAGAGACCCACGGCCAGACTTACAGATAGACCTACAGATTGACTTACATACAGACCTACAGACAGAGTTACAGAGAGACCCACAGACAGACTTACAGATAGGCCTACGGACAGACTTACAGACAGAATTACAGACAGAGCGACAGACAAGTCTACAGACAGTCCCACAGACAGACCCACAGGCAGTCCCACAGACAGTCCCACAGACAGACTTACAGACAGACAGGCCCACAGACAGACTTGCAGACACACTTACAGACAGACTTACAGACAGACTTACAGACAGAGCGACAGACAAATCTACAGACAGACCCACAGACAGACCCACAAACAGTCCCACAGACAGACTGACCCACAGACAGACTTACAGATAGGCCTACGGACAGACTTACAGACAGAGTTACAGACAGAGCGACAGACAAGTCTACAGACAGTCCCACAGACAGACCCACAGGCAGTCCCACAGACAGTCCCACAGACAGACTTACAGACAGACAGGCCCACAGACAGACTTGCAGACACACTTACAGACAGACTTACAGACAGAGCGACAGACAAATCTACAGACAGACCCACAGACAGACCCACAAACAGTCCCACAGACAGTCCCACAGACAGTCCCACAGACAGACTGACCCACAGACAGACTTACAGACAGACCTACAGAGAGACCCACAGACAGACTTACAGGCAGACCCACAGACAGGCTTACAGATAGAAAAACAGACAGACTTACAGACAGAGTTACAGCCAGACTTACAGAGAGACCCACGGCCAGACTTACAGAGAGACCCACGGCCAGACTTACAGATAGACCTACAGATTGACTTACATACAGACCTACAGACAGAGTTACAGAGAGACCCACAGACAGACTTACAGACAGGCCTACGGACAGACTTACAGACAGACTTACAGACAGAGCGACAGACAAGTCTACAGACAGACCTACAGACAGTCCCACAGACAGACCCACAGGCAGTCCCACAGACAGTCCCACAGACAGTCCCACAGACAGACTTACAGACAGACAGGCCCACAGACAGACTTACAGACACACTTACAGACAGACTTACAGACAGAGCGACAGACAAATCTACAGACAGACCCACAGACAGACCCACAGACAATCCTACAGACAGTCCCACAGACAGACTTACAGACAGACTGACCCACAGACAGACTTACAGACAGACCTACAGAGAGACCCACAGACAGACTTACAGGCAGACCCACAGTCAGGCTTACAGACAGAAAAACAGACAGACTTACAGACAGAGTTACAGCCAGACTTACAGAGAGACCCACGGCCAGACTTACAGATAGACCTACAGATTGACTTACATACAGACCTACAGACAGAGTTACAGAAAGACCCACAGACTTACAGATAGGCCTACGGACAGACTTACAGACAGAATTACAGACAGAGCGACAGACAAGTCTACAGACAGTCCCACAGACAGACCCACAGGCAGTCCCACAGACAGTCCCACAGACAGACTTACAGACAGACAGGCCCACAGACAGACTTGCAGACACACTTACAGACAGACTTACAGACAGAGCGACAGACAAATCTACAGACAGACCCACAGACAGACCCACAAACAGTCCCACAGACAGACTTACCCACAGACAGACTTACAGACAGACCTACAGAGAGACTTACAGGCAGACCCACAGACAGGCTTACAGACAGAAAAACAGACAGACTTACAGACAGAGTTACAGCCAGACTTACAGAGAGACCCACGGCCAGACTTACAGAGAGACCCACGGCCAGACTTACAGATAGACCTACAGATTGACTTACAGACAGACCTACAGACAGACTTACAGAGAGACCCACAGACAGACTTACAGATAGGCCTACAGACAGACTTACAGACAGAGCGACAGACAAGTCTACAGACAGACCTACAGACAGTCCCACAGACAGACCCACAGGCAGTCCCACAGACAGTCCCACAGACAGACCCACAGGCAGTCCCACAGACAGTCTCACAGACAGACTTACAGAAAGACAGGCCCACAGACAGACTTACAGACATACTTACAGACAGACTTACAGACAGACTTACAGACAGACCTACAGAAAGACACACAGACAGACTTACAGAGAGATCTACAAACAGACCTACAGACAGACATACCCACAGTGAGACTTACAGATAGATCTACAGACCGACCCACTTGAGACACACAGACAGACTTACAGACAGACCCACAGACTGACTTACAGACTTGCAAGTAGACCTACAGACAGACCCACAGACAGGCTTACAGATAGACCTACAGACAGACCCACAAACAGACACACAGACAGACACACAGACAGACTTACAGACAGACTTACAGAGAGACCCACAGACAGACTTACAGATAGACCTACAGATTGACTTACAGACAGACCTACAGACAGACTTACAGATAAGCCTACAGACAGACTTACAGACAGACTTACAGGCAGAGCGACAGACAAGTCTACAGACAGACCTACAGACAGTCCCACAGACAGACCCACAGGCAGTCCCACAGACAGTCCCACAGACAGACTTACAGACAGACAGACCCAGACAGACTTACAGACAGACAGACCCAGACAGACAGACTTACAGACAGACCTACAGACAGACTTACAGACAGACTTACAGACAGACCTACAGAAAGACACACAGACCTATTTTATGCCCTTACTGCTCTTATACTTACGCAAAATATGCAAGAGATAATATATGCAGGTGTTCATCTCGATTAGCATGAAGAGGATGAAATACTAACATATTTGAAGAAAAAAATGTACCACAGTAGGAAAATGCCTGTGAGTGTTACACGTCCAGTTTTTGTACCGCAAACCAGGACAACTTTGTGACACTTTTTAATGTTTTTCGTTGATAAATATTTCTGAATATGAGGTTTAAGAACTTTAGTGATTGTTATGGGTTCATCTGTCTGTGGAATGTGTGAATACTATAACGTCGATGATACCATATAGGAACAAATAACATTTTTGGTTAATTTTGTGTCACAAAGCTACATACACTCCTTTGTAGGGAAATTTTGTGACAGTGTAAACTCCCCTATTACTCTTGCAGGGATTATCATATGTGGCAATGCTGCACATATAAACGGTTACTGAGGATTATTTAAGGATAAACGAATAAGAAAATCTGGATATACAAATGCAGTAATACCATTAAGTATGTTTATTGGTGGGCTATTCAATCACTACTAATACCAAACATTTTTAAAGGAACAGTGTACCAAAGATTGAATAAAAGTTGAAGTAAACCACTGAAAGTTTTTTATTTTTCCATTGGATAATTCAGGAACACCAAACATTCCTCGTTTTTCCCTCTTCTTTAGAACATTTATTACATTCTCTACTGGTAAGTAGGGGAAGTATTGTTTTCTACCAAAAAATTCGATGTCGAGATATGTTTTGAGACCCCTTGAATAAAAAAAATAGCATTTTTAGAAAAAGTTCCGTGTGTCTGTGTGTGTGTGTTTGTGTGTCTGTGTGTCAGTCTGTGGACAGCATAACTCAAGAACGAAAAGTAGATTAAAAACCAAAGTTGGTATTTAAGTTTAGTGTCTGTCAAGGATACAACACGAAGATTTTGAAGAAAATAGTCCCACCCTAAACTACCCTTTAAATGGAAAATTTTTCGAAAATTTTGATTTTCTTGAAAATGGCTACAACTATTTTGATTAAAATACCATATGTTTGAGATATTTTTATGACTAATGAAATGTATATCTTGAATTTTCTGGCTATAGCCCCTGTAGTCGTATTTACTCTGGACGACTTTTGTGTAACTGGTAAACCGTTAGAGATAGACACAATTTTACTGCACAAAAAATGTGGATCTCGCTAAAACACAATTTATGGCGAAATAATTTTTTTTGTAGAGTGAACAATTTCGGAGATATTCCTTGTAATGTGTGTGTGTTTCGGAAAACTTAAAACTTTCGTGAAATGGGACATCGTTGTTAATTTTTTTATATGCTAAGCGTGCAAAGAGAACGGGATTTTTAAAGCTTTAAAGGCTTAGACTGTCGCTTAAAGCCTACTGTATTCTAATATTCCCCTTGCACCTACAAGGGAATAAGCAAAGGATAATTTGTTCAAATGTTTACCTTAACTAACACAAGAAGATATAGGAATAAAGGTTTGTAAGAATGGTTAGTACAAGAGTAGAGAAAGTCATGTGAGTGCAACACATCAGATTTGTTTGCACATGGTTTCCTTATTTTCGTAACAAATCTCATCTTTGCTAGCAGGCCATCTCCAATATTGATTGATGTTTTGGTTCCATTACATTGATCAATGCTCCTTTCTCACTAATTTTTTTATAAGTCCTGGATAATATACTCCCTCACTATTTACAATAACAAAGCTCCCAATAACTTTGCCACTCTGCTTTCTGCAAGGAAATTTAGTTTCATTTAATTTCATTCAGGGAATCCTCCAGTTTATCGTCTATAATTTTGACAGTGACGTGATCCAAGCTTCTTTATTGATTTTCCAGGAAAGTTATACCCTAAAACGGAGTATTTAGATTTAAAATAATAAAATAAATGCGTTTAAATAATATAGTGCAGCTTCGATACACCACCATTTTGTGTCACAATGCTGTACTGCATTTGTTCGCATTTTACTTATGTTCATGAAAAAGCACAACCAAACAGACAATCTTTAGTATGTAATATTTGCAAAATTATTACCAAGCATAATATATTTGGATAAATCTACCTTAAGGTACACTGCACTTGTGGGTTTCTTGCACCGTTCCAACAATTTTGTGAAATTTGCTTCCATAAGCTATACGCACAATGGGGATACTAGGCAGCTGGAACTATGCTGTCAGAGAGGAGCACCATCTAGGAATACATCGGTGGCTTTCCCGCTCTCTATTGGACTGTATATTGCCCGGTAAAACACAACAATGGTCGGTGTCCCAAAGTGCCCCCCACTGTCACAAAGTTGTCCTGGTTTACGGTACTTTGTTTTCTTAAAATATGACTCTTTGTAACACGGAAATCTGTAAAAACGGAAAAGATAATGCTGGAACGATCGCGTTCAGTTTTAGGCAGGTTTTACTGCATAACAACGGCCTGACTTTGGACGGTATACGACAGTTCTAGCTCGCGGGGGCGAGTGCACTAGACATCATCTTACTCCCTGCATTTCCCCCCTGTGCTGGACACAGCAAAGGTAGCTTATAATTACATTTACTGTGTTATGGTATGGTATTTCAAGCATAGTGCCCGTTGGCAATTTCATATGACGATTTTGCTGATGTTAACCGCTAACTTGGCCTTGCTATTTTGGAAATTGTAATTTGTCTGTAAGTTGTCTTTGGCATATGCTGCTAACCTTTAGAGTATAAGTTGTTAAATTCTAAAGCTTACCTGAATTGTCCGATTCTCGTGAGTTTTAAAGTGAGCTTTAATGAGTTATCATTCACTCGTATCTAAATTATTAAATCCTCCTTGATTGTCCGCGATACACTCGCGAGTGCCAGTTCTTTGGCCTGGGTTCCACTCTCAAGTCCATCTTAAGCGACGACCCGGTAGCTGTAAATACAGTGCTGCGATTTGTCGCCAGTATTGGCTTCGGTAAGCTGGTTTAACTTGTATTTTATTTCGTGGCTTTATTTTGAACTTTTAGGACCTTTTATCTCGTTTTTACATTTTTACCTGCTTACCTTTTTAAATCAGTTTTTACGTTTTAACTGTTTTTAGCCTATCTTTTTAAATCAATTTTGCGTTTTAACTGTTTTAGCTTTTATCTGCTTTAGGTTTCCCGTTTTAACTTTTTAATTTTGAGTTATAAGCGCTGGTGAGTTTTCCCTGTTGTTTATCCTTTTGACTTAGGGCCCTAATGACCCAGCGGTCCACGGGACCTTAAACCCTACTCACTCACTCACTCACTCACTCACTCACTCACTCACTCACTCACCCACTCACTCACTCACCCACTCACTCACTCACTCACTCACTCACCCACTCACTCACCCACTCACCCACCCACCCACTCACTCACTAACTTACTCACCCACCCACCCACCCACCCACCCACCCACTCACTCACTCACCCACCCACCCACTCACTCACTCACCCACCCACCCACTCACTAACTTACTCACCCACCCACCCACTCTCACTCACTCACTCACTCACTCACTCACCCACCCACCCACTCACTCTCACTCACTCACTCACCCACCCACTCACTCACCCACCCACTCACTCACCCACCGACCCACTCACTCACTAACTTAATCACCCACCCACCCACCCAGTCACCCACCCACTCACCCACCCACCCACTCACTAACTTACTCACCCACCCACCCAGTCACCCACCCACCCACCCACTCTCACTCACCCACTCACTCACTCACTCACCCACCCACCCACCCACTCACTAACTTACTCACCCACCCACCCAGTCACCCACCCACCCACCCACTCTCACTCACCCACTCACTCACTCACCCACCCACCCACTCACTCACTCACCCACCCAGTCACCCACCCACCCACTCACTCACTCACTCACCCACCCACCCACTCTCACTCACCCACTCACTCACTCACCCACCCACTCACTCACTCACTCACTCACTCACCCACCCAGTCACCCACCCACCCACTCACTCACTCACTCACCCACCCACCCACTCACTCACCCACCCACCCAGTCACCCACCCACCCACCTACTCTCACTCACCCACTCACTCACTCATTCACTCACTCACCCACCCACTCACTAACTTACTCACCCACCCACCCACCCACTCTCACTCACCCACTCACTCACTCACCCACCCACCCACTCACTAACTTACTCACCCACCCACCCACTCTCACTCACCCACTCACTCACTCACTCACTCACCCACCCACTCACTAACTTACTCACTCACTCACCCACCCACTCACTCACTCACTCACCCACCCACCCACTCACTAACTTACTCACCCACCCACCCACTCACTCACTCACCCACCCACCCACTCACTAGCTTACTCACCCACCCACCCACTCTCACTCACCCACTCACTCACTCACTCACCCACCCACACACTAACTTACTCACTCACCCACCCACCCACTCTCACTCACCCACTCACTCACTCACTCACCCACCCACCCACTCACTCACTCACTCACCCACCCAGTCACCCACCCACCCACCCACTCACTCACTCACTCACCCACCCACCCACCCACCCACTCTCACTCACCCACTCACTCACTCACTCACCCACCCACCCACTCACTAACTTACTCACCCACCCACCCACCCACCCACCCACTCACTCACTCACTCACCCACCCACCCACTCACTAACTTACTCACCCACCCACCCACTCTCACTCACCCACTCACTTACTCACTCACCCACCCACCCACTCACTAACTTACTCACCCACCCACCCACTCACTCACTCACCCACCCACCCACTCACTAACTTACTCACCCACCCACCCACTCTCACTCACTCACTCACCCACCCACTCACTCTCACTCACTCACTCACTCACCCACCCACTCACTCACCCACCCACCCACTCACTCACCCACCCACCCACTCACTCACTAACTTACTCACTCACCCACCCAGTCACCCACCCACCCACTCACTAACTTACTCACCCACCCACCCACCCAGTCACCCACCCACCCACCCACCCACTCTCACTCACCCACTCACTCACTCATCCACCCACCCACCCACCCACCCACTCCCTAACTTATCACTCACTCACCCATCCACCCAGTCACCCACCCACCCACCCACTCTCACTCACCCACTCACTCACTCACTCACCCACCCACCCACTCACTAACTTCCTCACTCACTCACCCACCCACCCACTCTCACTCACTCACTCACTCACTCACCCACCCACCCACTCACTAACTTACCCACTCACCCACCCACCCACCCACTCACTCACTCACTCACCCACCCACTCACTCACTCACCCACCCACCCACTCACTCACCCACCCACCCACTCTCACCCACTCACTCACTCACTCACCCACCCACCCACCCACTCACTCACCCACCCACCCACCCACCCACCCACTCTCACTCACTCACTCACTCACTCACCCACCCACCCACTCACTCGCTCACTTACTCACTCTAAATTAACTTCTGGAGTGGGCCTTTGTTTAGGTTTCTGCATTTCAGAGGAGATGATAAGGGACGACTTCCTTCGGCTAGCGTCGGTACATGTAGACTATAATTAAGCAGGAAATTCTACTCTCAGGATGTGTGGGTTAAAGAGAACCTGAGATGAGCTTCATTTCTCCTTCACTGCCCTTGTATTATGAGGATCCATACAAAATACTGTGCAATTTCCGTTCCTCATTCCCGGCACAAGATTTCCTTTATCCCGCAATCAATATCAGACTTTGAAAAGTCAAATTTATTAAACACAGCCTTTGCTGTTGAACAGAAGTCTCGGCTTTACATAAAGCCTTCGTATTTGTACTTCTCATCAGTTTTTAAGAGTGGCTTATTACTCTTCTACTTCTTTTTCTGCTTCTTTATTATTCTGTCACACACGTTTTCTTTTACCTCACGATCAAACTTCTATACGCCTCGGTTTTTAATTCAAATACTAACATCTAACTTGCCATATAAGAGCTAAATAGCTAAATTTTCTTAGCGAACAGCCCTTTTATCTTTGACAATGAAACTGAGACTGCACTTGTTCCTCGAAATTACATGAAACGAAGTTACGCTTGTCATAAGGCAAGTTCTCGGCCTAGACAAATTTCGTTATATGATTCTTTGTAATCTAATTTTGCTTGGCTATAAGCACTACAATGTTATTGAACAATAATGTTTTTATATAATAAAACAACCAGGTATAAATTCTTGTATTTTATGATTGAAGGTCAGTATGGATAAGTAATAATGGCATATTGACTGAAGAAGTGAATTGCCCAGGTGAAGTTAAACAAGGGGATTCCCTTAGCCCTCTGCTATTTAATTTAGTAGTGGATAAAGTTATTCAAGAATTTAATAATCTCCAAGGTTATTGGATGAGCAATAAGAATATCAGTATTCATTGCTATGTTGATGACACAGTGCTTATAGCACGAACAAATGAAGACCTGCAGCGTTTACTGCATCTGTTTATTTTAATAGCAATGCACCATAATATGGAACTAAATGTATATGTGTATCTAAAGACCCTAGGAGATATAAGTTAGAGATAAATGGAAAAATAATTGAACAAGTAATGCAATTTGCATATCTGGGTGCTAAGGTTAAGACTGATCGGAACACGTTAGAAGTTAGAAGGCTGGTACAAAAAGCCTCAAGAATACCAGGCTATTTGAGAGATGCCATCTGGAAAAACAAATATTTACAAAGAGAAAGTAAAACAAGCATGTACAAAGTTGCAGTTAGACCAATAATGACATATGGAGCGAGACACAGTCAAATTTGTGAATTGAAGAATTTGTGAATATGAAGAAAAGGGAGTGGAATACCCACGTGGATAGACAGATAGTAATAGGCTAATTAAGATAGAGTTCAAAAAGCTGAAGAGAGAAGAGATATAGGGCGTCCAAAAAGCAAGAGCGAAAGATAGCCTTGCGTCTCCGTCGAAAACTGCGTGAAGAAAAACAGACATTAGCCTATATAAAATAAGAAAGAAGAAGAAGAAGAAAAAGAAGATGATTTCGAAGGAAATAGCCCCTCCCTAAACTACCCTTTACTTGGAAAATTTTTATTTTCTTGAAAATGGCTTTAACGATTTTGATTAAAATGCCATATATTTAAGATATTTTTATGACAAATGAAATCTATATTTTGAATTTTCTAACTATAACCTATGTAGTCCTGTTTACTCTGGGTGACTTTTAAATAACTCGTAAACCGTAAGAGTAAGGCAAAAACTCACCATACAAAAAATGTAGATCTCGCTAAAACACAGAATTTATGTGCAAATAAATTTTTTTTAAAGTGAACCATTTCGGAGATATTTCTAATTATTTGCGTCAGTGCAACATTGTTGTTGCCTTCTAATATTCCCCTTGCACCTAAAGGAAATATTATTATTATGATTATGATTATGATTATTATGATTATTATGATTATGATTATTATGATTATGATTATTATTAGGATGATTATTATGATTATGATAATTATGATTATGATGGTTATGATTATGATTATGATGATTATGATGATGATAATGATTATGATTATGATGATCATGATGATGACTATGATGATGATTATGATGATTATGATTATGATGATCATGATTATGATTATGATGATCATGATGATGACGATGATGATTATGATTATGATTATGATTATTATTATCATCATTATTATTTATTTCATTTTAATATCTTCCTGTTACAGTTACAGGCTGCCAAAAAGACAAAGAATACTTATACAAAATAGTTAATAAAGCATAACAAATATGAAGTACAAAAGCTAAAGCTATGATTATTACTATTATTATGATTATTATGACGATTATGACGACGATGACGATGACGATGACGACGACTATTATTGGTGGCGGTGGTGGCGGCGGTGGCATTATTATTATTATTATTATTATTATTATTATTATTATTATTATTATTATTATTATTATTATTATTATTATTATTATTATTATTATTATTATTATTATTATTATTATTATTATTATTATTATTATTATTATGATTATTATGATTATTATGATTATTATGATTATTATGATTATTATGATTATTATGATTATTATGATTATTATGATTATTATGATTATTATGATTATTATGATTATTATGATTATTATTATTATTATTATTATTATTATTATTATTATTATTATTATTATTATTATTATTATTATTATTATTATTATTATTATTATTATTATTATTATTATTGCTATTATTATTATTGTTGTTATTATTATTGTTATTATGTCATTTTAAATTTATAGTCTAAGAGGCGAAACTCTTATTTGGTAATGTTCACCATGATCTTTGTTTTAAAGGCAACCCATAATTATGAGGAGGCGTATGAAATAAAAAAAGTGATTTGAACATTTGTCCAAATAAGGATAGTGAACATTAAAATGTTTCACTGTTGCCCTGCCAATTCCTTGAGCGTAGAATGCAATTATGACAAAATCTGATGTATTGCGCTCAGATGACTTTCTCTACTCTTGTACTAACTATTCTTACGAACTCTTATTGCTCTATCTTGTTCACGTTGTTCCAGATAAACATTTATAGAAATCATGTTATTAGTAATTTTCTTATAGGTGAAAAGGGGATAATACACTAGGCTTTGAACGATAGTCAAATCTTTTAAAACTGATCGCTAAGTGAAGGCATTGCAATTCCGCTCTCTTTACACGGCCAAATGTAAAGGAGGTTCCATTTGGGAAAGATATAAGTATAAAGAACTCACAAAAATAACAAGGAATATCACCGAAATGGTTCACTCCACAAAGCAAGTGCATTTGGACATAACTTGTGCGTTTTAACGAGATCTACATTTTTTGTTTGGCAAGATTTGGTCTATCTCTTACGTTTACCAGTTATAGAAAAACCACCAAGAATAAACAGGACTACCTGGGCTATAGCCAGAAAATTCAAAATCTTCCTGCCGCATTCTTGAAAGATATTAAACTCAAATGCCAACCTTGTTTTTTAACCGGCTTTTGGTTTTTGAGTGATGCTGTTCACGGAAACACACACACACGCACACGGACACACACACACAGACAGACACAGACACATACACCGAAGTTTTTGTTGGAATACATTTTCCCTACTTGCTATACGTGGTAGTGAAAGTAAAAGGTCTACTGGAAATAGTTACGTTCATCACCGCCAGATGTAACTGCATTTAAATTGCTCTATTAGGTAGTTCGCCCCGATACCGCTAGATCCCCTGCATCTGGTGGAAGCAGACTAGAAGTGTTCCTGGGGAAACTTTTGCCTCTACTATAAACCGAATGGTGACTACTCTTTGCATGTAGAGAGCAGACGATCAATGTTTGTTATTGCGTTCCAGTCGTTTGTGCGAGTGATTACTGCAAGTACTTACGCTAAACATTGCTAAATCATTATTAACCTTTCGTCAGGCGTGTGGTTTGGAAAAACACGGTTAGTGGCGCTGCGCTCAGCAAGTCCTCGTTACGTTTTTGTGCTTATATACCTGAATTTAACTTTTTTTCTTTTCCTTTTCATTTGTTCTATGTTTAGCTTTATTTAGGTTAAATATACGTGTTTATTTATTACTATTATTTTACTACATAGACCAGCTAAAGTATTATACGAATACAGCACATAGAATTTGTATTGCAATACACGTAAAGAAAATAAATTGCCACTTTCAGGTACACAACTTGTAATTTGAATTCTTCAGTTACTCGGAATCATCTACTACTTTTTCTGTGTTTTCCGTGAGTAAGCAGCTACTACAAATAATTTTGGCATTATTGTTCCAACAGAGGGGAGTCTTGCATTTAGCACATGCATGTATAGTTTTGCAGTTCTTTTTGTGTTTGTTACAGGGTTCACATCGTTTCCTTTTCAGTAAGGTTTGTGGTTTATTTGAGAAGTCATCTGTGGGTTATGCAGGTTTATACAGTGCTGTTAGTTTAAGAATCGGCGCTAGCGACAAATGCCGCGCTCCCGCAAGTCACCACCCGCTCGCCGATAGACGGAACTTTACATGCCGGAAGAAAGTGACGCGCACTTTTCATGCGTCTGTTAGTTTTGACCTTGGCACGCAGCAGTGGCGCGACTTATCAGATGGTTGGACGTGTTGTTTGCATGATGGTGAAATGTTCAGTACGTGAACGTGCATATATGGTGAAAAGCTATTTTCTAAAAAAGAAATCGGTTTGCAAAACCAGGCGAAAATTTAGACGTACATTTCCTGATCGTCCAGTTCCTCACAGAGATTCAGTACGCAAGTTAGTGAAAAAATTTATGGAAACAGGTTATGTGATTGACAAAAAGAAAGAACGAAGGCCAACCATCTGATAAGTCGCGCTACTGCTGCGTGCCAAGGTCGAAACTAACAGACGCATGAAAAGTGCGTGCCAGTTTCTTCCGGCATGTAAAGTCCCGTCTATCGGCGAGCGGGCGGTGACTTGCGGGAGCGCGGCATTTGTTGCTAGCGCCTATTCTTAAACTAACAGCACTGTATTTAGTCTGAAGACCTTTGGTAGTATTGCTCTTCTTTGTAGCTGTTATGACAGTAAACCTAGAGATACGTAGTGCTTTCAAATACTCCTGCCTTGTGAAAAATTTGTTTTGATTTCCAACGAAGCTAGCCCTAGAATTAATACCTTAATGTTCAGCAAATGGTAACAAATTACAATAATATCATCATCTACACCAAGATAGGCTACGCAGACCTGTTTTGGCTCAAAGATCATCTTTCCAGCGGCGCTTAGGTCTTCCCACACTGCGGTTCCCTGTAGGTTTATATCTTGCAAACTATTTTCGTTATTCGATTATTTAACCTTCGTGTTATGTGATCTGCCCAATTCTGTTTGTATATAGATATTTTACTATTTAAGTTAAACATTTTTAGTTGGTCTCTGATTGTGTCATTTATAACAATAACAATAAAGAATAATGTTAATAATAATAATAATAACGATGATGATGATAGTAGTGGTAGTGGTGGTGGTGGTGGTGGTAGTGGTAGTAATAATAATAAGCATATGGTGTTACCTATAAAACAGGTTGCAAAGGCCGCATAACCGGCCGGGAGGACTCGGGGCGCTGACCACGTTCCACCCTCCAGTACTGCACCCCACCAATGACTCCCGTAGTGGGTAGAGGTGGGAACGCAGCGGCTGGGTGGCAAGCCAAGGCCCATCCTGGGCTGTAGCGCTAGGGGTTTAGCTTTTTAGTTACCTATAAAATACACATTATCACCACAAAGGTTACTCTCATCGTCTTCCTCTTCTGAATCTAAAGATCTCGCTTCCAGTTTATATTCAGAATCAGAATCATCTGATTCATACAAATGTTCATGTAAGGGTAAGGCATCATCATCACAAAGTAGAAGATGGGATTTTCTAGATCATACCTTTTGCTCGTGTCCAACACGAAGCTCTAACAGTTTATATAATAGCACTTAACTGCTGACTTCATTCTTGCAACCACAGAAATAAACAGATAAGGTTGTCGCTTCAGCTAACAGTCGAGTAAGGTGCAATGTTAGATGTCCCAGCCAGTCAATTATGTAGGTGTTAAGTATTTGAACACTTAAGCTAGCAGCAACGAATATCACGGAAATAGTTGACGCCAAAAACAAATTTATTTCGCATAAACGGTGAGCTTTAATGAGATAATGAGATCTAGATGCTCTTTATAGTAAACATTTGTCTGTCTCTTACGGTTCACCAATACACAAACGTAATTAATTCAAAATAAAGACATACTCAAAGGCTGTCCCCGGAGAATTCAAAATAAACATAATATATTTTCACTTTCATCAAAATAGTTAGAGCCATTTTTGAGAAAATGAAAAATAGCCAAAATATTTCTGTAGAAATTCTACGAGAGGGTGTCATATGACAAAATTTTGCAAAGCGCGAGAAAAAATATCCAAAATATGAGTATGCCACAATATAATTAATAATTCACTAATTTAATACTATTTAACATTAAGAGTAAGCACTTTACAACTTACAATAACATTCATACATTTTAAATGAGATTTATTTTCACAATTGGCACCACAAATAATCCAGTAGGCTGTGATAACAATAATAATAATTTTAGCGCTTAATGCAGGGAATTGAGGAATTAGACATATGATGAATATAAATGGACGAATTTGGGTTAGTAGGCCATTCATACACAGGACGGGCTGTTTTCTGTATTTTTTACTTCGTCTGTTCAATTGAAATATCAATATCCTCGTCAGAATATTCGGCACATGGATGCTTCACATGTTCAGAAATGTTCAAGGAAATATTTAGGTTGGCGGAACTGAGAGGAGGAGGTGATATAACAAAAACGACAATACCAGACCAAGAGGTGATAATCCGGTATTAGTGAAATAATCTATGTAAAGTGTAGTTTACGCTATCAGACGACTTAGTTTAAACAAATGTCTATGTATGTCAGCAATTATAGGATCGGAAACTGTCAGCCTCTATAAGGCTGGTGCGCATGCGCACCCGGTCCACTCTAAATTACTCACTGTGAATATTCTCAATACATACACATTTCAATGAAATAATAATTTGGGTATATAACATTTTGTTGTTCTATTTTCATTTTGTTTCAGAGACATTAGATAATACTCTGACGTCGGGCATGGCACACAATCGGGGACGGTTGGGGCCAGGCAGCTTCACGCCACACGCCGGGCCGGTGAGTGGACAAAGGCGTTCAAGGACAGGCTGCCTTGCGCAACTGTTTGTGTGTACATGACTAACAATGAAGCGGCTGCACAAAAGGGGTTTTCTCCAGAACTTTCGAGAAACGTCTGGCCACGTTATCGCCCCCGCGTTTGTGAAAGCCGAGGAAGGTCTGTGTGATGTCATCCCCTCTATATAAGGAGGCGAGGAAACAGCAGGCCAGAGAGTTACAGATACAGAATCGAGTTGGTCAGTGTTTCAGTGCATCGTAAAGAAAATGTAATGAGCATGATTGCATCGTCCTATTTAATATATGAGACACAGAGAAAGTGAGGAAATATCCTGAAAGGACTGAGTCAAGGTTACGAGAAGTAAAAGCTGGTGAGTTCTGTTGGCACGAAAGATTGTGGACTGTGTTAACAACGAGAACAAAACTGTATTATAGACAACATTTTAGAAGAGAATAAACTGATAGGAAAGTACCTGGACTGATTTTTTGGTTTTGTCACACTGGTGCCAGGAGTGGAATTCATCGAAGTCGTTTTGTTACAATACATTTATTTATTTATCATTATTATGACGATCATTTAACTTCTTAACTTACTTATGATAGAACTCGTCTTAGCTTTCTTTCCTCTTTAATTTTCTAAAACTTAGTAAATGACGCTTGAGAACTTATTCGAGGGAGGGCTTGTATTAGAGCCAAATCGTTAAGAACTTTGTACTTATCAAAAAGTGGTGAAACAAAAATTGGACACTTTGACATGACTTCGAAACTATCGGACTACAGCAATAACATTAAGGGTTAGCCACAAATATTGATTGATATTTGGAGAAGTGGTACAAGAAAGTTAATTTCCAAACTTCTGTAATTAAGAGCCGCACTTCCAAAACTCTGGAAAGGAAATGTCCAGGCGCTTGCCAGGAAAAAAAAAGGGGGGAAAGAGAAAAAAATACACTCGAAAACTTTCATAATTACAATTTAGTCGACAGGAAAGAAACCAAGATTAACACTACTTTGGTGGTTTGGAGAGAGAAACATACATTCATTTTTTATCTATTGGAACCACACGGACTTTCATTTTTTCTCGCTATCGTTACAATAGCCTTAATAGTGCGTTTGCAATAGGGTATAAGCAGCTTATAAGCGAACAATAATTCGCATGGGATTCCCTATCGTTCAGTTTTGAAAATACCATGAAAACATTTGGAAAATAAATAAAATAATATCGCTGTTCACAAAGATTAGTATGTGTAGCATAAGATTCTAAACTAATATTAAAAACGAAAATAAAGGGAAAAAGTGTGCAAAAACATGTGGTTTTTCTTTCCATGACTGTTAAATAGGAATTCAGTAAGTTCATATTAAAGTGCCTTTTACTTTAGATACATCTACAGGGAATGTTAAATCAGCTCTAATAATTACGTATATGTGCTTTCTAATATGAAGGAGACTTAACTGAGAGAATTGTAATGCTATAAAACACAAAATTCGATCCCTTTAGAGATCACGTCTATCTTGTATTCGGTGCAGAGGGAGAAGCTCACAGTGTCAGAGCGCAAGTAGTCGGAAATAGATGAAAGGCGAAATTAGTGATAAGGGAAGAGTTAATAGGCATGGGGAATGCACAAACTACTTTGTAAATAATTATATAACACGGTACAGCCAGCATGTCCTTCACTGCCCTTTCCTTATCTTCCCTCCCATCTTGTGCCAAAAGTACTCAGAAACTGCCCCACTGTTGTGTTGGTAGTAATAAAGTGTGACGCATCGGCTATTGCACAAGATTATCGGAAGATCATAGCGCTAAATAAGATACGGCGCGCGCTTGTCTAGTGTAAATACTTTAAGCGCTATCGCCAGAGAACTAGAATCCTCTGGATGTTTCGACATTTCGAATTTTCTGGAAAGTTCCTACGGCTATGTATGCGAGCGCTCCCGCGAAGCAAGTGATTCTTGTATTTGGGAGCAAGGAAGTCTAGTGAATGAGATGAGGTCTAGAGAAGTTGTCTCGCGGAGCGAGTGAGTTAGCGCGTGCGTTTCTGGTGCGGCTAGAAGCGCTGTTCTACGAGCTAATTGATGACGACTGTGGTGACGAGTGGCGAGTGCTGTTGCTGCACAGGATTAGAAGCATGAGTTCAACTCCCCAGCGAGTGAACCGTGCGGAAGGAGAGGCCACGACGGGTGGGTTTCGTTACGCCGCTACGTCAACGCTAATTGGTCATCGACCGTATTCCAGGTCACTTCCATATCCAGTTGGCTGCCACCCTGGCGGAAGCACTGCTGTCGCGCCCACCCACACTTACGGCGGACGCACGGCTTATCCGCACCGTCTTTACTTTCTGCAGTCGCCATGGCTAGTGCGCCCACCTTAAAACCAATATTCTCCAAACTTAATATCTGTTTCTGGAACGCAAACGGGCTGCGGTCCAGGCAAGAGGAGCTAACAGACTTTCTGGCGATGCATAAGGTTCAAGTGCTACTAGTGCAAGAAACACGCCTGCAACCTCATATAAAAAATGAAAGTACCTGGAATGAGATGCTATCGGAATGACCGTGAAGATGGCTATGGGGGAACAGCAATCTATGTAAACGACTCCATTTGCCACCATCAACTTAACATCCCTGCTACCAGACATCTGGAAGCTACTGATATCCAGCTCAGCACGGCTCAGGGACCACTTAAACTGTTCTTCGTTTATGTAGCACCAACAAGACCTTTAATTAATTGTGAACTGGATTTGGCAACCATAGCCGCAGGTGACTACAACAGTCAACACTTGTATTGGAACTCCCCCGCATATTTCACCGGGGTCGAAAAGCGAAACGCATAAGTGACCTCGAGAGTAATCTCAGTCCAGGTACCCAACTCACCTACCATCCACTACAGTGAACGCAGGCCTCCTGATTGGCTTGATATAGCACTAGTAAACAACGTGCGGGCTCATCTAATCCTCTACCTACACAGTACCATCTCTCTCCTTCCATCGCTATCCTGTCCTAATCACCTTTTCAACACCCACATGTAAACTGTCACCTCCTCTCGAATTATAAACTCACCAAAATCTAAATCAAATCCAACCACGCCTTGACCCATGTGCCACATCCTAGGAAGTGGACCACCTGGATAAGTCTACTGTTTTCCCATATTCCCCTAGCACCTACATAAGCAATAAGATAATTTCTGCAAATGTTTATCTCAACTAACACGAAGATATAGGAATAAGAGTTTGTAAGAATCGTTAGTACAAGAGTAGAGAAAGTCATGTGAATGCAACACATAAGATTTTTAATATCATAGTCATATTTTATCTTAAATTTTCGTATTTTTATCATATTTCTATAGGCATTTCTATTCCAGTTTTGCATATGTGCTTGCAGTCGTCCCAAAGACGATTTTTCGCATATCCTAATTCTTGTCCGTAATATTAGGTCTTTTTCCCGTTGCTATGTTGCATGCAAACAAATCGTTCCTTTTTGCAAACTTTAAGACGTATGTGATTTGTTACTGTAATTCTTATTTCTGATCACCTTTTAAAATGTGACATTTATTTGATTCTGTGCAGAGCTGAGGGTTAGATCTTGGTTGAGCAATTTAATATATTCAGAATGGAACTATTAAATTAATATTATTTATTTTTTATAAAATGTGCTAGATTTTTAAAGTATATTTTCAGTATAATGTAAATTTAAACAGCATTAGATTTCTTAATATTTCGAAACTGCACCCAGAAAGTTTTACATGATATGTATCGTCATATTTTCTAATTTTCTTTTTCAGTCATAAATGCTTGCATATTTCTAACACTTTGGGGTCATAAACATCAAGGCCTTGCTGATACAAAATAATGGAGCTATTGGTGGTACTCATTTAAGATTTCATAATGCTTTATTTAATTCAGGGAGTCAGATTCTATAGATTTAAGTACCTTATTACCAACACATCGTTAAGTAAATTCTCCCTACCAATATATTGACCATTCAAAAAAAAAAAAAAGAAAAAAAAAAGTTGCACATATTATTTATAATTATTCATCTCACAAAGTCTTTACTGTTATTATTATTATTATTATTATTATTATTATTATTATTATTATTATTATTATTATTATTATTATTATTATTATTATTATTATTATTATTATTATTATTATTATTATTATTATTATTATTATTATTATTATTATTATTATTATTATTATTATTATTATCATCATCATCATCATCATCATCACTATTACTATTATTAATCGCAACCGAGGTATAATACCAAAATCATTTGTATAATGGAGACCGCATATAGGATCCCCAAACACCTACAAGGCGACATTGTACTAAGTATAAGAAAATGCTCCTTGGCTATTTACGGAATTAATTTGAACGGTAAAAATAGGTTCAATTTACAACACATGTATTGTGTTTTAATACAAAAAGTATGGCTTTTGTTACAAAGGCTTACGACTAATTATCCAATATTTGCTTATTTATGCTTTGTTAACAATTATTTCTCTTTATATTTCAAGGATATGTATGACTGAAATTTCATGAGAATCGAGAAAAAGACATTTCTTAAATTCTAAAAGATAAAAGAAACATTTGTGAATCCGAAAAATGAATAACTGGCTTTTGAACGTCAGTGTTAATGCTCAACTGCTTGTTTAAATTCTGTATAAATTTTAATCTGAGCTATGCATTCAAACCTTTTATCATTGTTTCCTCGTTGATACCTTCAGCATTTTGTATTCTTGTAAATTATTCCTCACGGAGCAGCTCTGGTATTGCTCTAATGAAATTTGCTACATATGACACAACGAACAAAATTTCCGTAGGTTTTCTTGCCAGATGTGATTGCCAACATACAATTTTAGCTTTGATATACAAACATTGCAACATTTACGCAAAAAAGGTATTTTTAAGTTTAAACATTTTCGGAGCCTAAACTGAAGAAGACAAAGAAAACCAAGAGCAGATTTAAAAAGTAGATCATTTTGAATCCCGACTTAAAATATTAGGCCAAAATGTCTTGTCGCGCGGAATTGTTTTAGTGAGAGCTTTGATCGTAATATCTAAGCTATTAGGGAAAATGAATAAAATTTAGGCTTTAACATCTTTGCATTACATTATATCTATGGTAGAAAGTTAAAAAAGTTAGCATTATTAGTTCAGAATTTCAAATGTTCAGTTGTACATATATTTGTTCTGTAGCATAGCTGCCCCACGTGGGTCACTGAATACTGTTGTCTGCTACGGAGGGAGAGGGGATGGCCAACGTAACAGATGAACGCACTGAAAATACCAGCACTACGTCAAAAGAAGAATAAACAACGATAATTTCAAAAAATGTAGCCATGGGTGCAAAAAAAAAAAAACAACTAATGTCACTTCACAGGATTACGAAATAAATAAATAATAAAAAAAAAAAAAAATAATAATAATAATAACAATAACAACAACAATGATAATACTGATAATACTGATAATGATGATAATGATGATGATAATCATAATGATAATCATAATGATAATCATAATAATAATGATAATGATAATGATAATGATAATGATAATGATAATGATAATAATAATAATAATAATAATAATAATAATAATAATAATAATAATAATAATAATAATAATAATAATAATAATAATAATAATAATAATAATAATAATAATAATAATAATAATAATAATAATAATAATAATAATAATAATAATAATAATAATAATAATAATAATAATAATAATAATAATAATAATAATAATAATAATAATAATAATAATAATAATAATAATAATAATAATAATAATAATAGTAATAAGAAATTTCGTTAATTTAAAAAATGTAGCTCTAAGTGCAAAAGGTCCTTGGCAATTCGAATTTCCTGTGGTTAGCAATATTCACATGCTTCTGGGGATTTCATGGTTTCAGCGTTGGCAACATCTACGTCATAAAAAATCAATCGGTGAGTTATTTGGTCATATGGCTAACTTTATTATAAGGTCAAGTTTGTAAATAAATCAGTTAATGTTACTATGTGCTGTTCTATTCAAAATGGCATTCATCGTTGTTATATTAATGAAGTGCATTTCACTCTTGTAGGGAACATTCCACATTCGTTATAACAGTGGCAGTTAAAAAATTTATTTTGTTTAACGACGCTGTCAATTGCTAGGACCACATCAGTGTCACCGGTGTGCTGGAATTTCGTCCCACAGGAGTTCTTTTACATGCCAATAAATCTAATGACATAGAACTGTCGTTTTAAGCACACTTAAAAACCATTGGTCTGGGGCGGATTTGAACCCACGACCATGGGATTAGTAGGCCAGCGTCTAACCAACTGAGCCACCCAGACCAACATAACAGTGGCAGTAAAATTAAGTTGAGCATTGTTTTTTCCTGAAACTATTTGTTATGGGATCTATGAAATGCATTTGTCAGCTCCTTGACTAATCGTAAGATGCATCGCTGAAGGAATAAAGCTATAGGATAATGGAAACCTCTAGTAAGGTATGTTATGGTTTTTATTTTAATGTAGGTTTAGGTCCATCCGATGGAGCACAAAGGTCACACCCAAGGGTTTTATTGATCTATGTAACCTTGTTAGTCATCACAATTAAATACTACACTAACTTTATGCCCATAAACAGTACCATAATCATAGTAATATTTCATAGTAATGAGTTTAAGCTTTAAGGCGCGATAGGAAAGTTAGTTCTTGTTATCTCATCCACTGGCGCTGTTTCAATGAATACTTAAGATACGTTGCCCTTAGGGTCTCCTGCTGCAAGCAGTGCACAAGCGAAAAGCAATTCCTGCATCCTCCGTGTACACGAAGCTAACCACAGAGTTAATTTACATATTATGTTAGCATATTGTATATGGATGTCGCTCCTTTGATTGGGCGGTAGTCCATACAGTCTTAAAGATAGTATAGGTTTATTCAATTTTGTGCTGTTCGCTCTGTTGCTTTTACAATGGAAATAGCTCCTTTAGTATTCTAGTCCCTTTGACCTTTGATGCATGCATTATATATTCGTAACGCATTGTTACGCGTGAGCTTCGCACAAATTCTTTTTATGCGTTCGCGTAAGCTATCGTAGCTGGCCTTTACTTCACGTAAATGGTCAACAGATGTCACTAGATGAATGTAAGCGCGCGTGTGTGCTTAGGTTTGTGTTTTGTTAGTCGCTACAGAATAATACGTCCTGAGCGGGTAATTTTTTGTGTTGTGTTTCATTATTTTGCTCGTTGTGGTTCAATTTGGAGCATGGCGCGTAAGAGACTGTATGGGGACGATGAAATAAGGGCTTGTATAGAATCTGTGCTAAATGAAACAGACGAAAGTGACTTTAGGGCATGGGCAAGTGATGAAAATGAAAGTCCTGCAAGTGCGCACAACAGTGACTCGTGTAGCAGCAGTGACGAGTCCGAGTGCGTGGACGCGCCTTCACCGCCAGTGACAGCTGGTTCAACAATATGGTCTTCTGTGACGGATCACGATGTGAGACCGCCAAAGGATATTCCCATTTATAATGTGAACAAAGAACCAGTGCTCTCTTCCACCTTTGATGCTGAAACTCCACTGGTGGAATATTTTTATTTATTTTTCGATGAACTTCTGGAAAGAATTCGTGATAAAACTTGCACTCACGGGGATCAAAGAAAAGTGCAACATACTCCACCACAAAAGAGATCCCGTTTTTCTGCTTGTTCGCACCCTTCAATAGCAGACATAAAAGTATTTTTGGGGGTAATTATCAATATGGGGTTGCATCCAAAGCCTGATATAAAAAGCTACTTTTCTAAGCTTTGGACAGAAAAAGTGCAGTTCTTTGGTGACCTTGCTCCTTTTCTGGAATTTGTATTTCAGTGACGAAGATCCCCAAACAAGAAAAAAGGAAAAGGTGTACCCCATCAAGCCTGTGCTTGACAAGATCAACTCCAAGTGCTAGTTGCAGCATTCACCTGATAAGCATATATCAGTGGATGAAAGTACCATATCATTCGAGGGTAGGGTATCTTTCAAAATTTACAACCTGTGAAGTTTGGATTGAAGGTTTATGTATTATCCGACAGCACAAATGGTTACATATACTCCTTTAAGCCTTATTTGGGTAAGGAGGAAAATTCACAAGAACTGACTCTGCTGTAGACTGCGCAGGTGGTCAAGAACCTTTGTACTACTTTGATAAAGGACAAGACCCCATCACCTACGGGATATCATATTTATACTGATAGGTATTACACGTCACCGCAGCTGGCAGATGAGCTCCTAAAGATGGGAATGGTGACTACAGGAACTGTCATGCAAACAAGAACTGGCATGCCTAATGAAATGAAAAAGTCAGTCATCAAAATTGAAGAAAGGTGAAATAATGTCTTTCCGTCAGCAAGAAAAAATGACGATCACCTGGAAAGATAAAATAACTGTGGTTATGCTCTCCACTTTCCACAGAGGAAGCAAAGCTGATATGATACCAGTTCAGTCAACGTTTCCAAATCAGTCTCCTACCTTGAAGCCAGTATGTGTAGTAGATTGCACAAAACATATGGGAGGATTTGACAGAAGCGACCATTTCATTTCCTCATATCAGTTTATGAGGAGAACAGTGAAATGGTACAGGAAAATGTTTTTCTGGCTTCTGGAGGTATCGGTTGTAAATTCATACATTTTGTACAACATGGTCCAGAAACAACATGGAAGAAAACCCATACAACATATGAAGTTCAGAAGGTGCCTGGTAGAAGCCCTGGTTTATGAGAGAATGCTATCACAAGGAAACGTGTGTTCTCCTGGGCGAGGAGGACCATCATTTGGACCTCCAGAGCAAAGGCTGAGCAGATTTTTCCATTCCATGAATATAAAAGAAAAGGGGTCCAAAGGTGGATGTGTTGTGTGTCTTGCGAAAGGTGTTAGGAAAGAAAGAATATATTTTTGTGAAACATGTGATCTGAAACCCTATTTACACCCAGATAACTGCTTTGCAGCATACCATACACAAAAAGACTTCAGTGTCACCCAATAAGATGTCTAGGAAGTGATGATGCAATCTGCCCTGCAGATATGGCAACGTTTCATTTGTTTTGGTACATATGCCACTTTTCATTTAAATAAGTGTAGCCTCAAAAGAAAATACCTCTAATAAAAAGCAGTCTTATGGCTTAATTTACATTTATGTGCTTGGTTATACTTTTTCAACGATTTATTACACAAAATACTTTCATATGTGCCTTACTTTGAATAATATTTGTTTTAAAATACTTGAGAAAACCAGGAAAATAATTACGCCCAGAAAGGGTTAAGGCCTAGATCACTAGCATTTTCACACCCATAAACTTAACAATACTTTGATTAATACAGATATAAAGTATAATCAAACCTACTTGTTGATTTTCACCACCTCAATAATTGTCCTCCTATTTATTTTGCATATGTTATAATTTAACAGAATAAAGCACTAGAATCATTCCAACTTTCGTTGTAATGACGATCGAAGATTATGCAGAGCCACTGAGTATTAATACACGTTCCGCGAGATAAACAGAGCAGGCCGTGCACAAATCAATTACCCATAGTAATTATGCCGGCTAACTTGAACGATTCTGAAATCGAACAAAACTGGAAAATAGGCTGTACTTCTCTCATACCTGAAAAATCTCAAGAGAGATACGAAAGATGCTACAGTTAATATATGCTAATTAAGTTGAACCATCAAGACACCATGGAAAGATGAATGTTATAATTCAAGGTTAGTATTTCATACTTCATTCATACGCCATATTACACTACCAATTATCTCCCAAAAATTGTATTCAATACGCGAGTGTTAAGTGTTTTTACTAATCCTTGGAAATTTTTTCTCAAACCTTTCCTCGGTCCAGTAAAAATAACTTCCTTCTATCGCACTCTATTGTATGGGAACGATGTTTCAAAGCTTCCTTAGAAGTTTCAATCGAAATAGTCGGACAGGAGTGGCCTGAAGGAAAGTCGCGGTAAATTCAGATACAGCACATCATCTCTGACGTTAAATCTGTGTTTGTGTGTGTGCGTTTTAAGAATCTAAATTCATGGCAATGCCATTTTGTGACATTCAGCATTTTCCTCCTTTCTCCCTCATAAGTTCCTGTGTTGGGATGCCCGGACTTATGGTGACATAAGCTCCTTGGACGGCAGGCAAACCGCAGCACAGAACACGGGGATGGGTAAAACGTCGTTCTCCACAGACTTAACACTTTACGACTGTCCTGAAAAAGGAGTACATAATTCTCTGACGCGAAGTAAACTTTTCAAGAAGAAGGCCTGCAGTATTTCATAGTCTGACCCGGGTTCGATCCCCGGTACCAGCATGGGGATTTTTCCCCCGCTGGGAGGTCTGGCACGGGGTGTACTCAGTCTCGTTAAGTCCCGGGGGAGGGGGACCAATTGAGGAGCTACTTGAACAAAGAAGCAGCGACCCCAGGTCCTGAATGCCGCATAACTGACCGGGAGGGATCGCAGCGCTGACCACGTCCCAACCTCCAGTACTGCACCCCACTCATGACGCCTGTAGTGGGAAGAGGTGGGGGACGCAGCGGCCGGGCGGTAAGCTTTGGCCCGAGACTACTATTATTATTAGTACTGCTATTATTATTATTATTAGTACTGCTATTATTATTATTATTATTATTATTATTATTATTATTATTATTATTATTATTATTATTATTATTATTATTATTATTATTATTATTATTATTATTATTATTATTATTATTATTATTATTATTATTACTACTACTACTACTACTATTACTATTTCGTAGTCTTCTACTGCATCAGGCGCTGAAATACTGAAAAAAATGTAAAAGAAACCTGGCAACCCTAGAACCAGAAAAACTATCTGTAGTAATACCACGAGAGGGTGTGATATGACGAGTAGTATCTTTTTAGAC
The DNA here is from genome assembly GCA_030765045.1 of Tenodera sinensis. Classification (NCBI taxonomy): domain Eukaryota; kingdom Metazoa; phylum Arthropoda; class Insecta; order Mantodea; family Mantidae; genus Tenodera; species Tenodera sinensis. The sequence continues at coordinate 242,746,595 of CM060962.1, forward strand.
TACTCCGCGAAATAGTTAATAATCCATTTATTTAATACGATTTAATATTAATTTCTACTTAAAAGTAAACAACTTACAACATACAATAACATTCATACATTTTTGTTAAGATTTGTTTTCACAGTTGTCACTACAACTTATCTAGTAGACTGTGAGAAAAACATCAATAATTTTAGCGTTGAATCCAGGGAAATTAGGAATTAGAGATATGATGATTATAAATGCAGGAATTTGCGTTAGTATGCTATTTATTAAAGATAGGTTTGCTGTATTTAAAATTACAGTTGTTAAGGTACAATTTTCAAAAATAAATGAAGATGGCTGCTTTGTTTGCCCCTTGACACTCACGCATGTGCACGTTAATTTTTTAATTTATTAACAATTTTTGAGTGATGGTCCTCACTTACTGTTTTTATTGTGCATGGTTACTTCAGGTGTCCAAAAACAAGAAAATGCTTAGATGATAAGAAACGCAAGGGGGAGGTGATTACCACGACCAAGAGGTGATAATCAGGCATGAGTGGAATATCCGTCGAATAATGTTGTCAGAGCGAAACTTCCATCACGATCTTCAAATGCAAAATATGTACCGAATCTATTTCATAAAGGCAATGCAAAAGAATATAGTACACTTAATGCCTATCACGCTATTCTCTCTTTAGAGACTATATTGCGGGCTAACTTAGGCAGGAATTCCACACCAATAGAATGTGCCGCACATATACAGACACAAGTACTAATTTGATGAATGAATGTGAACAGGTTTAATACACGTAAGACATAATCAACAGTGACTCAAATGAATGCCTGCAAGTCATTGATCTCTTGGCAACACATCATCAACAGATTTGAACATATGAAGCGGGCTGATTGTGTAGCATCACTTGAATTCTTCCACAGTTGTCGCTAATTAAAATTAATTGGTGCAATTATTTCACTACACATCAAAAGCATCTCATTTTATTTGGATGAGTTCCTGATAAATATTTCACACAAGCTGGCTTTCAGGTTTGGAACACTCCAAACTTGAGTGACATGGTATCAAATAATTATGTATACGAGCACAACAATGAACAGTTTTACAGAATCAAGTGGCTAGTTTTAAAACAGGTTATGATTTTATTGTTTCTCAAAACATTGTCCTTTAATATTCACACATTTTTACATACGATGAAACCAATCCTTAAGGAAGAGGTGCCAATAAGTGACACCGCAGGTCATTCTCTTCTTTTTCCCCCTATTCTCGCTTTGGCTTAGTGGTGTGGCGTGCTGGGTAAAGGTGATATTGCATTGGCTAATGTTGTAGGTCTCACCCCTTTAAGTTTTACAAACTAAGAAGATTAGTGTCGAGCTGAACATGTCACGTTAAAAACTCCAACCCAGCATTCTTCCTTGCCCTTGTATCTATTACGTAAATGGAGAACGTTACCGCTCTGCTTTCCCTCGGACACCACTACCTCAATGAAATGATGCTTCCTGAAGTACTTCAAAAAACCAGGTTTCTATAAGATTCCACTGCTTCATTTGATGAATAAATTATAGTTTTAAAAACTAAAAAAGACACGCTTTTATAACAAAGCTAACTAAAAAGTAGAAAATAATTTTTAAGTATGAAGAGTTTGTTCTAAAGCGATATAAAGACAACTAGTTCATTATATTTCAAAATTTTGTAATACGTTTTGCCTTTTAGATATTTTTGTCATATCCTTACTTTTATATAGCTACCAATGACCTATTTATAACATTTTATGACAGACACCCCATGCTGTTTTACAATAAAATTTATTACTTTGTTAATATGAGTTTTTATTTTAAACGTATTACAACATTTTGAAATATAATGAACTAGTTGTCTTTATAACGCTATAAGACAAGCTCTTCATACTTAAAAATTATTTTCCACTTTTTATTTTGCTTTGTTATAAAAGAGTGTCTTTTTTAGATTTTTAAAACTACAAATAATTTTTATTTATTTTTAATCTCAAGTTCTTCTATCGAAATATTTTTCAATATTTGAAATTTGAAATCTTTTTAAAATTTCTCAATTTGAAATTTCTTCCAATGTTTCTTTCTTTCTTTCTTTTCTTTTTTTTAATTTTGAAATCTCCTTTTATGGAACAGTATTACATTACTATTACTGCTTTATCTGCACTATCAGCTGTTTTGGCCTTCCTGACGCTGGGTAAACTTCGATGCGCAATCTCGTGTCCCTCTCAGGTCCTCTCTCCGGGCATCTATCTCCGTCTTTCGATATTTTCAAGCTATTTAATTCCTTTGTCCAGCATAAGCTGTGTCGATTTCTAAACTACCAGCGGTTGTGAGCGTCTTGGCCCTGTGTGAACTTCAGTCTGCGATATTTCCCCTGGGTCTCGTGTACCTTTCAGGTCATCTCTCTGGGTACCTACGTCATCCAATATATATTTATTTAAGGTAACTTTCAGGGTACAGGTAGAAATGTGCTTTAGCGACATCTAAGATATCATAATTGTACTATTTTCTATAAATTTATCTTAGTCATTCTTTATTCTGACGATCCTGGTCAGGAAATCGGGACAAAGTCGTAATATTGCATTCTCATCGGCCCTTAACATGTGTGCAAATTTTTAAGTCAATCAGACAACTCTAAGTTGATGAAAATCACGTCGAAAGATTGTTACATTGATAAATTTATGTAAGTAATTTTTTTTTTATCCTGATGATCCTGGTCACGACCTTAGGACAAAGTCGTGATATTACTGTATTGCCATCGGTCTTTGACATGTGTGCAAATTTTCAAGTAAATCACACAACTCTAAGTTCGTGAAAATTACGCCGAAAAATTCCGTTACGGACACGCGGACACTCGGACACAGGCACACACACGCGCACACACAGGCAAACACACGCGCACACACACACCCATACCCACACACACTCACACACACATACATACAGGTGAACCTAATATAAAGGGTGTAAAAATTGATTCCACGCATTTGCCTTTATGTTTTCAAAACAAACGGAAATCACAAAGTACTAAGTCAGAGCTGTATAGTGGAAGGCCCATAGCGCTGACCTCTGGGGAATCCAGATGCTAGGTTGTTAGCTTTACTGTATTTGATGAAGCGTTGTCATGATGTGAAATTATACATACCGGCATTTTTCGCGAAAGTATTAAAAAGTTCCGATAGAAGAAGTTTGTGTACCAATTAGCACTAACGGTGCGTATACGCTCTAATGTTACAGCGGCAATATGGCCCGTTATTCGAAGGGAAAAAAAAAGTGACAGTTGTCTTCTTACCAGCACTACAAATTTATCTGACTTCTGTACCTATAGACCTACTAACTCTGCTTTTCAGAATCATAACAATATATCCAAAATTCATCACCAGTGCCTATATTCAAAGCCTAATTTGAAGTGCCGCCTTGGAATGTTTTCAGAGTTTTTCTGCACCATCAATGCATTGGTTTTAATCGGGAGTCAGTTTATGTGAAAGCCATAGACAACAAAGTTTTTTCAAATCTAACTGTTGATGTAGCAAAATGTTCTGGGTGCCCAATGAGGCCCAAACAAGTCCATGAGATATTCGTCAAGCTTTGCTCGAACAGCGGCAATATTTCCATCACAAACAGCAGTTCTTGGGTGCCCTTTACGAAATTCACCACTAAGAGAAACACATCCTTTTGAATTCGCTATATCAATCAGAAATTATAGGTGGGGCTTCTTCGTCAAATGTATTTCTAAGCCGTTCTTTATATTCTTTAGTCGTTAATGACGATTTAAAATCCTAAAAGAATCATTGCGGCGAAATGTTCTCTAGACACATTCATTTTTGAGTTGAACACAAAACCTTTAAATGATGTTATTAACAAACTATTAGAGCAAATCGGACAAACTACATGTCAACCAACTTGCAAAACTTCAGAAAGTAACTAAAAAGACTTTTCATTTGTGTTTAGAAACATAGCACTCTAAAATGTGTTAGTGTCGCTCTCGTAGGTAACCCAGAAATAATGGAAAATCCGGGTACTCTTCTGTGTTCAGTTGACTGGACTCCTAGTAAGAGACAGGGTAATACAAAAAATCTACCTATAGATCGATATACGGGGACAGTTGAGCGCTCTACAATCCCTACATATACCACCACCGCCACCACCTCTGCCGCCGCCACCACCTCCGCCGCCACCGCCGCCACCACCCTCACCATTACGAGTACCACCACGACCAAGACCCATACCATTACCATTACCACCACCACCGCCACCGCCACCACCACCACCACGACCACTACCACAATGACCACCACGACCACGACCACAACCACCACCACCACCACTACTACCAGGAAAACCAACTGTTAGCCTCATATACCCTGCAAAACAGAAGAGAATGACAACCATCTATTGCAGTCATTGCAGAAAGGCATTCTGCTAGGAACATCGGTCTGTGACATATATCAATTGCAATTATTGATCGGGCTTAAGTGAAATGCACTGTAGGATTATTAAATAATGATTCCGCATTAAAAAGTTTTTTTTTTGTTTTTTGTTTTATATCTTCTTGTATTATTAATGTTGAATAAAGTGGTAAAAATTATGAACGTTTACCTTTCATATGGACTCAATCTATCATTACCTGTCTAGGGTTAATTTCTGTGAAATAGAATTTTGTCATATAAAAGCAAAACTGTTGAAGTGAAGTGAAGTTAAGTTATTCCTCTTGTTATCGTTATATTTCTGTTTTAACATGCCTGTCTCCAATGCAATATTTTGTTCTAATATTTGACTTGTCTGGTAAGGAAAGAGAGTGACAGGAGCAGAATGAGGATGATTCACATAGTAGGATGTCTGCAAAAGAGGAGAACGAAATAGAGGCAGATGTTTCACATAAGCAATATGTACTTAAAATATGTTATTATTAGATATAGTACATTATTTTTATACCCAGTATATGATCCCAGTAAGATTTCTGTGGCCTTAAGCAAATATATTGTAGGTACTAACTTAATACCTGGCAATACGGACAATAGATAACGATTCATGCTTCTGATTAAATAATAATAATTGACGTCGTATGCCATTTGGGACAACAAAAACAAGCTCTCTGAGCACAGGATGAGAGTTCAGAGTCTCTGAATGAAGGAAGTTTGAAAACTTTAAATGTGTTTGCCACGAAGGAAGGCTTTAATGAAGGAACACATAGAAAGCAATGCGGTATTAAGGGGAACTTCTGAGATTCAAGATGACTTGATCGAATTAATGACAGCAATAAAAGAGAGTAACTTAAAAGTGAAATTAATAATTCGAACTTTGTGTCAATTCAGGCGGATGAAGCTGCTGACGCTTTTGTAAAGGCACAGGTCATTGGCATTGATGTTCATGGCAAAAATATGGAAGTAGGTTTTTCGGATGTTATGATGTTTCAAGCTGTGACGTCATGGAAGGTCGTCACTTCGAGATATCGACTGGCCTTAGCTTAGAGAGGTGTATAGCCGTCAGGTTGGTAAGCGTAACCCCTCTCGCCCCCGCTACGCCCCGCACACAGTATAAAATCCGGCTGCCCGACCAGTCGTTAGTTCACTTCAGCGCGAAGTGCGTTGCCTGCAGTCTTCGATGTTTACTTCAGCGCTGCCTCCAGTCTTCGTCAAGTAGTCGAGCTCCGTTAGGCGCTGCCACCAGTTGTCTTCGTCAGTCAAAGTATGGTCAGCTTCGACCAAGCGTAATGTATGAGCCTTATACACTGTGGTTTAATCTTCATCAAGCCGAAGCGCTCAGCATTAGTATCTTACATACTTGCCTACATGTTCGTCAGTAATGAGCCGATGGCTTAGCAATTCTCAATTCTACTAACATTACTCGGCAAGCTCCTCTTCATGGAGCCAAGCAGTTCACCAACGGTGACGTCAGCACGCATCGAAGTCAACAGGGTCATGCTTCTTGGTTTTGCTTGTCAAAGGGGGCAAGCAAGTGAGCAACTTTTCTCCGTAGAGAAGCAACGTCGGCATTCACCACCATTTCTTCGAGATGTATGCTAATTCAGGCATACACTGGGCATACGCGGAATTAAGCAGGAACGACGCGTTTATTCTTCATGGTTGATATGCAGGAATGTGCCACAGTCCATGTGCATGTTCATTTCAACATAATTGGATAAGGACCTGTTCCAAAAACACACCAGACATTTGGGTGAGACAAACAGTTCTGTATTTCATTTAGATGTATGTGTTTAGTGTTTTAGGGCTTTTATGCTAAAGCAGGGTAGATGATCTTTGTATCACGGTTAATGTAGCCTAAACGGCAATAGTTATAATTCCGACTAACGCAATCAACTGAGTGTGGTTAAAAGGGATGACTTTGTGTGCCAAGTTATATTGGTGAGTCAGGCCCATTCTACCAGTGTTGCTCAGGAAGTCAAATAGTCAGGAAGGAATTATTACTTAGTACAAAGAATAGTTTACATTCATGTCTATTTTATGTAACTGTTTATTTTTACTACATTTTCGTAATATATATTATCATTCACCATACTTTCAATGTTCTTATGTATATTTTGTTACTTAACACCGTCAGTGTTAAGTCTTGTATTTATTTATGTTTCCAAAATATATTCAAGGAAAGGGCATTTGGTATTATATTTAACCACAATATACCCCACCGATCCATTCCCAACACGATTCCGCAAATAGATGTCCACTCACTCTCGCTAAGCCAAGTTAAGTAATGGTAGCAGATAGTTAAAGAAAGAGAGAGTGGCGTGCGACAAAGCAATAAAAGTGCTGAGAGACTTTCTCAGAAGGTTATTGCTACACTAGAGGAATACAAAATGGAGGTAAAGCTTATGTGCCAGATATATGATGGGGCATCAATATTCGCTGGCTATCGTGAGTACAAGCCACAATTGGATGAAAATATCCTAAGACATCTGTTTAACACACCAACGTAACTTGGTACTACTGTACAGTGCTAGAACAGTTAAAAAAGTTAAGTTTTTCATCTCTAATCTCACGGCATTTCATACTTCCATCAGCAGGTCTATGTCTCCTGCAGAAGTACTTCGACAGTACCTCATCCAAAACCTTCTGGCCTCTGGTTTCCGAGGTCGCAGGTTGAACCTGGCAGAGGGCCATGGATTTCTTTCGGGCGTTAAAATTCTTAGCATGGTTTTCTTCAGAAGGGAAGTAAAGCAAAGCCGGTGGTCCCTTGTCGTAGACTTACGGCAAGTATAAGCTAAGGAGACCTCTCTGGTAAAATTAGGTGGTCCTTCACGGCCAATATAGAATGGTACGCTAAGAACCATAGCAGTTAGAGAACGTCGATAAATAAAAACTCAATCTTAATCAGCACAAACACAATGATATATAACTCGCGTGCTGTGACATCATTACCAGAGTCTAGAAAGTGCAGTGGCCTATATACTTGAATCTAATAATTTGGATCCTTAATTTATGAATCAAGCAATCGGGCTTATTACAACTTTAGATTCATTATTATTTACGTTTGTAATGTGCCCATTCGGCAAAGTCTTTGTTTCCAGCGAATACCTGTTCAGCGTTAGCCCGGTCAAGTGCAAAATTGATACAAACTGATGCATCAATGAAATAAGGATTATTAAATGAAACATTTCGTCTCTACGTTTGGAGGCTATTTTGCAAGAATATCTTCAGCAAGTCATGTAGATGAATATCAACTACCAGACAGCATTCAACCTGGACGTCTTATTGAAACCAATAAACGCGTTGGATTTGGGATACTTGACTTAGTCATAGTTCAGTGAGATGAACGGTTCTGCAACTTCGGCAAGGTTTCATTCGTCGAACTGCTAAACCATACAAAATCTGTGCAGTTCATAACTTCGTTTCCAGAGGCTTAATTTCAAAAGCTTAAAAATACGTATCCTTAAGCATTTCACTTCATCACATTGCATAAGAAATTGGTTACTTATAGTTCTGAAGAGAAAGTAAAATTTTGCATTGAGTTATTGATTTTCATTGTAGATAATGATCTCTAAAGTGTATATGAACAGACACTAAAGTTTCTACGGCACATCCTCAGTATTTCATTTCGAATTCATACTACAGAACGTTCAATGGGCACACAGACGCGAGTGAAAACACTTGTACGTAATTCTCTGATGAATAAAATACTATTCAGTCTTGCTACTATTTTAACAGAAAAGGAATTATCTTGCACGTGTTCTAAGGTTCCAGTGTTTAAAGAAAGAGTGATAGACATATTGTCAGAAATGAAAACCAGACGCTCAGAACTGATTTATACATGAAAACCTAGCTTAACAGTCGCAGACAACACTTAGGGGAGCAATTTTAGAATATTGGGATGGAGTGAATGTTAATTTACGTAATCAATCCCGCAAACAATTATTATGGAACGAATTTTAATGTGCTAAAGTACTTTCAGATATTTTATTTTTATGTAGGAAAAATATAATTGTATAAAACATTTTGTTTTAGTATTACACAACTGTAAATACTTACGTTAAAAATCACTCACCAATCATGCTTAGGCAGTGGTGGATAGGCCGCGCCGTAGCCGAGTGGTCAGACCATTCGCTTCTCACCAAAGCGACCCAGGTTCGATCCCAGGCACTGCATGTGGGATTTGTGGTGGACGAAGTGGCGTTGGGGCGGGTTTTCTCCGGATTCTCCGGTTTCCTCCGCCATCTCATTCCACTGGTGCTCCATATTCATTCCATGTGTCATCAGTGTCACCGCCTGCGGTGCCGTATGTCATAAAAGCGGACGTTAAACACTACAACAACAACAACGCAGTGGTGGATTGAAAAAGCTCGACCTTACTGCGAACCATGAAAACCTTTTCAAGTTTTTCATCACAAACCGATGTTGGTAGTCTCGAAATAATGCACGATACCGAAAGAAGAATCTTTCAAGATCACATGAAGATAGTTTTGCATATTTCATCTAAGGAATGTCACTGGCACACACATTTTCAATTTCAGCAGTGTCAACTTCCCCTTCCAAAACCTTGGCAGTTTTACACAAAGTGTGAAATCCACCATTTTTTTCAAACACACTTCTAATTTCTATTTAATAACTTTCCCCTTTTGTCCTCTGAGTGAATTAAGTTTGTCCTTAATGCCATGCACATGATCAGCTGTCTAAGTTAACAAGCTGGTTGGTGTTGCAATTTTTTATAGAGTGAAACAAAAAACTCAAACTTGCAGATACGTAAGACAATTCATTTTTTAGTCTACTGTCGTTGAGTGACTTTTGATGAATATGCATGTCCCCCATTAAGTGGAAGTGCAAGGTCTGAATTTTTGGCTCTGAACAAAGCAGTTCTTATTGATGCTTCCACAAACACCTTTTTGCCATTTGAGATCCATTTGTTCACTTTAGGTACAGTGTATGCATCTGCTCACATACTCCGTATAAACCACGTATTATACAAGTTACCAATATAATGTGGGGGTAGTTCAGAGGAAGGCCGTCACCTGCGTTCTTTATATATGGAGTAGTATTCGTGACTAAAACACTATCAAATTTCATCCCAATCTGCCATAACATCTACACAGACTCATTGACTAAGCGAGCCAATGTCAATGCTTTGATGCTGATATAACACAATACATGGCTGGAGGTTAAAGAGAGGTAAAGTCCGCGTATAGTGAAAGGAGGTAAACCGAAACTCCCGTCTATCGCAAACGTTGGACACCACTGGACTACAGTATGCCCTTAAGATGTGAATTTGCTAAACTTACTTTCCTATTGCTTGGTTACTTCCGGTTAAATAGAAGCTAATTTTAATTCTTCAGTCACACAGATTTGTAACACTCGATAAAATTCACTTCTATCTATAACCACACAAGGGTTTTAATATAACTGTTTGCATTCAAAGAAATAGATTTACAGTTACCAGGTTCAAGTACGTCTAAATCCTTATTTTTAAGGAATGTGAATAATATTTTAGTACGTCACTACTCTGAACTAAGAAGCACGGTTGCCAGGTCTACTGATTGTGCAGGTGATCTACTTTTTTGCAAATCTACTAATATATGGCTAAAAACTGAACGTACCTCAAAAGCTCCTGCTTTTTATGTATTTTAAAATGTAAACACTATTTTCCTTATCATATAATTCGCTAAATTTCAGGCAAGGCCTTTCCCTCGTGTATAAAAACAAAAGATTAATATAGTCACCTGTATACATAAACAGTATGCCACATCTGTTGTTTCTGCATTGCGAACTATCCTTGACTGCAACATTAAACCTGAACATTTGAATTCCACTGAAACAGGCAAAGTTAAATAAATGGGATCCCAAAGTATTCGTTCCTGGGAAAAAAACATGTATTTTGATGCCAAAGTTCAAATATCTCTTACAAAATCATCCCTGCCCGACAAACACGTACAAGTTTTCAAATTAGGCGTGTTGATTTTTACGTTGAGTCAGTTCGCGATATACTAAGTTGTTTTTCATTAAGTGATCCTCTTCTTACAATGTTGGAAGTGTTAGAACCAGCTAAAATCCAAACAGTTCAGTCAATTGCAACACTTGCTTCTCGGTTTCCTAATTTGGTTAAAGCAGTTCAAGAAATCCAACAAATAGATACAGAATGGAGGCTTTCACAATACTGACACTGTATGTGACAGTAACTCTACAACGCAAAAATTTTGTAACAAACATTTTATTATTATTATTATTATTATTATTATTATTATTATTATTATTATTATTATTATTATTATTATTATTATTATTATTATTATTATTATTATTATTATTATTATTATTATTATTATTATTATTATTATTATTATTATTATTATTATTATTATTATTATTATTATTATTATTATTATTATTATTATTATTATTATTATTATTATTATTATTATTATTATTATTATTATTATTATTATTATTATTATTATTATTATTATTATTATTATTATTATTATTATTATTATTATTATTATTATTATTATTATTATTATTATTATTATTATTATTATTATTATTATTATTAATGTGGCAAATGTGTATACACTAAGCAAAATTGCCGGTTAAAAAAGTCTACTGTTTTCTCCGGCTTTTTTTAAAACTAAATCCGCTTTTACTTCGGCAGCTATGGCAACACTGCTAAGAAGTTTGTCACACCGTCCACAAACATAGTTAAATACATCCTGAAACAGGGAATGTAGCATAAATCGCTTTGAGCTGTTGCTGCACTGTAACATGGCAGGGTCACAACACCATCCAGCCACAAAACGAGGTTCTAGAATTCGACCACTGCCCCACCGATATCTGTGGTTAGGCTCCGACAGCCTCGTTTAAGTGGTAAAAAGCGACACAGAAAAACATTGTTGAAGCCACAGGAAGTGAGTCATTTCCTGAAATAGATATTCTCCAACTTCTGCTCAGTTTAGTAATTACTCTTAGCTGAATTTTGCTATTGTGGAACCTATTCGCTTCATCGAGGAACGTATGTGCTAATCAAGAACATAGTACTACAAGATTTATGATTTAACGAGGTCTATAGTTTTTGTGTCTATGATTCTGTCTATGTTTTACGGTTTTACCAGTTATGCAAAAGAAATTCTGAATGAGGATGTCAGAGGCTATTCCCAAAAAATTCAAGGTATAATTTCATTTGGCATGAAAATATTTAAACGTGTGGTATTTTGACCAAATTTGCATTTTTTAAAAATTAAAATCTTTGAAGAATGTTCCACGTAAGCAGTAGAATAGGCTGGGGGGGATTTTCTTGAAAATGTGTCGTGTTTTTGGCAGACGCTGAACTTAAATACCAAGTTCTTCATTTAACCGACTTTTCGTTTTTGAATTATGCTGTTCAGAGATATGCGCGCGCACGCTCAGAGCTTTTCTGAAGGTGCTTTTTCCTTGGATTCAGAGAGTCTGAAAATATATATTTCAGTTGAAACCTCGGTATTGAATTTTGGTGGAATACAATATTGCTCTAAAGGTATATTTTTAATTATATGGGTAAATCAATTACATAACAGAATTTTTGCGTACAAGTTTGTATACCAATCTGTTTATAAATATGCATAGAGACATACATTGCTCTTTATATGTATGTAAAATATTAACAGCAATTGTAATTAATAAATATTACCCACATGTGCCTTTACTTACAGAGCAATCCTTATAATAAACTAAACATAATTTTGATGTTTCGCACTTACAGGAATTTCACTACTTACTCTTGTAAAGCTATTATTTCTTAAAAAGGCTTATTCTTCTATTTACTTCGTTATAATTGACATAAACATTAGCAAAAAGTGTTATTTCAATTTCCTTTTAGGTACAATGGTATTAGGCGAGTACAGTTGGCTCTAAGCGCTAGTCAAATATTTTAAAATTGGTCACTATACCGGAGGGAAAGTATTGCTTCGACCATACGTTAACCAGGGAGTCTTCGGGATGAGTGCGAGAAATATGTCCAACTGAATATGGAACCGTTTAGAGGCAAACAATAATTTGGATATGAATGGTTTATTATTTCACGTTTATTATTTAACGTGGCGTTGCCAAATCTCTCTTAGAAATTAAACTTTGCATACCATTTTAACATTAAATTGTGATTAAATTCATTCGAATTATGGCAGAAATGCAATACACTATTGTTTTTAGAAAGTTTGCGCAACAGTTGGTAAAATAAACTACTTATATCCATTCGTCAAGAAGCTAGATGGCTCCAAATATTTTACACAAATTATTTTTTCGTCGCCGAAAGAGCTCTTTATTGGCAATAATTGTTTCTTTTTTCCTTACCTGATTACTCTCCCCTTATGTAGGACATACCACGTAGGACTTACAAGCTAGTACCTAGGGTGAGACACCTGTCGGGGAGCACAGGAACCTATGGATTAGACAGTGAAAAGCGGATGGTCAGCAAAGCACCAGGTAAGATAGTGAGGCAGAGGATGATATGAAATGCAGGCGAAATGGATGAATAGAAAGGTGATAATGGAGCAATTGGTGGAATGAGAGGTGGAGGAAACAGGGGAACCCGGAGAAAACCCGCCCTGACGCCACTTCGTCCACCACTAATACCACGTGCGGGTCCCTGGGACCGAAGCCGGTGGTTGGCGAACGCTCTAACCACTCGGCCACGGAGCCGTGGCAACAATTGTGTTGAACATATTTGTTACTCATCATGCAGAATCTCTGGTTAACGCATGGCCAAAGCAGTTCCTTCTATTCTGTAGATATAATTGATTTAAAATGGCAATCCTCCCCTCAAAAAAGCCAGTTCGGCTACCCCTCCCCCCTTTGTAAGAATGCTACAGACGAGACAGCAAAATTATAACCAGCATCTTGTCTTGCCTTACAACAAAGGTGATTAAGTAAAGGCGCTGAATCACTAGATTAATCGCCTCCGATCCACCACCGGGGGCAGCAACTTGGCAGTTATGGTGCTCAACTCCGGGCAGCCGTAAAATTGAAGCCAAATAAACGGTAGTAGAAGCCGACTGACCGGATAAGTGGCGACACGTGGCAAGGAACTTCAGCTTATCAAGTGAACATTTCGCCTTTTCTATATTTTCTTGGAGAGGATTATTTGAAAATTCAGACCAACAAGGCGAAGTATTGCCCTGGCTAGTAAAGCTAAAAAATCTAGCTGTTTTAACACTCCCACAGTAACCTTGTCTGATCCTGCAGAAGAATCGGATTCAATTTCTATAATGCAAACATTTTAGCAAAATGATTAAATGTAATAATCGAATCACTACTTAACAATGAACAACGCGGATTCAGGCAATGCAGATCCTGTACTGATTGTATTTTAATAATAAGACAAATAATACAAAAAAGAAAATTAATATAGATACCCATGTACCATTTGTTGACTATGTAAAAGTATTCGATAAAGTTATAAGCCAAAAGTTCTGGGATATAATAACTGAAAACGGATATCCTCAACATTTAAGTTTAATGATAATGAAAATGTATGAAGGTATTTGTATTAGCATGGACAATGGTTTTAAGACAGAAAATATCAACCTAGGTGTAAGACAGGACTGCCCAATGTCGCTAACACTTTTTAATATCTATATTGACGCAGCAGTTGCCGAGTCATAAGAGACTAAGTTAGGTCGAACGATCCTAAATACAGTCCTGTTTGCAGATGAACAGATCATCCTGGCAGATATTGAAAACAGACAATAAGTGGCTTTGTACCAACTCGACAAAATAATCTCAAAGTACGATTTGATCATTTCAACAGAGAAAACCAAAGTGATGGTCTTCATTGGTAAATACCCAACACGATGAAAACTATTCCTCAAAAACTAAGTGCTAGAACAAGTGAAATATTTTAGGTACTTAGGATGTGATATTTCTTATGAATATGATGGAGATTTAAAACAAAATGTACATAAATTTCAAAGCATCGTGGCACTATAAAACGAACATTGAAAAACAAAACAAGAAGAGATACCATATTAAAATGTTACAAAACTATGGCAGTGCCCATTATATCTTATGAAGCCGAGACCTGGACCTTAAATAAAAATGACAAAAGAATAATATAAACGGCTGAAATGAAATTGTTGAGGTACGTAGCTGGCTGTGGTCTCAAAAATCATATTAAAGGTGAAACAATAAAAGAGAAACTAAAATATTTAATTTAAACGACTAAATCTGGGAGTATAAAATGAAATGGCAAGATCATATCTCTCGAATAATGCAAAAAAAAAAAGAAAAGAAAGAAAGAAAGAAAGAAAGAAAGAAAGACTTACCAAATAGGCATTGGCATTGTAGTACAAACCGGTTGGCAGTAGAGAAGTTGGAAGACCACGGGGTAGCTAGGAAGATCCATTCTGAGCCAAAACAGGCATGCCTGGCCTATCTTGAAAGTTGATGATGACTATTTATTTTCTTAGCTTTAATTTGCAAAATGTTAGAGGTAGGTATATAATTTACATTCTCTGTGTTAGTTGGGAGTGAGTGAAAGGATGTCAAATTGCTAGGAGAACCAAAAATATCCTTGAAATGCGTTTCTGCATCTTCAGTGCATCTTCAGTCATGGTCTGGCGTAGTACCTCCGGTCAGTTAATTACAAGAGTCATACTGGGCTAAATCATAGAAATACGTTTCTTTCTTTCCTCTCTTCCGTTTGGAACGTCTTCTAGAATTTGAGGTTTCAGAGTCAGCATATTATCGGTTATTTATTTTGTGTTCCCGTATATTTCGTAATATTTTGTTGCAGGATGTTGCGGTCTAGGAGGCAAAGAAACTTATTCAGCGAAACATTCACAAAAGTGCTTCAGAAACGAGGTTATCTAAGCCATTAGGATTGTTATTAGACCAAACACTTTCAATTTTTTCTTCTCGCGGTTTCATCGGAAGTTTAGGTTCAGTAATATAATCTTTTGGACTACTTTTTGAAAGAGAAGCACTGTTATTTGAAACACTTTGTGAACCAGTGTTTACTAGATGATTATTACTGGGACCAGAAGGCTGGAAATCTGCATAGTTAGATACAATGTACTTCCTGTGTTCTGGAGGATGGGTTTACTTATGTGAATTTCAACAGTTTTGCCACATAATTTGAATAAGTTTTAATCATCCTTCACTGAAGAGGAAGCACTATCAAATATTACTCATCATGGACATAAAAACACGACAATCATATAATGTTTCATAAATATTTTAATCAACAATAATCGAGAATAAATTATGGCCTCATCTACTTTTACTATTAGCCTAAAATTAATACATTCATAAGTTATGTTTGTAAATTAACAACAATAAAAATAATAATAACAATAACAATAGCAATAATAATAATAGTAATACTACTACTACTACTACAATAATAATAATAATAATAATAATAATAATAATAATAATAATAATAATAATAATAATAATAATAATAATAATAATAATAATAATAATAATAATAATAATAATAATAATAATAATAATAATAATAATAATAATAATAATAATAATAATAATAATAATAATAATAATAATAATAATAATAATAATAAATAATAATAAAATTATTATTATTATTATTATTATTATTATTATTATTATTATTATTATTATTATTATTATTATTATTATTACTGTTATTGGGCCCAGGTTACAAGTATAAGTACAAGTACAATGCTACTGTTTATAATGTAATACTTTTATAATAACTGTTATTATACAAATTATTAGTGGTAGTAATAGTATTGTTACCCTTGGAACAAGGCATAGGTATATGTACGTGAAAGCGAAACCAAAATGGAAAACTGCTGATTACTTATGTTTCAGAGCATCAATCTGAAGAGGAAGAGAGCGTGTCCCTTTTCCACAAGTTCAGACATCGTCTTTATCCACGCAGCGTTATACTCACTCAGAGTGGTCTCAAAACTGAAGAGACAGTGAGTACCTTGGTAATACAGGAACGAACAGCCTCTTACACAAATCACTGGTAAATTAATAAACCTGTGTTTGCTTCACAGATAGAAGCGATAATAAATAACGAAGTCTTTATCGAAGAAACATAAAAGTACTTTACCTAAGTTAAATCTAATTTTGCTTTCTTGATATAATAGGTTTCATTTCTGATAAAACATAACTAAGGCTCAGAAGGCGTGACCCTAGTACCTAAGTGACTCGTGTTCAACATGAACATACATTTACAATCTGATTTTTAAAAGAAGATACATAACAGATGTCAAGCAAGGGGGGTAAAGAGTAAGAGGGGAAGGCCGGTACTATGGACACGTAAACAAAGGTTACCACATAGGTTACACTGAAGAATCATGTACTCCTCAGGTCAGTTATCGCTAGTTGTTTGCGAGAAACCTAGCTTGCTTTGGCGCTTAGTTGCTTTGTGTGTGTTAGCCTACCTTGTTAAATTCCATGTGAAAATACGTACTTATGGAAGCAAGAATTGGTGGAGGTTATCTAAACCTAAGATTCATTGCCCTAAAGAAAAGTCAACTTCCAGTCGGGGTGTTACATTGTACAGTCAAGGTAGAGAATGTGTCTGATCTTTTACGAAATTCTTCGAACAGGAAGGGAAGAGCTCCTTTACAAAGAACCTCTTATTTCTTTCAACCAAGTGAGGAAAAGGACTTCAGTTCCCTTAGATCTCTAAAGAGAAACACTTTTCAGTCAGATGCCATAAGAAGGCATATCTATAGCAGGGGCGGACGCAGGATTTGTTTTGGGGAAGGATCTGATGAGGTGCTACGATTAGAAAATCTGGAAATGCCATCGTATGCCTAAATGTATAGCAGACAATTGTCTTACAGAGTTAGGCAATTACATCCAAAGAAGAAGCTGACGAGGCTCTTTACACATTTTATCTAGTACTTCCTGAGTTTAGATTTCCATATATATATATATATATATATATATATATATATATATATATATATATATATATATATATATATACATGACGCTAGTCCATTCAATTTGTCTGCTGCCATGTGCTCCTTAAATAGGTCTTCAGATACCATATAGTTGACAGGACATTGTTATAATATATTTAAATAGCTATTTAGATGTGCATTTAGTACTTTAATGAAAATAATTAATGTAGAAAACAGTCAGATTCTTTCAATATACTTGTGAGTTAATATTAATACTTTTTTCTTTAGTTATGTCCTTAATAATTTCCAAATTTTCGGGGGAATACAACCCCCGTACCTCCCCCTTCCTTGGATCCAACCCTGATCTACAGCCACTGGACGTGAAAAGAGCATCCTACCACACGTAAGCTTCCTTCTTCTGTTCTAGAAGCAGAGCTTTTTGAGGGAAGCCTTAGCTCGTTTAATAAAGTCCTTCATGATCTGGGACTTAAGTTCAATAACAATAGTAATAATGATTATGATGATAATAACAATAATAATGACAATGATAGGAATAACAGCGATAACAACAATAATAATAAATGACAGAAAACTGATATTTGAAAGGTCAGATATTGTAGCGCTAAGGGCTTTGTTTTTAAGAGAAACGCAAAACAGGAACTCGAAGGAAATAGAGTGGTTGGATGGAACTTGGATGAATGCAGGCCATACCATGTTAAAGGCCTACTGTACTTTTCAAATGGGAAGGAGTTTGTCCTTGAGCGTCTCCAGGCCGGTAACCAATCGGAGTCCTGCTGTGTTGTCATTGCTTTCCCCTTATGTGGGGCTTGACGCGCGCCAAGAAATATGAGAAGAGTGGAGGTAATGAGCTTGCAACGCTGTGCACATAAACGTATCTCATTGTCTGCAGATCACAACCCTTCCCATTTGAAAAGCACTATAGACTGGCGGTACGCTTGAAGGTACCACAAGAGTCCCTATTATAATCGAGAGATAGGGTGAATGAAGGAGAGAGAGAGAGAAAGAGAGAGAGAGATTCAACTGTAAATTAGGTACTCAGAATCACATCTGTGAAGACGCAAAGACGCAATGAATTCCTATTGAGAAAACATTACTTGTTTCGTATTATGGACAAATTACTATCGTTCTTGTGGTACGTTATAATCTTCGCAAAAGTTAAAGGCATATAGAGGCGGGCCGTACTGCAGACTCCAGCGAATCCTAAGCTTGCCCCTCCTACCAGCGCTGCCGAATGTGGTACACGCATCTCACGCGCTCTTATGTACAGAACTTCTGCCGGTACACGCACTACGCTTGGCAACAGCGCTCCGCTTGAGCATTGGCCAGCGTTCACATGCCATTGACTTTTGCGAGCAGTGTAACACCGATTATGTCTGCATGTTTTTGCTGCAGTGAGATAAACCTGAACATTTGTTCATATATTTCAAGTATTGAGGGTTTAATATTTGCTCCTTGACAACACTGCAGCTCTCCACATTGAGGCCCTGAAGACTGTCAAGTACCTTATTTTAAAAATCAGACTATAACATCACAGATACAGCACTGAGTACTACTTGGGATACTTAGCAATAGCGCTGTTAGTGTTTGCGTTCAAGTTGCCTATATTCGATAAACACAATAGAGATAGCTGCTGCGTTAGACGCAAGTAAATAACTGTAAGTATACGTGCCCTGAGTAGTACACACTACTAACTTTATTTACCTAACACTTGTAGTGACCTCAGGAAACACCGGGTCCCAGGTTCCGAGCCCCAGTTATACAACTTACATATTTTCTATGCGCTGCAAATGCTAAGAGGCACTCTGAGAGTTTGTAAGGCTGTCAGTAGTACAATTGATGTGTATTACATCATTCTTCCAGTGTTCAAGAAATGCACACAATTCCGGCAAGCAATATGTCAGTCTCGTACCCACGAATATTTCTGGCGCTGGTGTGTTAATCCCGTCAAGAAGAAAGGTTTTGACGTTTTCGACAAATCCCGCATGAACAACAAGTTTGTTCCACAGTTTATTTTTAGAACCCATCCTCCCGTTGGCTTCTGAAGAATACGTCTAGAATAATCTTATGGGATTTTTTTAGGGTGCCATACATTTAGTTCATTTATCTGGTTAACAGTAATAAAGTGGTTGTTGGGTACATAGTAGAATAATGGGTGATGTTTTGTTCATTTATTATTTTAAAGTAATTTGATTTGTTGCGTCACATTACTTTCCCTACTCTTGTACTAACTATTCTTACAAACTCTTCTTCCTCTATCTTCTTCAAGCTAGTTGAGGTAAACATTTGCAGAAATTATCTTATTGGCAATTTTCTTGTAAGTACAAGTTGAATGAGGAAATACAGCAGGCTTTGAGCGATAGTCAACTCCTAAAGCTGATCGTTAAATGAAGGCTATGGAATCCTATTCTCTTTGCGCAGCCAAGAGATAAAAAGTTGAATAACGACGTTTCGTTTGAGAAAAGTGTAAGTATTGCAAAAGTCACACAAATAACAAGGAATATCCCCGAAATGGCTCACTTCATAAAAAATAGTTAGACATACATTGTGTTTTAAAGAGATACACACTTTTTGTGGGGTAACATTTGGTCTATTTCTTACGGTTCACCAAGTATGCAAAGGTCATCAAGAGTAAACAGGACTACATAGGCTATAGCCAGAAAATTCAAAATATACACTTCATTTGTCATAAAAATATCTTAAACATACGGCATTTTAATCAAACTCGCTTGGGCCATTTTTGAGAACAACTAAATATTCCATGTAAAAGGTAATTTAGGTTGCAGGAAGTTTCTTCAAAATCTTTGTGTCGCATCCTTGAAAGATGTTAAACGTAAATATCAACTTTGCGTTTTTGAGTTATGGAGTTCATAGACATACAGGCGCGCGCGCGCGCGCACACACACACACACACACACACACACACACACACACACACACACACACACACAAACACACGCGCGCGCGCACGCGGACCTCTAAAACTGCTTTTTTGGATTCGGAGGCCTCAAACCATATATTTCAAGTGAAATCTCAACATCGAAATTTTGGGTCGCATGCAACACTTCCTCTACCTACTGCAAGTACGCAGTAGAGAAAGTGAAAATAGATGTTTGGCTGTTAAATCCAGGAATTTTAACCACATTTTTGACAAAAATATGATATTTTTTGGAATTTTTAGGGATAAAATATTCAAACTTTGCAGAATCAGGATCCAATTACTGGTTTTCTAACCCTTCAAATTCCAAAAGGTGATATTGAAATTGGCGTACGTAGATGCATCTAAACAACCCGTGAAATTCAACAATTGATCTCATAATCTCCTTCATTCTTTTCTTTGAAGTTTTTTCCAGCTAAAGAAGCTCATGATGAAAGCTCATTGAGTCTGTCAGATTTTTAATACACATTCTCTGAAGGCCTATGAAGACATCGGAACAGCCTTTTCTTGATAACACATATAGTTTTGGTTTCAGTGTTTTAATAGTGTAAGAGATAGCTTTTTTCTAAATCAAAGGCGTTGATTAGGCTTAGATTAGGCATCAAAGAGGATTCAAGTTATGCGCGTTTGTAGTGCATATGACAGCACAGTGTGGGGAACCGATTCTGTCCGTCTGTTCTACAGACAAAGCGTGCATAACATCATTCTTTAGGTAGCTCACCTGCTAAGCCTAGCAATATCAGTCGTGGAGGTCCTGACTGCTGTGCAGGGGATCCAGGTTCGATTTCTTACTGGGGACTGGGGATTTTTTTCTCACCAGGTTTATTCTCCATCCTTCCCAGAGTCTAGAAGTATGAATGAGAGTGGTGTGTGTGTGTGTGTGTGTGTGTGTGTGTGTGTGTGTGTGTGTGTGTGTGTGTGTGTGTGTGTGTGTGTGTGTGTGTGTGATATAATGTATAAAAACACCCAAAGACACAAAACCCACCGTAGATGTGTAAACAACCTTGCCTTTAAGCCATATGTTGCAATGGAAGGCGGTGGACATGACCATTGGAGTTAAAGAGACGGTGTAATTAATGGAACAAAATAAATAAACCTGATGTTTGCACTCTCATGACTTTCTCTACTCTTGCACAAACTATTCTTACAAATACTTATCCCTCTATCTACTTCACATTAATTTAGATAAACACTTGTAAAAATCATCTTATTGCTAATTTTCTTGTAGCTGCAAGGGGAACAGGGTAGATTTTAAGTAATGGTCAAATGTTTTAAGTATGGTCGTTATATGACGACCTTGAAATTCCATTCTATTTTCATGACCAAGAGATAAAATAAACAACCTCCCATTTAAGAACAGTCTTTAAGTATTACAATTCAATTTTTTTGATGGGCAAGCAGAGGAGCACATGTGAATGTTTTACATACCTAAAAGAAAAGCGAGTAGAGGGAAGCATGTGATAGTAATATGTTGCATAGTAAAACAGATAGCATATGAAGCATTTTTATCACTCAATTGACTGCTTCGTATTATGGGTGCCTACGGCTGCTCACACATGAGTCTTAATCTCGGGTATCCGTGGTGGTTACAGAGAGCGATATTGTAGTTTTGTTAGAACTCTTTATTTGTTTTATTTTTACACATTTAAGCTTTGCTGAACAATTTTAAATAGAATAAAATATGCAGTTTAACGTAACGCTGGAACGAACTTTCACCGTGTTGCTTACATGTATCTCTCCCTCGTAACGATGCCTGTCTCCTACTGTGCCTCAGTCATTATCCTATTTAGCTTCCCAAACATCCATAATGGCCCTCACTTCATTAAGTCAAGACTTTGCCCTCTGGCAAAACCCCTCGGGTTTCCGATACTTTGTAAAAATACAATAGCAGGCTCTTTTTTCTTTATGTTGAAGACCTTGCCAAACTAATTGTATCTCGTTTACGTTAATGTTTGGGACGTTCGCTAATGACCCTTGGTAATGCCTTTTTGGCATCCCTTCACCTGTGGTACATATTCTTAACCCTTTGCTATTAATGGATTTTGTAACTTTGATATATTCTGTATATCATAAGCGCTATACAGAAAAACTGCTACAAATGCCCCCCATATACATTATCATATTATGTAAGAATATGATAAGGTATATGTCTTGCCCGAAAATCATTTTCTTGTTAAAATTTCGCGATTGTTCAGCAAATCTTTCTGTCAATTACATACAAATACTTAAAAGGGTTTACACTCAAATTCTTAAAGACATAGCTTGTACATAGAATACCCTTCACATATTTACATTACACAAATCAGCACTCAACACACATAGGGTTATATTTTTAATACTACATAGTGATTTAATATTATTTTACATGTTTCTTCTTACATTGATCTTCTGATTCTATATAATTATTTTTATCAAAAGTCTTTTATGGTTATGGATTGTTCTGCTGGTTTCACTTTTAATTTGTTTTTTTTTTCTTTTTTTTTCACACGCACATTATCCACTTCACTGTTTTTTTTTTTCGATATATTCACTTTGCTTAATATTAATTACGTTATTCTTACAGTTATTTACAAGTTTACATAGAAACAATTAGGCCCTCATTTTTATGATCCAACCATTCTTTCAACTACTTCTCACCATTTCTTTTCTTACTTTTCGATACTATTTGAGGAATTTCTATACGGTCTTATTAGCTGCTTCTGCCATCTCCCAATCGATTTGTTTGTTTTTAAGTCCACTAATTCATAAGTATGCTCTCCGAATTTCTCAGTAATCATTACCGGACCTTTATATAATAGCTCTAATCTATGACTTCTCCCCCTTAACGCATTGGATAACTTATGATCCCTAGCGAGGACTAGATCTCCTACCTGAGGATTCCATTTATTTTTACGTTTCTTGATTTTTGATTTCCTCTTTTCCGCTTTTTCTTGCAATCTGTCAAAAACGATCTTAGCCCTTTGTTCCTCTGATAATGGCTGACTTCTCTCAATCGTTCTTGGAGTATTTTTAAAAATGGGTTCAGGGTCAATTCCCTGTATTATCTGTATCGGTGCAAAACCAGTTGTAGTATTTACAGTATTATTAATAATTTTCTCTATGATGGGACAATACTTTACCCAGTTTCGATGATTATTATGAGTAAGCACTCGAAAATAAGTCCCTATTTCTCTTAATATCCGCTCTGTCGGATTCCCTGAAGGAAAATAATACGAACAATGATATAGTTTTATCTGGTGGCTACTTAGAGTTTCTCTGAAAATTTTGCTACGATGTACTGTAGCATTATCGGTTAATACGGCTTCTATTTGCCCATATTTTGGAATGTACTCATTTATGATCTTGCCTACACAAGTTTTGCTTGTTATATTCCTAACGGGATAAATTTTTACGAACTTTGAGAAGACATCATATAGTACAAATATGTATCTACACCCGTATTGTCCCCGGGGCATCTCCCCGTGTGCGTCGGCCGTCACTAAGGCATTCTTTCGGTCTCTAATAATTGCCTGCGGTTCTATATGATATTTCACATTGAAGTGCTTGGCCTTTTGGCATAACTCACAAGTTGAACATACTATTCTCACTTTTCGGGCAAGTTGCTTTATATAGAAATTTTCACTTATGATTAATGTTAACCGCTCACTTCCTGTGTGGGCCAGTGCTTTGTGATATGCTAGGATTAACATTTTCTGTATGGACTTTGGAACCATGATTTTCCATTTTGGCTCAAACCTACCATGCAACTTATACAATTTACCATTATATATTCCCACAGTATCGGGCATGTTTTCTACGATAGGTTTTGCATTTTTCTTTAATTTCTGAATTTCTTCATCTTCAGTTTGCAGCTCAGCTATCTTAATTAATTGTTTCGATAACTTTTGTCCTTCTGCAGTGTCCAGGTACAAAAGTGTGACGTCATGCTTACTGTCATTAAGAGTATCTGGTATGGGCCAGTTTTCCTTCATTCTGGATAACAAATCACTAAAGGTATTTTCTTTACCCGGTATATGTCTTATCTCGATCTTGTGAGATGTTATCTCGTGAATGTATCTTGAGATTCGGGTATTCGTCAGTTTGCAAGAATTTATAAATGCTAAACTTACATGATCAGTGTATACTATTATCTGGCGGTT
Organism: Tenodera sinensis; assembly: GCA_030765045.1. Lineage (NCBI taxonomy): Eukaryota > Metazoa > Arthropoda > Insecta > Mantodea > Mantidae > Tenodera > Tenodera sinensis. The sequence goes on from CM060962.1 coordinate 242,770,998, forward strand.
AAATACATATTCTCGAAATTTTATTAAGGCGAAATGAATGGCGGCTATTTCCTTTTCTGTGGTGCAAGCTTGGGATTCCGTTCTAGAGAGACCACGTGATGCAACTGTAATCAAATGCTTATTTCCTGATCGGTCTATCTGGACTAAAATAGCTCCGTATCCTTGGCTGGAAGCATCAGTAAATATAATATATGGAAGATCTTCGCGGGGTTTCTCTAATAAAATAGAGGTTGCGAATAATCTTTTAACTTTCTCAAAAGCCATTTCTTCTTCTGCTCCCCATCTCCATTTTGTTTCCTTTCTCAATAGTTCTCTTAATGGAGCTACTACCGAAGCAAAATCAATGATAAATCTAGATTGGTAGTTCAAAATACCCAAAAATCTTCTTAATTGTTTTATGTTTTTCGGTGCGGGAATCTTATTGATACTTTCGATTCTAGCGGGATTTGGCCTGATTCCTTCTTCTGAAATAATATATCCTAAGAATTCTGTTTTCTGGACAAAGAAAGCTGTTTTGTTAGGCTTAACTGTCATGCCTGCCTTCTTTCAGAGGAGCACATGTGAATGTTTTACATACCTAAAAGAAAAGCGAGTAGAGGGAAGCATGTGATAGTAATATGTTGCATAGTAAAACAGATAGCATATAAACCTACTATATGGAAAAACTTTGAGGTGTGCCAATTTCCATCACATTCGAATAAATGGTACAGCAGTCCACAAGGGACAAACTGACATTCATTTTTATATTAAAGTAAAAGGTATGTAGTATTTAAAGCTATAAAACCCAGGTTTACGAATTCTGGTATAATTTGGGCGTTCTATACATATAAGTGTTGGAAAATCTAAGAGAAGTAATTCGCCAAGTCCTACAATGTATGTACAGGTGTCCCAAAATTAGACTGACATACTTTGGGGGCTGATAGATGGCAAGATGACATTATTTTAAACACTTTTTGTTAAGGAAAGTTATTTTGCTGCGGTGCTTCGTTTAAGCGTTGGGTGAGTTAAGGTAATCACTGCCTCCTTCCCAGTTTAAGTATTTACGGAAAAATCAACAATGCAAATTAGTATTGCATTTATTTTAGTAAGCCACACAATCTTAATCCAAGAAACATACACAGAAAACATAAACAAGACACAAACATCTCATTGTTTACAGTTAATCACAACTGTACTATTCAAAGCAAATGTTGGAACGCACGCCCATTGCGATTAACACAGAGTGCACCTGTATACAAGGTTGGAATAAGTGTTGGAAACTGTAGGCTTACCTGTGATTTTCTCATGTTCAACGTTACCAATTATTACAATGCTTTGTTACGGTAGATAAAACCCTTCAAATTTTATCATGATGAGTTGAAAATATGCCGGGAGATTTCTTAAAGTTGCCTGTAATTATTTTGGGGTCCTGTAATCCAAGTGTGTTCATTTTGTCTAGATAGGTTAAGGAGATTTGATTAATACCTAAGGTGTTAACAATTAGATTTGGTTAGCACAGGGGTACTATAATTATTTTCAGAGTTTAAAACCAGAGTTCACAAAGCTTTATCACAACTGCAGGAAAAGTAGTTGGTTAAAGCATACAGCAAAATCAGATGGAAATTAAGTGTTATAAAATCCACAAACATCTCCCACCCCTTTGGTAATCCAATTTTAAGGCTTTTAAGCCCCCCTTTTTACTCTTTGCGTATGAATATCATTAAAATGCTACCAAATTACCAATACATAGACAAATTACACCCTCTGATATTAATATTAAACGATTCGGGATTAAATTTGAGATATGAATATGAACAAATTATAATATTTAAAATGTTTGAAATACTGTATTGCCCACCAAAAAAAATTGCTGTCCACACAGTTTTCTTTCCCTATAACATTAGTATAGGTTACCAAATGAAAAAATCTGATGTGTCGCACACAAGTGACTTTCTCAACACTGGTACTAACTATTCTTACAAACTCTCATTCTTCTATCTTTTTTCTATTAGTCGAGATAAACATTTGCAGAAATTATTTTATGGAATACAGTAGGCTTTCAGCAACGGTCACAGCTTTTAAAGCTGGTCGCTAAATGAAAGCTTTGAAATTATTTTCTATTTGGAAGACCAAAGGATCAAAAGGTGAATAACGACCTTCCATTTGAGAAAAGTATAACTATTACAAAATACACAAATAACAACAAATATTTCCGAAATGGTTCACGCTACAAAAAATGCACATGTACGTAACCTTTGTGTTTTCAGGACATCCACAATTTTTGTATAGTAAGTTTTGACCTATCTCTTACAGTTTAACAGTTATACAATAGTTATCAAGTGCAAACAGGGCTACATGAGCTATAACCAGAAAATTCAAAACTACATTTCATTTTCCATAAAAATATCTTAAACATATGAGATTTTAATCAAAATCGCTAGAGCTAGCTTCGAAAAATCAAAATTTTCGAAAAATTTTCCATGTAAACAGTAATTTAGGGTGGAGTAATTTTCTTCAAAATCTTTGTGTCACATCCCTGAAAGATATTAAACCTAAATACCAAGTTTGGTTTTTAACCGAGTTTTCGTTTTTGAGTTATGCTGCTCATAGGCAGACAGACAGACAGACAGACAGACAGACAGACAGACAGACAGACAGACAGACAGACAGACAGACAGACAGACAGACAGACAGACAGACAGACAGACAGACAGACAGACAGACAGACAGACAGACAGACAGACAGACAGACAGACAGACAGACAGACAGACAGACAGACAGACAGACAGACAGACAGACAGACAGACAGACAGACAGACAGACAGACAGACAGACAGACAGACAGACAGACAGACAGACAGACAGACAGACAGACAGACAGACAGACAGACAGACAGACAGACAGACAGACAGACACACACACACACACACACACACACACACACACACACACACACACACACACACACACACACACAAACGCGCGTGAACTACTTTTTTGGATTCAGAGGTCTCAAAACATATATTTCTGGAGATATCTAGGCACCGATATTTTGGGTCGAATACAATACTTCCCCTACTTACTATACGTAGTGGAGAAAGTAAAACTGATAAATATAAATAGGTTGCAGGAATGCATATATTCATTCGTTAAGCACTACTGGTTGCATAAGACCATCTCTGCTGGGCGTCTGTAGCACTGATTAACATTGAAACATTGTCAGCAGCAGCTATTAGTTTGATAAAGTATCGGCAACCTGTAGATTGTAAATGCGTAGTATAGTGCTCCTTAATTCAAATTATATCCCATCATGTTGCATAGCTGAAGTAACTTGGAGAATAGCTTATTGCTAGATACTGCTGATTGGCAAAACTGTTATTAAGTAGCACGTTATTATACTCGTACTATATTGTATTAACTTGATGTTGATGAGCATTACTACTTTCAAAGCGTTTTTGTGCTATAAATAAATAAACAACTGACAAACAGTTAGACAGACAGGCAGAGGGACAGAGAGACAAAGAAACAAACAAATAAATAAATAGATAAACAAAACAAACAAATAATGAACAAATAACAACCTGCAATAATAAATCTTGGCATCGAATTACTTAAAGCAGGGCTTACATTCCAGATACTTATTCGTTTATTTAACTTTTAAAAATGATTACAACTAAATTCTACAAGTTATAAGAACATTTACTTACTGTACTTACTGTATTTTACTCACTTATTTGCTTATTGGCTTGCTTACTTACTTATTTGCTTACTTATTTGTTTGTTTATTTGCTTATTATTGATTGATTTATGTATATATTTATTCATTCGTTCGTTCGTTCTTTCATTTGTTCGTTCATTCATTCGTTCATTCATTCACTCATTCGTTTGTTGATTCATTACTTAATTCATTCATTACTTCATTTATTTATGCATGTGTGTGTTGGTGTGTTTGTTCGTTTGTTTGTTTATTTATTTACTTATTTAGCACTTTTGTACTGCAAAATGGTGAGATAAAGATGTTATTTGGAGTTCTAGGTGTTCTTTTCCGGCTTAGTTTGTAGACTTAGCTGCATACGGCATAGAGGATCTATTTTTAGTTACCGTTAATAATTGGATTAAATCCTATTCGCAACGTATTTGGTGTGGTCTCTTTGTGCAAATATACCTTTATGTTCTAAGAACTACATTAAAAGATTAGTGTAGTTCAGGCGTACTGCTGGGCAGCTGCATGAAAGTTCATATAGTGGACGAGTTTTCAACTTGGCACACTTTCAACCATACTTGTCTAGCACGGGCTGTGAAAAATCTTTCTTGAAATGGTCCCTCACTTTTAAAACCCTGTTGCATTCCCTAAGAGGGACGGCTTAAAAAGGGACGGTAAGTATTTCTTTCTTACTAAAGAAGAGCGTGAGTTTATTGTATCAATTTCTCTCTAATACAATCACATATGAATTATCAGCTTAAAAGTATACAGAAATTCTCAAGCATCAGAGTCTCTAAATAAACAATGATTTACTAGTTGTTAGACACATTTCCTTGGGACGAAGAAAAGTGTAGACAGGTAACAGTTCCAACCTGCTAAAAATTAGACGAGATTAGGGACGTCATTGAAAATGTGCAGAAACGTCGCATTGTGATGTTTTTGATGACAAAAATAATATTTTATTGGTCTGTCCGCATTCTAGGTCTAATACATGTCTGTGGAAAGTGCTTAAAGCTAGGCCTATTGCAACATATCCCCAGACCCCCCCATGAATTAAAACACATATTTTACAACGTTTTGACCACAGTAGTACCGTTTAATAATGTATTTAACAGAATCGAGGTTTGTATACACGCAGAGGAAGTAGGTATTCTATTCCACCCAAAAATTCGATGTCGAGATTTCACCGGAAATATATGTTTTAAGACCCCCCTGAGTCAAAAAAAAAACATTTTTAGAAAAAAGTTCGTGTGTGTGTGTGTGTGTGTGTGTGTGTGTGTGTGTGTGTGTGTGTGTGTGTGTGCGTGCGTGCGTGCGTGCGTGCGTGTGTCAGTCTGTGGACAGCATAACTCAAAAACGAAATGTCGGTTAAAAACCAAAGTTGAGACTTACGTTTAATGTGTTATAAGGATGCGACACGAACATTTTGAAGAAAATTGCTCCACGCTAAACTACCTTTTACATGGACAATTTTTTGAAAATTTCGATTTTCTTGAAAATGACTAACGATTTTTATTAAAATGCCATATGCTTAAGATATTTGTATGACAAATGAAATGTATATTTCGAATTTTCTGGCTGTAGCCTACATAGTCCTGTTTACTCTGGATGACGTTTGAATAACTCGTAAGCCGTAAGAGATACACAAAAGCTTACCATACAAAAAAGTAGATCTCCCTAGAGCACACAATTTATGTCCGAATAACTTTTTTTGTAGTGCTCCACTTCGGATGTATTCCTTCTTATTTGTATAAATTTTGGAGAACATACTTCTGTCAAATGGAACATCGCTATTCATGTTTTAATACGGAGGCGTGCAAAGAGAACGGAATTTGAAAGCTTTAAAAGATTTCACTATCGCTCAAAGCCTACTGTATTCCCATATTCCCGTTGCACGTGCAAGAAAACAAGCAATAAGATAATTTCTACAAATGTTTATCGTAACTAACACGAAGAAGATAGAAGAATAAGAGTTCGTAGAATGGTTAGTACAAGAATAGAGAAAGTCACGTGAATGCAACACATCAGATTTTTCTTATAGGATATTTTTTCTCAAGGAAATGTATAAACCCTTGCCTCTACCCTTACTCATTTCAGTCATTTGGAAATAAAAGAGATATTGCTTAGGATAATACTGCAGACTTTTGCTGTCGTGGATGTTTACAAACTCTCAAGAGGATATATTATACCGCATGGCTAAATGTTTTTACAGTGGTTTCTGTTCTGCTATTGTTTCTGAAGCAACATTGTGAGGTAATAGAATGGTATGTGGCAACAGAAATGGTATCTTTTGTTCTATTCCTCAACCAGGAACTCAACAAAAGGCAACGGGCAGGTGAGGCGAAGGATAAAATTACTGTTAGCAAAGGACTAGCGAAAGAAGAGGAATTATGTTGTATTTTGTACCTTCATCGCTACAAATAGAAGGTCTGACTTTTCCTACTTGCTGCACTACCGAAAATGGTGTTATATCACCCGACTGTGGTATGCCAAGGTAATTAAGTTGCCTTATTATAACGCATCGCAAACTTTTGCTCCTACCACGTCTTGTGGATCTGGTAATTGAAGATGCCACAGTAAACTTCCTGATACGCAACCGTTACGATTTTGGATTCAACAGAATTTGCATATACCATGCATTCTATTTATAGGTGAGCCATAGATCGCTTATATGTGATCTAGTTTCACTACAATGATCTCGGTATCTTTCCGCACTACACTAGTGGTGAATGACACGCTCAACGTTACATTTTCAGCTGCGTTATACCGTGCCAGTTACTGCCTTTATTTCGAGCGGTAAAGATAAGTGTTTGTTCATTTTGTATCTCAATAATGAAGGTTTATTCAAGATATTAGTTTCGTTTGTAAACTAGGTTATTCTTTGTAACTCCATGGGACAACAGCCCATCCGGGCCAAAGCCTACTGCCCGATCGCTGCGTCCCCCACCCCTGTCCATCACAAGCGTCATGAGTGGTGTGCAATACTGGAGGTGGGACATGGTTAGCGCGATTATTCGTCATAGCCCACTGAAATTATTACTGAAAAATTCACGCTTAAACAAAGAGTTTCTATTTACGGTACACACGTAAAAACCGAGTCATGCGGACAGGTGGGTTGACCATTTCAGGAGAAATTTCCTGAAGGTTCAGTTTCAGGTGGAGGAACTGTTAGATATCTAGTTAAGAAGTTTAGGAAAGTGAAGTCGCTAAATGCTAAGCTGTAGAAGCGAAAAATAAATATTCTAGTAGAGGAAAAAGTTGAAAAAATTGGTACATCACTCGAATGCTCTCCAAAGAAGTCTCTAAGACTTCACAGCATGTGTGGTTTCAAAAACCTTCGTTCGTACAGTTGATACACTTTTAAAATTTAAACCTTATAGAGTGACTATAGCTCATGAATTACGACAAGGAATGCCAGAAATGTCTCAAATCAGATCGGCACCACTTTCAACACAGCTTATAACATGGCCTTTTTTTTTTGTTTTGTTTTTTACAACGCTGTCAACTGCCAGAATCACATCAACGTCGACGGTGTGCCGGAATTTCATCCCGTAGGAGATTTAAATCTCCTGACATAGAGCTGTCATTTTTAAGCACACTTAAAAACCACCGGTGTTTGCCAGATTTGAACCCCCGACCTTGGGATCAGTAGGCCAGCGTCTAACTACTGAGCCACCCAGACCAACACAAGGCGGTGGCGTAGGGCAAGTTTGGCACATGAGTAATCCTATGGCCTGCCTCCTCCGGCACCACCACCAACTGCACGCCACTGCAGTAATACAACAACATGCAAGTAAGAGGTTACTCCATCACTTAAACCTAAACTCCATCCTTCTCACCTTACAGAAAAACGGTTTGATAACGGAATTATTGAAATTAAATGTTGCACTATTTCTTAGTTCCTCCAATAGCTACTTTTAATATATATTAGAGCATCCACACATTCTTTTTTGCCTTGTGTTGATTGGTGTAGGATCTGATTCTCTTCAGGACAGAGAATGAGCGTTCCACTGTTGCGATTATCGCCGGAATGGCGAGTACTCGTACAAGTGCAGCAAGTTTATATTCCTGACATGGGTAACATTAATGTTTTCTCGTTCATGTATTTCATAGAGAATGCATTAATTTACTACACATTTCTGGCTCTGAATATCAGTACAATACGATTAACTCATTCCGTAGCCTCACACAATGAAAATGACTGCATTTTATGTATGCAATTAACAGTGATATGAAAGCTGACTCAGAAAAGTTGCTTTAATGTGCAGAAATTTCACTTCATAAACGCTAAATCTCTCTTCAAGATCAATGTTTATTGTGTCCATAAAATCGTTAAGTAGCACATTAAATTCTATTTCACGTCTAAGTTTCTGAGCTTTCTTGACAAATTCTCTCAAGTGTATTTAGATCCATGTCTCAAAACAGTTTCTTGATATCTTTAATTCTTTCACAGCAGAAAATTGTATCTATACATTTAGTTTGCAATATGCCATGTAAAATATCGGGGAAAAAATAATGAAAACACCTGCTGTGTGAAGCAACATGGAACGTTTTTAGAAAAAGGATCTATGCATCCACCGGCTTGTAGAACAGTATCTAAATCCCGTATCTCTCCCCTGTCAACGACGGATTCAGAAAATTCCGTATATTCTCTTTTATTCCCTTTCACTGTGTTCAACAATAATGATGAGAAATTTCATCTAGTTGTTGCCAGTCTTGTCAGCTTATTTTCAACCGTTTGCTTAACTGGATGTGTGTTTTGGTGATTTGAAACAGAAGGAGGCAATTCCTGGAAGTTTAAGAATGTATTGTATTCTTTAATGTTCTTCACAGTTTCTTACAGTGCTTATTTAAAATGTGTGAGTAATAGTGCACAAATGCAGCTTCTGGATATATAACTCTAGCCACCGTTGATATTAAATGATTCCCAATGGCATGTAATATAGCGTTATCTCAGATTTTAGGAAAACCGTCTGGTTTATCTACGATTCCCTAGATCCCCCTGTAATAAGGTTAGTAGTTATTATGGCGCACGTTACTATTACTCATTAGTAGACATGGGAGAAAATCTCACATGGACGTTACGTTGACCACCCAACGACCCTAGAGTGTGGGGGGGATGTGATTGGCATGTAAACAAAAGAGGTGGGAAGGTCACTGTCAATAACCCACCGTACCTTTCACTCCACAGTTCCACTTTGTCATTGGAATAGATTGCACACCCTCGCATACGACCTTCCCCTTGTGACGTAAGAGTTCCACAGTTCAGTTATGCTTAAGCAGACATCATTACCACTGAGAATTTCCCCCATGTCTACTCATGAGTAAGCGATCCCTAGACTTAGCACAGAAACCTCGTGGTGCAAGACAATGCGCGAAACACGTTTAGACACGATGCGCTGCCTGGCAATATAAGGAACGCCCTGTACAACTCCAGTAACAGTCATTCTGAAATTTAGCAGCTGCATTTCAGAAGAAGGAGAAATGCAAGTTTCCACAAATGTGAGACCTAATCACAGTGCTGCATTCAGACAATACAATAGGTACTGAAACTCAAAGTAACGGCATTAGCCAGTCAGAAAGGAAAAGCACTGACAGCAAAGTTACAAATTCAACTAACTCTGCGAAAACTTTTGATGAACAAAGGCAAATCCGGTAAACAGCGCCCATAGAAAGTTGCAAGGACTTACTATATGTGTATAAAAGGATTAAAAAAAAAAATAGGATTTCAAATAATATTTCACAGCTGAGCTTCAGCAACACAGGTGGCTTTTAGCGCCGACCCACATTGTTACCATTGTTTCTACGGAGTCAACATTTAATTCGTTTATAAAGCCTGTATAAGATAAACAATATTTAATTCTAATTCAATCTGTTTACGGCTTTTGTTCTACTAGACCAGTAAATCACCTAGTTTAAAAATGTTCTTTAGGCCATTTTATTTCACAATTTTATACCATTTGGTACAATTTACCATTTTTAATTTCTTTATTAAGTAACTAGCAGATAGAGGATTTTTTTGGTAGTGTTTAACCCCCAATGTTACTGCCACGGCACCGCAGGTGCTGACACTGATGATACCTGGAATGAAGATGGAGCACCGGTGGAATGAGATGGCGGGGGAAACCGGAGAACCGGGAGGAAACCTGTCCCAACGCCGCTTCGTCCACCACGAATCCCACATGCGGTGGCCTGGGATCGAACCTGGGCCGCTTTACTGAGAAGTGAATGGTCCAATCACTCGGCTCGGCGTGGTCGAAATAGAGGATGTGAATGTGCATATTACATTCCAACCAAAAATTGGATATCAATATATCACCAGAAATATATATGTACTTTGAGGCCTGAATAATAAAAGGAGTGTGAAAAGACAATGTGAGTGTGTGCCTGTTTGTGTCTACGTGTGCGATGAAGAGCATACTTAAACGTGCGATAAATGTCAACCTTAGTACTTAAGTTAGACAGACGTGAAATGAACGATTTTCAAGGACAGTCGTTCGTTATATTTAAACCATTCTGTACTGGGAAATGTTTTTGTTAATTCTGTGTATCTGAAAAATCACTAACGATGTTCATTAAATTGCAGTTAAAATATTTACATAACAAGTAAAATCCATATGTTGAATTTTCGGAAAATGACCTCTGAAACCCTCTTCAATCGGTAAACCAAAACAAATAAACAAAACCTATTACTCAACTTATGTAGATCTCTAAAACACACACTATATTGCATATAACCTTTTCCTTAGTGTCAGTCATTTGCGAGATACACGTGGTTTCCTTACTTTTTTTAACACTTTGTATGCTTCTGAATTGCTATAACAACATTTAAATGTTCTTCGAAGTCATGAAGAGAGTGTGGCATTTTAAGGCCCATTTTTAAGCTTTTAACTATCGATTTAGTGTTATATAGCTTCTTTGTATTTACAAGGAAACGGCAATTAAGCAATTTATACAAATGCTTATCATAATAACACGAAGTACATAAACGAATAAGTTCTTTTAAGAATGTCTTGCAGAGGAGAGGGTAGAGCAAGCAATATGAATTTGTACCTGGTACCTAAGATAGGCGAGGGCAGTAATACGTCGGAACCAAAAAATCGCTGTTAAAATTTCCCTACAAATACAGAAGATACACAGGCTCTTGCAGAATAACTTACTAACTTTTTTGATGTGAAAGACGACGTAACAGTAAACATTTTGTTTTTAATAAAATAATTCCCGGAAATGCTTCGTTTTCAAGCGGTTGTAATATGAAGCCGAAAAATGAAGGCATCTGAACCTGCAGAATTACTTTATTACGTTCTATGGTTATACTGTAAATTCCTTTCATATATCATGTCCTACGAGAAATGTATTGATACACTGTAAGAACTGTTTAAAATTGCGACCGCCACTGTTGATGCATCTGACAAAGCGGTGAGGTTATCGAGCACCGCGATCGCTTCTTATCTTGTTTACTACAACAGCAAAATATCACTAATTTGGCATACAGTCAGTAATGCAATGCAAATGACTGGTATCTCGTGCCTGCCGATATATGAGATGCCCTGAAGATATAATTGTATCTGAACAGAACGTAACATGTCAGCCAAACAACTAGACTTACTCTGCCTCTCCAGTGGTTCGGAAAATGCACGTTTAAGAAACTAACGAGTAACGGCAATTTAAACCGAAATGTGCGGGTGCACCGTCGTGTTCAAAATCATGCTTATCCGAACATTACTCGGAACATCTTCAAGCTGTCTCTTTTTCAAGATGCAAAATTAGGCTGATGGTCACTGGTATGTAAGTGTCATGCAATAAATTGTTGTCTCATAGGATAATCATCTGGGATTAATGTTAGTACTTTCTGGACAGGAAAAGTGTGATTTTCATGCTCATTAGAGACACTCCACACAGAAATGTAACTGGTACCTATAGAAGGGGCGAATGTATAAATGTGTAATGAACTTTCAACCATTAACAAGAAGTATCAGTATAAATGTGCAATAAACTTTTATCGCTATTAAAAAGAAGTATGTATAAGAATAGACTTTTGTAATAACGGTTTGTAGAAGAGTGAGTGGAGAAAGTCATACAAATGGAACATCAGAGTTTTTATTATCAGGAAATTCATAAATAGTCGGTATTATACGTTTTTATCCTGTAAATAATAAATGAAGTAAGACTAGTTACAAAGTATTTTACTGGAAGTACATATTTATTGTTGTTAACGCAAAGCGGATAGGTAAACAAATTTTATAGGTAACGGTTCTATATAGTCCTGAATGAAATAACACAGGAAGAGAATTTAAGGAACGAAAATGCATATACCGTAGACATTAAGGAGTGTGAACACTTAAAAAGTCTGTAACCCATCCAACGTGCCCATAAAAGACACTTTCTCATATATGAAATTAATCGCTAAATGTTAACAAAGTACTCTATTTGTTAGTACTGCGCAGGCGCAGAAGAAAGTCCCAACCCAAGTGTACAAGTGCAATCCGCGAAAACAGCGATATTTGATACCAATTTATAACTTTAACCTAACCTAGGGAAAATCTCGAACATAGGATAGTGTATAACTACTGCGAGAGGCTACAGCTAACAGCATAACGGCCACAGACTTGTATTTGTCCACGTGGTGTGTTCACTTAAATAGTGGTGGCTCTTCCGCATGAACAGAACGCATTACTAATCAAGGAAGGTATACTTAGAACAAAGTCCATTAGTAATACACAATTATACTGTTTCTCAGAGTTTGTGATTGAGAAAGTCATGTGAGCGTTATGCAGGTGATTTTTACTTTCTCTACTGCGTATAGTAAGTAGGGAAAGTACTGTATTCGATACAGAAATTCATTTTGAGATTTCACCGGAAATGCGTGTTTTGAGGCCCCCTGAATAAGAAAACCAGCTTTAGCAAAAGGTTTGTGAGTGTGTGTGTGTGTGTGTGTTGTTGTTGTTGTAGTGTTTAACGCCCGCTTTTACTACTACGGCATCGCAGGCGGTGACACTGATGATACATGAAGATGGAGCACCGGTGGAATGAGATGGCGGGGGAAACCGGAGTACCCGGAGAAAACCCGCCCTGACGCCGCTTCGTCCACCACGAATACCACATGCGGGTCCCTGGGATCGTGTGTGTGTGTGTGTGTGTGTGTGTGTGTGTGTGTGTGTGTGTGTGTGTGTGTGTGTGTGTCCTCCTGTGAACAGCATAAAAGGAAAAGTCGGTTAAAAACCAAAGTTTCTATGTAAGTTTAACATCATTCAAGGGTGCTATACGAAGATGTTGAAGAAACTTTCTTAACCCTAAACTGCCCTTTACATGGAAAAGTTTTCGAAAATTTTGATTTTCTCAAAAATGACTCTAACGCTTGCGATTAAACAGCCATATATTAAGATATTTTTACATGGCAAATGAAATGTATACCTGTTTTGAACTTTCTGGCTATAGCCTATGTAGTCCAGACTTTTGCAGAACTAGTAAACTGTAAGAGATAGACCAAATCTAAAATACAGAAAATGTAAATCTCATTAAAACATGCAGGTTATGTCCAGATGCATTTTCTTTGCAGAGTGAACCATTTCGGAGATATTCCTTGTTATTTGTGTGAGTTTTGCAATGCTTAAGCTTTTATCGAACGAAAGGTCGTTATTTATATTTTTATCTCTTGAACAGACTTTCAAGTCCTTCATATAGCGACCAGCTTTAAAAGGCTTAACTATCACTTTAACCTATATTCCACTTGCACCTACAAGAAAATTAGCAATAAAATAATTTCTGCAACTATTTATCTCGACCAACATAAAAAAGATAGTACAGTAATGGTTTGTAAACATAGTGCAAGAGTACAGAAAGTCATGTGAGTGCAACACAGAGCATATTTTCTTTCCTTTCTTATGTTATATTTAGTTACAATACTTCAATATATTGTATGCAGTTGTATAGTTTAATTTATGGAAGGTTTTAAGTTATGCCATGCTATATCTAACATATTACATACTTTAATGCGACGAAGTGGCTTAATAAATGCAGATAAAGTTGCAGTATGAAAGACTGAGAGGTGTATTATACGATTGACAGTAAGTTTCATCACTTCAACTTGCTTTAGTAGTTAATGAATTATTTTGGAAATACGCATATAGTACTTTAACAATTTAGCATACTCCAATTGAATTTTCAGCGGTGCAGATGTCGAACTCGGGAAATAAAAGGGAAAGGTTTACGTCCTGCATGTTCCTCTACATATCAACCCCACCCTAAATCTGCAATGCAGACTGCTGGAGGTTACCATATGCTATCAACTCTTTACCCTTTCACCCCATCCCTGCAACTCTCTTGAGGATCAACAGACTGCACATGCACGAGGCCAGTGCCAAATCAAACTGACAAAAATATGGAGGATTTGAGATTGTCGCCAACATGATGAGTTTGCGGCAGACCTGATTTGAACAAAACTGCACTAGCTACCACTAAACTTCCAAAACCATGCACTGAAATTAAATCCACTAACGGTAAGCTGCAAGAACATATTTGTTTACAAACTGTGATACAAATTACTTGGTGACAGGTGACAGGTACGGCGAAACAACACGCAATACATCAGCCATGGGGAGACTTAGGGAAAGAAAGGATAAAAAAGTTCACCCACTCCACTTGTTGCTGATCAGACTGAGTGTTGACCTCGAGAGGAAAGTGATATGCTCTGTGTCCGCCAGCCTCTAGGAATGTGCAGAACTAATGACGGTATGATACTGTACTGAACTGTGATGTGATGTGTGTAGGAATGGAGGGGGGGGGGGGGCACCGCAGCCCACCGCGAACCCGACATGCATCTATTGCAGGCTAGCAACCAGGGGGAAAGGATGAGACAAAGTGAGACCGTAGGCTTAGCGGAGCCAGCGAAGCCCAGGGACGCACAGAAGTCCCTAATAGTTACAGATAGTGACACCTGGCGCACGACCGAAGTACTTCCCCGACCCAGGGAGTGGGCGACGAAGCGACACTTGCGACCCGAGCAGCATCTTCCAGGAGTGTCCAAGGAAGGCAGGTTTCCAGAGCGCAAGTATCGGTTCCATCTGTCCACATTTCCCGGAACGTCCGTGCCAATCGAATATGAAAGATGACAAGGGAGGGAAATGCGAAAGGAGAGGAAACGAATCCGTGGAGAAGAGAATCCACCCTAGCATTCACCTAGTGACAAGGGAAAACCACAGAAAAAGCCCAAGTCAGAGTGGCCGGTCGACGGGAATCGAAACCGGGACCTTCAGAATGCGAGTCACACACGTTTCCGCGGTGCCAACTCGCTCGGTGAATATCTCTATAATACCAAATTCGAAAGTTAACGTATAATAGAGTCACACTAATCCGATCTAATGGGAACCAAACTCTGTTCGGATTAGCGAAAATTTGGGTTAGGTAGATTTTCGTCACATACAACATATTGGCCTTAAGCGTTTATATGTTAATTATTAAGTGATTCAAAGTTCGAAATTAGTATAGTATTCTGTTATTTAGTTCATAACCAGATTCTGAGGCTTGAAAACCAATTACGGTAATGTTTTTATAGCTTGGTGAAAGTAGGAATGGAAGTTGGCGAAACATTGCCTTTTCAAGCTGTTTCAGTGTATCAAAAGATCACTGACTGCACTTCTTAAGTGTATATTTGCTTTTTCGTTTACGTAAAAAACATGCATTCAAATATTGTCATGCACACTGTTAGCAGGTCTAGGCTTTCCGTTTTTACTTTCTCTACTGGAAAGTAGAGGAAGTACCTATTGTATTCCACCCAAAAATTCGATGTCGAGATTTCATCGGAAATACTCGTATATATTTTGACTCCTGAATAAAAAAAAAAAATCATTTTTAGAAAGCGTTCCGTGTGTGTCAATGTGTGTGTGTGTGTGTGTGTGTGTGTGTGTGTGTGTGTGTGTGTGTGTGTGTGTGTGTGTGTGTGTGTGTGTGTCTGTCTGTCTGTCTGTCTGTCTGTGGACAGCATAACTCAAAAACGAAAATTCGGTTAAAAACTAAAGTTGGTATTCAAGTTTAATGTATTTCAAGGATGCGACACGAAGATTTTGAACAAAATAGCCTCACCCTAAACTACCCCTTACATGGAAAATTTTTCGAAAGTTTTGATTCTCTTGAAAATGGCTCTAACGATTTTGATTAAAATGTCATATGTTTAAGATATTTGTATGGCAAATGAAATGTATATTTTGAATTTTCTGGCTATAGCCTATGTAGTCCTCTTTACTCTTGATGACTTTTGAATAACTTGTAAACTGTAAAAGATAGACAAAATCTTACAATGCAAAAAATGTCGATCTCGCTAAAATACACAATTTATGTCTCAATAAATGTTTTGTAGAGTGAAGCATTTCAGAGATATTGCTTATTATTTGTGGAAGTTTCGGAAAACTTAAAACTTTCTTGAAATGGAACATAGTTGTTCACTTTTTTATATGTTAAGCGTACAAAGAGAACGGGATCTCAAAGCTTTAAACGAGTTGACTATCGCTCAAAGCCTACTAAATTCCCATATTCCCCTTGCACACACAAGGAAATAAGCAATAAGATAATTTGAAGAACTGTTTATCTCAACTAACACGAAGAAGATACAGGAATAAGAGTTTGTAAGAATGGTTAGTACAAGAGTAGAGAAAGTCATGTGAGTGCAACAAATCAGATTTTTAACCTAGCTAAGTTTTGAAAAAATTGTTACCAGACATTAATAGATGCAAATATTGAGATGACTTGTGGTGCGAAACCACGTGACATGAATCATCACACAATGATTCATATAGTTCAATGGAGTTTTACGTGCTATTTTAATTGGAGTATTGTTTTGTAATCGAATTAGCTCTAACTGCAGAGTATTGGGAGCATTATTAACCCTGAAGGACCTCTCGGTGAATAAACACATTTCGTTCTTAATTTATGATATATCTAAAAACCTAATCTTGACTTCTTTCAGAATATTCTCATAATATTAGAATGACATTCATAAGTGCCTAACATTGTCTATATCAATTGAACAGATGAGACAATGGGCTTTGTGATTTCATAAAACAAAATGTTCACGCTCTGAAGCTGCTTGCTAGTTACAATGTAGCCTGTTACGTTGCCACACGTTGACTTTGTACACGCTTGATACTATAAGCCACGCGTTCAGCTCTGTACTGTCATTGTTCACAAAACAAAAGAGCATGTGGAGGGGGTGAAGGGGGCCGCGCGGGCACATAGTCGCCATGCCTACACTACATGAACACAGAATGTCCCAAAAAATCACATCCATTTAAAATATGTATATGCATTCCCAAATGGTTGTTACAATTAAGCAATGTAGTCGACATCTTAATCGGAAATATATTGAATAAATTATAATGTTTAAAAATCCTTGAAACGAGGTACAGGGATAGCATTAACACATCGAAGACTTCAAGAATTTTCACCAACACGCTTTAGTAATCTCCACATTGTAAGTAACAGTTACAGTAACAATCAGTCCACACACATGCACCTACAAGCCTACAAAGTCGTGGCTTCTTCAAACCAGATGACTCCGCGGTATCGTATAAAGCTCACATTCATCAGGTCCGAGGCTCAAATACCGCTGAGACTCCCTTTTTTCCCAGGTTTTTTTCATACGTGGCAAATGCCGGAGAGGTAACGTAAACTTAGGGCTGGAAAGCTTCATTTCCAAAACTCTTTTCCGAAATATACCTACTGTCATTGCACGTTTCGCCAGTGTCCACCGCCTGTGGTGTCATATGTAGTACAAGAACGTGATTGTAAAATTTAGCAGTTTATAATTGCACAACAGAAGCTGCTTTATATTTTCCTTTACGCGCACTCACTTTGCTTTCAGTGGAGGCTTTTATCACATAACATATTTGAACATAAAATGGGAAATAGAATATACCAGGTGGCCCACTACAGCCGGCCCCGCCGAAAGTAGATAACCCTTCGTGCGTTAAACAAGTTGCCCAACCCCACGGCGCAAGACAGGGCAGTGGCGTTTCTGCCTTTCAGCAGACGTGCAGCGAGAGACAGTTGGACTAGCGTGTGGTAATATACAGAATAACACTACAAACTGCCGAAAAGGTCTCACCTTACTTACAGGATCTTCATTTTCCAGGGAATAAACTCACTCCTGTATACGGTGCTATTGTCTAGCATTTGAATTGCAGGTTGTAAAGTGCAAGCATGACCAAAAATGCATACACAGTTTGACATGACATGTCTGTTTAATAAACTTCAGTGTCGGACCACAAAAAACGTAATGCGCAACCGCAGTCGGAAGAGGCGTGGCTGAGTGAAACTTTCCACCCTCTCCTATTGTATATTTTATTGTGAACATGTAAGTTTACCTTACGTTGCAAAAAGTGGGCTATGTTTACCGCGTTTCATAGCAATTTGAATCCACTACATATTATTTCAATATATTTAATACAATACACCGTGGATATCGTGCTGTTTGTAAATCACATTTCTCCTAGTTACTTTTTTTGGCACATTTTCTTTTAACAAGGTTATCCATATTTGCCACCACGATGACGTACAAAGTCTTAGAACACTGACAAAATGATCATCGCTTATCCTGTTGTAATATTGGCGTTTTAATGTAATTGAATTAGGAAAAGATTCCTAGCAAATGTATCTATGTGTGTTGATCCGAAAATTACCATTGCATTTATTGCACGAACACATAGCTTTGGAAATTTATCACAGGACAGTGGTTTTAAAAAGTTTCCGCCCTTCTGTTTACGTAGAACACTTAATTGTAGTAGAATTCTCTAATTCAAGCAATTCCATTGGGCGTTGCGTGTTGTCCATAGTCAGAATTACCATACCTTTCGAAATGTCGTTTGATATTGTATTGAGACTTCAACTTCAAGTATTTTGTACAAGTTAAGACATTTTACTTGGTCATTTTCTTGGACAATAACATTTTCCGCTTCCCTGATTGGTGAAATAAACGTCTGGACATCTTTAATCTATCAACGTAAAACGTGGACTCACAAAACCTTGGTGATTGGCATCGTAAATACGACCACATCGAACAACTAGCAGGCTAACACAGTGATGTCCAATCTTGTCTCTTTGGAGGCGCTTAAGTAATTAGCTGCTATCCCCCAACTCCTCTTTCAGTCGGAGGGTGAATCACGCCTATGGCGTTTAGACTCACAAGCAGTCAGTATCAATTGAGGGACACAAACAGGCGGTTTCATGGCAGTTTCTAAGTTATATCTGTCATTTCATGTCATGTCATGAATTGTGATTTGACTTCTCTTGACTTGTCATGTGATGATTCCTATATAGCACACAAAAGCGTTTAAGAAAGATATGAAGTGATAGATTGCAAACAAAGTGGCATATTGCGCTACCTGTGTGATAATTAGAGCCCGGATTTTTATGTAATTACATATTTTAAATCCTGCATAATATTTCAATGAGAAGTAAAAATCTTGGCGAATTACGTCATTTGGGACTCCCTTACAAATTTTTATTTTACATTTCTTTACATATTTAGCACGTTTCTCCATATGTTAGCGATTTTACATAAAACGTACATATTTTCTGGGTTTCGTTACAATTTTATTATTTTTTTTTAAAAAATGTTGTCGTCACATTATAAACTACTGTTTTCACAAGTTTTGCTCAAAGCAACAAAAATCAATCAGCGAAATAGGATGTTAGTTAAATTAAGAAGGCGACAATAACCGCCTCGCCTCGTTCTGATTATGTCCGTTTATATCAAAGTAGGTGCCGCTCCATAATGTTGACCTCCAGTGTCACGCTTCTCGTAGCGCTTTGGACATTTACAAGGACTGGAGAAATTGATTGTTACCATTGTTACGGTAGTAATATAATAGCTGCAAGGAAACAAAGTGAGCCGCTGGACAACCATCAATATAGCGAGGTGATAATACTGTAGTTAGTTTCTTGCAAGTCTTCGTAAAATGGCACCAGTTGCGTCCTCGCTATCCTGCAAGTTGAATTCATGGGTGAAATTAGATAGCGCCGTTACAACCTACGGAAAAGTAATCGTCTGTCAAGCGTGCGGTAAAAGAATTGGCTGTTCCATGAAATCTCAATTGGAACAACATAACAAAAGTGCTCTTCACATACGCAACAAACACCTACGGTCTTCTAGAATGCAAGTTCTGTTGACACAAATGCAACAGGAACGGTCCGGAAATGAGTTTTTAAAGAATTGTGCAGTGCGATGGTTGCAGCTAATATTCCATGGCATAAACTTCAAATTCCTCACCTTCGTTCCTTTCTCGAAAAATATTCCAAGAAAGTTATTTCTGACGAATCTACTCTGAGGAAAAAGTATTTTCATGTGTGTTATGAATAGAGCGAGGACATATATCCACTGAAGAAGAACTACCACCTAGGCGGCCCGGGTTCGATCCCAGGGATCCGCATGTGGTATTCGTGGTGGACGAAGCGGTGTCAGGGCGGGTTTTCTCCGGGTGCTCCGGTTTCCCCCGCCATCTCATTCCACCGGTGCTCCATCTTCATTCCATGTATCATCAGTGTCACCGCCTGCGGTGCCGTAGTAGTAAAAGCGGGCGTTAAACACTACAACAACAACAACTGAAGAAGAAATCAGGTTGACTGCACGGCGAATTGCTTGCTTGACGTCATCGCTGCTACCTCGGACTGAGGGGTGAACAGCGTGCTCTGGTTCAGTATGACAGCTGTACCGTACAGGTAAGGGAGTGTTATTTTCTGTGCGATCCGTGTTTACATACGAGGTGAATAATGTCTTCAGCTTTAGGTGATGGTAAATTAAATCAGTTATTGGAAGAATTTGGAACAAATAATTTCGTATTGAATGGGGATACGATACAATGTAAGTTATGTTATTCACAAATCAGAGATTCCAAAGAGAAACGGAAATTGTTGAAGCAACATTGCAATACCAAAATAACATAAAGCACTTGTTGCAGCATAAAAGAATAAAGAACAAGACCATTTTTCACTTCAATCGGAGTTTTTTGAAGACATGTGCAAAATGTTGGTACGTAGCAACATACTATCTCACAAAGTAGAACATGCTGAATTTAAAATCTTCATAAAAATACACTAAGCGGGAGCCTCCCAGTGCAACAACCCTACGTAAATAGTGTCTATCAAAATGTTATGATAAAGTTATGGCTCAAATTCGGCAATCTGTGGGTGACAAAATTTGGATTTGCATAGACGAAACTCAGGATTCTGTGGGGAGATTTGTTGCAAATGTAATTGTGGGAGTAATTTTGCAAGACAGACCTACTAAATAATTTCTATTGACGCCTGAAGTTATTGATAAGGTTAACCACAAAAGTATTGTCGAAATTTTTCAAAAGAGTCTAATTTTGCTGTGGCCAGAGGGGATCAAAACTGATAATGCACTACTTTTCTGACAGATGGTGCAAGCTACATGCTAAAACCTGCTAAATAAATTAAAACACATCACCCCAACATGGTACATTTAACGTGCATCGCTCACGGCCTTCATCGTGTACCCGAAATAATACGCTTCTGCTACAGTGATGTGGACAGCTTCATTGCTAATGTGAAAACAATTTCTGAAAGCCCCAAGCAACTCACTGATTTTCAAAGAAATGGCCCCTGGGATCCCTTTACCTCCCCAGCCCGTTGCAACTCGATGGAGTAGCTGGCTAAATGCTGCTGCATATTATGCAGATTATTATGATAAAATAGTTAAAGTAATCAATGTTTTGGATAGTGAAGGCAGCTGTGCCATTAAATCTGCTCAGTCACTGATTTCAGGCAATTTACGTAAACATTTGTTATTTATTAAAAAGAATTTTCCAGATGTCACGAAAACTATTCTGCATTTAGAATCAAGAAATCACAAACTGTCATATGCTTTACAATTGATAGAAGAGCTTTATATGGAAATTGAAAATACAGATCCTGCGCCTGCAGTGCAAAATAAACTGAACGCCGTGATGGAGAGAAACCCTGGCTACGCTACAATGATTCATATAAAAATTGGTTTACAACAGCTAGACAAAATGATATCTACGTATGACGAACACAATGTAAAATGTCTTACGTTTCCTCCCGTTACATCATGTGACGTTGAGAGAAGTTTCTCGCTGTATAAACATTGTTTGGTTGACAAGTTTTACTTTTGAACAATTTAAAAAATGTACTGTTGTTCGCTGCAATGTTTTTGAGGAACGAATAGATGACGATATGAACTGATGTAAATGGATTAGAGCTTCTTACACAGCCCTGCCCGTTTGTTTACGTATTCTGAACACCCGTGCTATGCTGTCTGCCAGTCACCACGGAGCGTGTATAGTACGAGCGCGCAAACATTGTAGGCGATGGGATATTTATCCTCGCTCTAGTTATGAAGAAGCGGTTGATCATAAGTGGAATAAAATTGGAGACTCCTGTATTTGGTTTGTAGTCGATGAAACTACAGATGACATCGGTAGGTACATAGAAAATCTAGTAGTAGGGAAACTAGATTCTGAAAGTCCAGCAAAACCAATTCTAATCTGTTGCAAGGTGTTAGAACAAACAAATCATTCTACAATTGCAAGATTCGTAAATGATGGGATGAAGATTCTACGGCTAGAGGGTGTGTGTGTGTGTGTGAGGAAAAGGTTTTAATTATGTATTCAGATGCCGCAGCGTACATGATTAAAGCTGCTACTGCCCTTAAGGTTTTCTACCCAAATGTACTTCACTTCACCTGTTTGGCCCATGCATTGCAACGTGTTGCTGAAGTATTAAGAAGTAATTTTTCCCTGTGTGAATAAGTTGATATCAGCAACAAAAAGACCTTCGTGAAAACACCGCACAGAATTCAGTGCTATAAAAATCATCCCCAAAATGACCCTTTGCCTCCTGAGCCAGTACTTACAAGATGGGGTACGTGGTTAGACGCTGTGAACGTCTGTTGTGAACATTTTCAAGGAGTCCAGTCAGTGGTGAACATGTTCTCTTCAGAAGTAGCTGTTTTCATACATGAATCTCAGGACATCTAAAGTAGCAAGCTCCTGTGCTTACATCAAAAGTAACTTCGGCTGGTTGCCTAGCACAAGCAAACAGTTGGAAACATCAGGTTCCCTTGTTCACGAATCTGTGGATTTAATGGAACGTGCAACAAAGAAACAGTGTAGTTGTAGGTGAAAAATTCAAAGGTGTGCTAAACAGGAATGCAGGGTACTCTACGCTTGTGTCCGTGTCTAAAGTGCTAAATAGTGACAATGTCGATTTACCAAATCATTTCTCTGCAAATCAAATTCCTATGCTAAAATATCTCCTATTACTTCGTCTGACGTGGAGAGAAGCTTCTCTGCTTATAAGAACATTTTATCCGATAGGAGACAAACAATGACCCCTGACGGTTATTCACTGTACATTGAAAGAAGCAAAAGACTCAAAATGAAAATGCCTGGTTGTTCGTATGTCAAGAGACTGAAAATGCATCCTAATTATAAAATTTAATTATTTTGAATTGATTGTTTCACTCGTTGATAAATTTTTTCAGTATTTCAACATTGCTTTACCGTCTAAAATGTAATTAAACTAATTAGGTGAAATGAGTAAGTTTAATAAACATGATCCAAAACACCATTTTTATTTCGTGATTACGTACTTGAAAATAAATTTTAGGTAAATTCTGCATAAAACAAAATATTTTCCCCATAATTAATTCTATATTTAGTGAATTTTAACTCCTTGCAATTAATTTATTTACTTACAGACCCAAGAAATTACAAAATTCTGGGTAATTTGCAGTCTGCATTTAGATTTGAGGTTGTAACCTTAGCATTTAGATTATACATAATTTTACATACTTTGTTGATATTACATATTTCATTACATATATTGATGTTTTTGTTACATAAATATATTCATATTTCACACCTTGATATTACATAAAAATCCGGGCTTTAGTGATAATAGTGTTAGAGCAAAGGGAACGTCAGAACACTAGTACCGTATTTAACTAATATTATATTACACCTTGCAGGCAGCTTAACTAACAATATGAAATAGCAAACTGTACCTATATTTATTTTGTTTCCAGCGTGAATATCAACCACTTATATGACTTTCTCTGCTCTTATAATAAACACTCTCACAACTTTTATTCCTATATCTTCTTCGTCTTAGTTGAGATAAACATTTGCAGAAATTATCTTATTGTTGATTTTCTTGTAGGTACAAGGAGAATATCGGAATGCAGTAGACTTTGAGCGATAGTCAAATTTTTTAAAGCTTTCAAATTCCGATCTGCTTGCACGATTAACATATAAAAATGAATAACGATGTTCCATTTCACAGAAGTATAAGTTCTCCAAAACTCATACAAATAACAAGGGATATCTCCGAAATGGTTCCCCCTATAAAAAATCATTCAGAAGTAAATTGTGTGTTTTAGCAAGATCTACATTTTTTGTACAGTAAGATTTGGTCTATCTCTTATGCTTTACCAGTTATGCAAAAGTCATCCAGAGTAAATAGGACTACACGGGCTATTGCTAGAAAATTCAAGATATACATTTCATTTTTCATAAACCGTTAGAGCCATTTTTACAAAAATCAGAACTTTCTAATAATTTTCCATGCAAAGGGTGGTTTAGGGTGGAGCAATTTTCTTCAAAATCTTCGTGTCGCATCCCTGAAAGACATTAAACTTGGATATCAACTTTGGATTTTAACGGACTTTTCGTTTTTGAGTTATGCTGTCCACAGACTGATAGATGGCCAAAGCGACTGAGATACACACGCACGTTCGCACGCGCACACACACACACACACACACACACACACACACACACATAAAGACACACACAGCTGACCTTTTTCTAAAACTGTTTTTTTTTTTAATTCAGGATGTCTCAAAACATATTTCCGGTGACATCTGGACGTCGAATTTTTAGGTGGAATACAATACTTCATCTACTTACCAGTAGAGAAAGTAAAAATTAATAAGGATGTTATACTTAATAGATCTTCTCCAAATAACAAGGCATTTCTCCAAAATACTTCACCGTAAAAAAAAAAAAAAAAAAAGTTCGACATAAATTGTTTATTTTAGCAAGATCTATTTTTCTAGAGTATCATTTGGTCTATCTGTTACGGTTTACCAGTTATGCAAAAGTCATCCAGAGTAAATAAAACTACAGGGGCTATAACCAGAAAATTCAAGATATACATTTCATTTGCCATAAACATATTTCAAACATATGATATTTTAATCAAAATCATTAATTTTCTTCAAAATCCTCGTTTCGCATCCTTGAAAGACATTAAGCATAAATACCAACTTTGGTTTGTAATTGACTTTTCGTTTTTGAATTATGGTGTCCACAGACTGACAGACATACACAGACACACACACGAACCTTTTCTAAAAATGCTCTTTTGGATTCAGGGTGCCTCAAAACACATATTTACCTTGAAATCTCGACTTCGAACTTTTAGGTGGAATACAATACTTCCTCTACTTTACTATACGTGGTAGAGAAAACAAAAATGTAGAGCTTGCTAAAACGCAATTTATATCCGAATAACGTTTTCGTAGAGTGAACCATTTCGGAGATATCCCTTGTTACATGTGTGAGTTTTGGAAAATTTGAACTTCCGTCAAATGGAAGATTGTGATTCATTTTAACTTTCTCTACTGCGTACAGTAAAGTAAGGAAGTATTATATTCCACCCAAAACTTCCATGTTAGGTTTTTAGGCTCCCTGATTCCAAAAAATCATATTTAGAAAAACATCCGTGAGTGTGTGTATGTCAGTTGGTGTAAGTGAGTGAGTGAGTGAGTGAGTGAGTGAGTGAGTGAGTGAGTGAGTGAGTGAGTGAGTGAGTGAGTGAGTGAGTGAGTGAGTGAGTGAGTGAGTGAGTGAGTGAGTGAGTGAGTGAGTGAGTGTGTGTGTGTGTGTGTGTGTGTGTGTGTGTGTGTGTGTGTGTGTGTGTGTGTGCGCTTGAGTTTTCCTGTGGACAGAATAGCTGAGAAACGGAAAGTCGGTTAAAAGCCAAATTTGGTATTTACCCTTATTATATTTTAGGGATGCTACAGGAAGAAAATTAGTACCCCATAAACTACCCTTCACATGGGGCACTTTTTTTGAAAATTTTGATTCTATCGAAGATGATTCTAAAGACTTTTATTAAAATGCTATATGGTTAGGTTATTTTTTATGAGAAATGAAATGCTAATTTTGAATTTTCTGTCTGCAGCCTATGTAGTCCAAATTTACTCTGGATGACTTTTGCATAAGTGGTAAACTGAAAACGATAGACCATGTCTTACTATACACTAAAGCGCAGATCTTGTTAAAACACACCATTTATGTCGAAATACATTATTTTGTAGAGTGAACCATTTCGGAGATATTCTTAGCTGAATGTGTGGGTTTTGGAGAACTTGCACATCTGTATTCATTCTTTATATAATACCGTGCAAAGAGAACGGTATTTGAAGGCTTTAAAACATTTGACTATCGCTCAAAGTCTGCTGTATTCCCATATTCTCCTGCTACCTACCAGAAGATAAATGGCGGCGCCGTGGCCGAGCGGTTAGCGCGCTCGCCTACCACCTAGGCGGCCCGGGTTCTATCCCAGGGACCCGCATGTGGTATTCGTGGTGGACGAAGCGGCGTCAGGGCGGGTTTTCTCCGGGTGCTCCGGTTTCCCCCACCATCTCATTCCACCGGTGCTCCATCTTCATTCCATGTATCATCAGTGTCACCGCCTGCGGTGCCGTAGTAGTAAAAGCGGGCGTTAAACACTACAACAACAGAAGATAAACAATAACATAATTTCTGCAAATGTTTATCTCAACGAAAAAGAGGATATAGGAATAAGAGTTTGTTAAGTATGGTTAGTACAAGAGTAGAGAACGTCATGTGAGTGTAACATATCAGATTTTTTACATTAAATTCTCAATTACAAAACAGGATTCGAAACCCAACTACATTCCACACTTCTAAAGTTACTCTCTCTCTCCCTCTCTCTCTCTCTCTCTCTCTCTCTCTCTCTCTGCCTGCTTGTCTACGTGACCTCATGCAAGGAGCATTCAATTTGGAAAGTTTCCACTCAGAAGCTCGAAGTAATGTCACAACATGTGGTTACTTTCGCCAGATCGGTGAGTGAGATAGGAAGATTATGGAATATTTTGCTTATACAGCGGTAAAGTAATAACATTATTTGTTTAATATTACTCTAGTTGAGAAAATCAACCAGATATTTTAAATAAATTAAATACTGAGAAAGTGGCATTTTACAATAACCAAGAAACTTGAGTTTTTTGCCCAACAGCGCTTCGCAGGCCAAAGCGTACCGCGCGGCCGCTGCGTCCCCCACCTTTTCCCACTACAGGTGTAATGAGTGGGGTGCAGAAGTGGAGCGTGGGACGTGGTGAGTGCCCTGAGTCTTCCCAGCCAGTTATGTCGCCTTCGCCACCTGGTTTCGCCACTTCTTTATCAAGTGGCTCCTCAATTGGTCCCTCTGAGACCTAACGAGGCTGAGCACACCCCGTGCCAGACCTTCCAGCGGGGGGAAAATCCCCACCCGTCTACCGGGGATCAAACCTGGATCCTCTGCGCCAGAAGCGGCGCGCTACTGTGGCGGTCTTATACCATGTCAATGGTTATGAAAATATTAGCATCGATACCGCATTGGATGGTATTAAAATGAAGAAGGTCGATAGATTTGGATAACAGTTCTGAACACGGAACACTCAATTATTATCTAACATGTGACATGAGAGATAACAGGACCTTCCGAAGGTTTTTTGGAGCTGCAGGATAAAGGAAGTAACAGTATTTTCTGTACCATAACAAATCTGCTGTCATTTTGGACGTCAGCGCAAATAGATGAAAGCCAATACAGCGTTGATTAATGTTCCCCTTTACACCTTGTCAATGACCCTTAGCGTACCAACAGAAGGGCTTTCGATTTAGTTCATTAGTCAATGTGCTGTGATATACGTAGGCATATCGCGATCCTAAATCTAATATATAGATGAGCAACATCCGGGATTAAACTCTGAGGCATTTAATACTTCTCTTTGATGGTCGCTTAGGAGAAGAACTTCGCAGTTAACGGTTAATTATTTTCTCTACTGCTTACGTATAGCAAGTAGGTAAGGTACAGCAATCTGCCCAAAAATCCCATCCCTAAAATTTACTGGAATTACAGGTTTTGAGACTCCCCGAATCCATATACCTAAGTGTGTATATGTGTTTGTGTCTGTGAGCACACCGCACCCCCCCCTCTCTCTCTCTCTCTCTCTCTCTCTCTCTGTGCGTGTGTGTTTGTGTCTAAAGAGCATAACTCTGTCTTTTATTTCTTTCTTTACCTGATTACCCTCCCCGTATGGAGGACTGACACCCCCTAGGACTTACAAGCCTGTGCCTAGGGTCAGACGCTTGTCGGGGAGTAGACGAACCTATGGACTAGACAGAGTGAAGACCTGGAAGCGGGTGACTAGCCCAGCAGCAGGTATGAGAGTGAGGAAGATGATGATATGAAATATAGGCGAAATGCATGAATGGAAAGGTGATGATGGAGCAATTGATGGAATGAATGATAGGGGAAACCGATGAACCTGGAGAAAACCTGCCCAAACGCCGCTTAGTCCACCCGAATACCACATGCGGGTCCCTGGGATCGAACCCTTGGTGATAGGCAAACGGTATAACCTCTCGAACATGGCGCCGCCCAAAGAGCATAACTCAAGAACTAAAATTGGGTTAAATACCAAACTTGGTATTTAAGTTCAGCATCTTCCAAGGATACTATATACAGATTTTAAAGAAAATTCTCCCAACTAAACTACTGTATATATGGACATAATTTATTCTCTCAAAAATCCACCTAAATATGTTTATTAAAACATCACACGTTTAAGATAAACAGATATTTATTTTTCTTTGCGCGAACTGTAAACGCCCATTTGCATAAACATCTGAATAATGTATCCATAAGGTTTGACTTTCCAATGTTAACAAAGGAAGGTATGGTATGCAAACGTCAGTTTGTGTGACAGGCGGGTGTTATGTATTAGCCACTGAACTAGGTTTGATTAGGTATGGCATCCAACTTATTGGTAACAGTCCAGTGAGCTTACCACATGTCGAATTCCGCCACATCGTAGAGCTTTGTTGAGGGAAAATATTAACGAGATGTTAGATGATGGAGTAATTAGACCATCAAAGTCATATCCGATATGAGATAGCAAGTGATTTATTGTGCATGTACGAACCGAATAGCAGTCATGGAGCAAAAAGGGAAGGGACATTAGCTATGACAGTTTTATGCAAATTTCCTTGGACCTTTACGGATACTGAAAAATATAGTCACTGATATTAACTCTAGCGCCACAGTTGAATTTAAAAAAATCTGATGTGTTGCACTCACATAATTTTCTCTACTCTTCTGCTAAACTATTCTTACAAACACTTATTCTTCTATCTTCTTCGTGTCAGTTGAGATAAACATTTGCAGAAATTATCTCATTGTTCGTTTTCTTGCACGTGCAACGGGAATGTGGGTATACAGTAGGCTTTGAGAGATTGTAAAATCTTTTAAAGCTTTGAGATTCCGTTCTCTTTGCACACTTAGCATATAAAAGAATGAACAACGATGTTTCATTTCACGAAAGTTTTAAGTTTTCCGAAACTCACACACATAACAAGGAATATCTCCGAAATGGTCCACTCTACAAGAAAATTTATTGCGACATAAATTGCGTATTTTAGCAAGATCTACATTTTTTGTATACTGTGATTTGGTGTATCTCTGACAGTTTACCAGTTATGCAAAAGTCGTCCAGAGTAAATACGACTACAGCGGCTATAGCCAGAAAATTCAAGATATGCATTTAATTTGTCATAAAAATATCTCAAACATATGACATTTTAATCAAAATCGTTAGAGCCATTTTCAAGAAAATCAAACTTTTCGAAACATTTTCCATTTAAAGGGTAGTTTAGGGTGGGGCTATTTTCTTCAAAATCTTCGTGTCGCATCCCTGAAAGACATTAAACTTAAATACCAACTTTGGTTTTTAACCGACTTTTCGTTTTTTAGTTATGCTGTCCACAGACACACTGACACACAGACACACACACAGACCTTTTTCTAAAAATGCTTTTTTTGGATTCAGGGGGTCTCAAAACATATATTTCCAGTGAAATCTCGACATCGAATTTTTGGGTGGAATACAATACTTTCCCTACTTACCAGTAGAGTAAGTAAAAATGTGTATGTGTTATAATTTATGTCAAATAATTATTTTTTGTTTCAGTGAACAATTTCCGAGATATTCTTTATTATTTGTCTGAATTTGCCAATGTGTATACTTTCTTAAACTAGTTATTCGCTTCTTTGTGTCTTACTCTTGCGAAGAGAACGGAATTTCAAGGGCGTCACATAGCAACCAGCTCTTAAAACGTTTCAATATCACTTAAAGCCTACAGTATTCCCGTGTACCTTTTGCACCTAGAGGAAAATTAGCAACAAGATAATTTCTGAAAATGCTTATGTCAGTTAAAACTAATTAGATAAATAAATAAATATTTGCAAGAATAGTTTGTATAAGAGTGGGTATAACTCCACATATATTTGCAAACAGACTTTCTCCAAATTTAACTATATTAAAAGTCTTTATCGCAATAGGTTACGCAACAATCACTTGGTGTATCTTCTAAGGCTACGCACTACTACGTTGTCACCAAATATTGATAGACTTCTTAAACTACTTAAACATAAGCAGTACCAGACAAGTCAGTGGTGAACATATTTTTGTCGTGTAAGATTTGAAAGTGCTTTCGGAAATCAAACGCAACGTACATATAACCAAACCGCCCCTGCAACACAATTGAGAGGCATGAGAGTGGCATAGTCCGCACAAAGTGTAAGGAGGTAAATCCAATCTCCCATCTTTCGCAAACGTTCGACAGCGCTGTTCTAGTTCATTAATTCTAGTTCATACCAATTTATCTCAATACGGTCCTGAAAACTGTCTACTCATGCGAGACTATAAATCCATGTAGAGCATAAGACGGCAATTTTACAGAAGTTACTGCTTCGGCCGCACGATAACCAGGGATTCCACATCATGAGTGTAACAAATATGTCCAATACAATTTTTGTCAATAAAGAACCGTTTCGCCGAAAAAAATAATTTGTGTCAAACATTTGGAGTCATCTTGACGAATGGATATAAATGGTTCATTATTTCGCGAACTGTTGCGCAAACATAGTGTGAACAACGCTTTAATGCCTTTTAATCTTAATTCGAATGAATTTAGCCACAATTTAATGTTAAAGTGTCATGCAATGTTTATTTTCTACGCGAAATATGGCAACGTCGTGGATCACACGAAAGGTAGTCGGGTGTCCGGTTGCTTGCGGGGTGAAGGAATGTATCGCGTGGTGTTTGGCGTGTGTAGGGGGCGGGGAGGGGCGGTAGTAATTTGCACTGAAAAATGTAAAATTGCACCGGGGTAAATTGCACCAAATTCAAATTGTTAACTGCACTGCACTACTGAATTTATTATGTGTAAGTAGCACTGATTACCATTACTATGTTCGGGCAGTTTTCTAGGCAGTACTCAATGCTCATCACCAGATGTCGCGGTGAATAGGCGCTGCTGGTACTGGGTAGTTCTTATTTCCACCACCACGTGCACTTGCTGCACTTTACCAGTAGGTAATGTCCCCAGTTTGTCATTGAGTCTAGTGCTAGTGAGTGAAATGTAATGTCTATCAGTGTTGTTGTAGTGTTTAACGCCCGCTTTTACTACTACGGCACCGCAGGCGGCGACACTGATGATACATGGAATGAAGATGGAGCACCGGTGGAATGAGATGGCGGGGGAAATTGGAGCACCCGGAGAAAACCCGCCCTGACGCCGCTTCGTCAACCACGAATACCACATGCGGGTTCCTGGGATCGAACCCGGGCCGCGTAATGTCTATCAGTAATGGCATCACGAATGAGATGGTCCGATAAATTTCCTTGAAGTCGGAACGAGCCACAAGGCTTATACCGTGATGATGATGATGATGATGATGATGATGATGATGATGAATGATGATGATGATAAACAGGGTCAAATTGAACGCTTCGCATTCATCAAGAGCACCTGCTATTATTTTTCAAAGTGAAATAAAGAACAGTCAGTCGCGGTGCAAAAACATCCAACAAGCTTCATCAGTGCAATCTGTTTTCCGAGCTATAATGTTCCAGTGCAGCTTACACGGTAAGTACAAAAACAAGCAGTGCTATTTACCATGTGTAACGTTAATGGTTCAGTGCAGTTTTCATAGTGGATTAGAGACCTTCAGTGCAATTTCCAATCGCCCACGGGGTGGGGGGAGGGTGAAGGAAGGAAACGGAAGCGGTGAAGTACAATTGTCTGCAATACGAAAGAATTTGCCTTGTGATCAAGAATCCCTTCATATCAAGGGAGTACTTAGACATGGTGCTACTAATTTAAGGAGGAAACTCTCCTTAAGAATAAAAAATTAATAAAGAGATAGAAAAATAGACAAAATACAATAAAAAACATAACATTGAGATCACGTAAATAAAGGCTGATGTTCCCATTCCGTCATCCCTTATCTAGCAAAATAAGCCACCCTTTATCTCCAACTTTCAAACCCCCCCCCTCCAAAAGACGAAGAAAAACAACATAAAAATAATATCGCCTCTTATGAACTGAAATACAACCCAGTATTAAGAGCTTTAATTAAGTAATAGTAAAACCTAAATAAACACCATATTATCGGCATTAATGACATACATTTTCAGTATTTCTTCTTATAAAGTGCTTATAAATGTATTTAGACAGGATTATGGAATTTATTTCAAAATGCTGACTGGTATTTGTGTTCTATGTTAAATAGTATTTGTAAACGTAGCATTATCTTATTCAGTACAGTAACTGGACTTCAGTCCCGTATTAGATACGGGTTTGGTTCGTCATATGTCTAGAGAAACTCCATATTATGTATACCTTCTTTTAAGGTACTATTCCTGTCACACAGGTTTACTTACAGAGAACTCATTTTGCTTTTCTTCATATTTAGGCGCTTTCGAAACCACAGCTGTCATTTATGACGAGATTATTAGTTTTATTTCAGCCCGGTAAGACACAAAAGGGCGCAATTGTTTTAGAAAAATGAAGGGGAAGACTTTTATTTACTTGCGTATTAGAGGCAATTACTATTGTTTTAGCTCGTGACGGATAATAATAACAATAATAATAATAATAATAATAATAATAATAATAATAATAATAATAATAATAATAATAATAATAATAATAATAATAATAATAATAATAATAATAATAATAATAATAATAATAATAATAATAATAATAATAATAATAATAATAATAATAATAATAATAACAATAATAATAACAATAACAATAACAATAACAATAACAATAACAATAACAATAATAATAATAATAATAATAATAATAATAGTAATAGTAATAGTAATAGTAATAGTAATAGTAATAGTAATAGTAATAGTAATAGTAATAGTAATAGTAATAGTAATAGTAATAGTAATAGTAATAGTAATAATAATAGTAATAGTAATAGTAATAATAATAATAATAATAGTAATAATAGTAATAATAATAATAATAGTAATAATAATAGTAATAATAATAGTAATAATAATAGTAATAATAATAATAATAATAGTAATAATAATAATAATAATAATAATAATAATAATAATAATAATAATAATAATAATAATAATAATAATAATAATAATAATAGTAATAATAATAGTAATAGTAATAATAATAGTAATAATAATAATAATAATAATAATAATAATAATAATAATAATAATAATAATAATAATAATAATAATAATAGTAATAATAATAATAACAATAAAAACAATCACAATAACAAGAAGACAAAGAAGCATGTCCACTATTAGGAAAATCTGTATCTTTTTATGTCAGCATTGTTCAACCAAAAATTTCGTGGTTATGATTTATTCATTCTTCTGCTGTCTTAATTATGGAAAACTGCATGTTCGTTATTACTTAACGAATGCCTCATTTCAGTTATATTCACACTTTTCAGGCATGACATCGATTCTTGCCAATTCGTCCGAGATTGAGACCGCTTCACTGTTACGTAAACGCACTGGGCCAGTGTTTCGTTCATGTCTTCGTGCTTGCACGCCGGTCGGGTGTTTTGTTTACAAATGAAGCAGCGATGGCCACCAGGCACGCGCCAGTCAGCTGTTTCGTTTACATCTCAAGCACTACTGACTTAGCAGCACGCGGTGCTCGGGCACAACACAGGTCGCTGGCGTGTGCGAACATAGCACAGCGTTGCCATTTACACTACCGAAAAAAACTTAAATTTTTACAATACTATTAAGCCTAGCGACATGAAACTTGGCATTTTATGTTTCTCATACCTGTATCTATCAGCCATATTATTCCATCCTATATACCAGGTGAGTCAGCTGCCCCTTATTCTCGAGTTTTATGCAATCCGCATTTTATACCCCAACATGAAAACATCGACCCCATTACTAGGTTCTACCCGCGTATTTAACATGGATGATGAAATTAGTACTAATATAGATGTTATCACATCGCTTTTTAATATATTCGTAATTATACAGCTGACGTTTGCACTTCTGCAAATGTTCACTGGAACCAGCAAATATTACATCTTAAACGGTATGTGTATCTCACACGTTACTAGATAGCTCAGTTGGAACGAGCGTAAGACTCCGAAGTAATCTGTCTGCTGTGAAGGTGGTTCGAGTCACCTGCATGCACTAATTTTTTTTTTACCGTGCAATCCTCACAATTTGCAAACTATTATTCTGAAAACTGTTATTATATTCATTTTTTATTGTTTTATTTATGTTTTATGACATTGTTTGATGTTTCTTTATTGGTGAACTACAATAATGTAGTTGTTTAAACACACCTATAGGTAGGTGCAATTGAAATAAGGATCATTTATACACATTTGAGCACAGAAAGCAAGGGAATTACATTGTCAGAGTTTAAAATGGAAGTGAAACTCAATTTTGCACACAATGAATTATTGTGCTATTAAAAATGCAGACAACCAAAAACGATTTAAATTATAATGTCCTAAACCCTCAGGGACTTCATAATTAGATTATTGTGAATTCAGTTTCCAAGTTTTGATGAACATAAAAAAAATATTTACAATGCTGAGACTCAAACCTGTGCCATTGCGGCTTAGCGCAGAGGACCCGTCACAATCCTATTCAGCTATTTCGAGACGTACCGCCTGCAATACTAGGACTTGTATGCCTGGCGCTATGCCATTGCCACCTCGCGAGTTTACGGGCTTGATTTAGCCTTTTAAGACAGTTTTAATCATTTGTTTGGCGATTTAATATTATTTAAATGGCAAAAGCTGTTATGCATATTAATTGAGATGTACGAGGCGTAGTTCACGCAAAAATGTAAATAAACTGTTGCTTAATAATATGACCGTTTTGACTGTACGGGTCCATGATGGATGAGGCGTGTCTAAATGTTTCCTAATTTTTGGCAACCAATCCCTGCTCTAAGTACAAGAATCCACCATTTCATTTTAGCTGACGTTGTTAGTGTACTCTTATGATAGGTCCATTTTTTCCGAGGCGTTTACTGAATTACGTTGCTATGTATACTCTAATAAAAAGTTTGTAAAATCGGCTGGGAACCGGAATTCGCTTTCAGTAAACGAGTCGTATGTTTTTGAGGTGTACTTTAGCGAGGAGTACGTTCTGTCCCTTAAACCGCTGTTGCTCTCAATTTTGCGCATTCCTCTCTTTAAGAACGTCAAGCAATACATTTTAGTAAGCGCAAAACTCGACTAAGGCGCACATGCCGTTAGATGGGTGGCCTACCTTCCAAAAAATAAGGCGGGGCTGACTCACCTGGTATATATATCGACGCTAGGTTAAAAATGTACTAAGTTATTGGCCTAAGATAGCCCTCCCAAAATGCTCAAGTAGGAATTCCAGCCATTATTGCTGTAGAAAGAACAGTGATTCGTGCGTCGTTACAAAAATGCGAATAACTGTATACGAGTTTCTTTGGACGCTTTTATAAAGGTATGTATGGATATTTCCCATGTATAAAGGAAACACAGCCATTACGTTGCTGAAATTGAAATTGATATTTGCTGCGTTTTGTGTTCCTAATTATCTAGTTTCGTACAATGCTAGCAATTTTAAAACTAATATACTATGTAATATTAAATAAGAGAATTAAGCATGAGTTCACAATTCCACATTTTACAAATTCATCAATGAATAAGCCTGTACAACGTAATTTAATAGCAGTATTTATCTGTTTACTTAATAAAGAGCATACGGTGGCATGGAATTGTAATGGTTTCAATTTCCTTTCAATTAAATGTAGTGTGACCTGCTCCGTAAGCCAATGCAGCAAAAACTAAAATATTTAGCGTAAGGGAAAGCTTATCCTCAGAGTAAAAAGGATATAAGTGGGCCGTTAAATTATTGCCAAGGTTTTGAGGTCAATTTAAGATCATTCGCCGGTTTCTAGATGTTAATTGGTTTCGTAAAAGTGAGTCGTGATGTCATATTGTTAACTGAGTTTAGTCATTAATGCTGTTATTGTAAATTGTTTTAATGGGTACCTACAATCCTGGCTGTTGTTTGGAATGAATATCAATAAACAGGGACACGAGCCAACTCTCCGTTGGTTCAATAAGATGAAATGCAGTCCATTCCTAGCCTTCTCCTCTTTTCCAGTAAAAGAGGATACTTCATCTAGAACGGGCTATTTCAACTGGGGTGCACCAGGGAGCAGCACAGAACTCACGACTTACAGGAGTCTGCATACAGCATGCAATACGTCTCGGCATTGGGGCCAAGCTGTCGTCACGTATGAATGAAGTGGCAGAAAGCGCTAGCAACTCTTATGACATGCGCCTAGTGACGTACTGGCTGTCACCCTCCCCCACCGGGTGGGTTCCAATGTTGTTGCTGCGTACACGCGAGTACTCACATTTAACCGAGAGGAGTTGAAGCAACCTGGTCTAGGAGAACGTAAGTGGGATGTCTACAAAATTCGCCTGCGGTGCCGTAGTAGTAGTAGTAGTAAAATCGGGCGTTAAACACTACACACAAAAAATTATCTATCAAATATTGTATAATTCTGAAGAATATAAAGATAAAAAAATGATCCGGAGACCTACTGTACACTATCAATTTGTATCCCAATGTACGATGCCAAATTATTGAAGTATTTTGTTTTATTATGTTAGGAGAGAGCAGGATATAAAGGAAGAAGTGCCTTAACTGTGGATGATCAATGGCATAGTGAGACTTTCTCTCTCTCCACTTCTCTCTCTCTCTCTCTCTCTCTCTCTGCATGTGTGTGTGTGTGTGTGTGTGTGTGTGTGTGTGTGTGTGTGTGTGTGTGTGTGTGTGTGTGTGTGTGTGTGTGGATCCGGGGGATAAAATATATAAATGTATATAAAATATATACCTATCGCAAATAGTTTAAGATAACGACAAAGAAGCCTCAAAGAGTACTGTCGCCGAGTCCCTTTCTTAAGTTATAGGTACTTCCATAAACTATTTTATAGCTGTAATGCACATAAAAGGTTTATAGGGATTTTTATCTGAGGTAACATGTAATCCGCCCTGTTGGAAGCACACCATAAACTTCCTCCCTTTGGCATACACCATTTTATACCAATAAACCTTTAGAAATGCACGATAATGATCTCTTCTTCTATAAGTCTTATCAACTACTAGAGAGGGAGAGATCAATTACTTTGGAAACATAATTGTAATCGTAAATCCTAACTGACCCTCGACAAAATAAGTTATAGCAACGTTCAGAACATTGTATTAGTTGGAAATTGCAATTTTCTGTGCTTAGTAAAAGAAGCAGCAATGCAGAAAATTCGTGCTTTTGAAGAGGTGTACTGACGTGATTTGAACAGTTTATTGAACCGTGTATTTTTAGAGAACATATACATACTTTGACAAGTAGGATAAAAAAATAATGGACGAAATTAAGAAACATGTAAATGTATGAAAGATACAAGATCATTGAATAAGGCTAAAATGTGCAAACGTTCTTTTATACCGAGTGGGACTGCTCAAGCTGTAACATCTGTAGCTCGCATTGGGGAGTTCATGGGTTTAAATCCCATGGGTCGACCTATCTGGGTTTTCTCGTGTTTCCCTCATTCGCCAAGGCAAATATCGAAATGGATATTTAATACCAGGAGCCAAGTTCCACGACACATGTAAACCTGGGCAAAATTGCCTAGTACTTAGATCTCAGTGAACACGTGTCAAAGCTGTCAGGGGCGTAGCGTCAATGTATGTATTACATACACTGTAATTTTCCTTAAACTGATCACCAAACTGGTCTTAATTATAATTTAGTGGTACATAATCCTTTTAATGTCATTAAAAATCAAGCTTTCCTAGACATTATGTTTTTAATTCGCGCCACTATGCAATAACTTGGTGGCAGTACGTTTAAAAATAAAGCTTGGGTAAAATGTATCTGTCGTCAGCTGTAAGAAATTGGTGTTGTGCGCATCACCGAAGGTATGTACCGAGGTAGATCACATCTCGTGTTAAGAGTCGCGCTAACATTATTGCATTTAGAGTTCTGGATAGAGAGCACTTCGCGATTTGTTGTTTCTTATATGTGAGCTCTTCAATTATTGTGAATATTTGAGTACGATCTGGACACTTGGTTACTTACTATTAAGGCAAACGCAGGTTGCGCGGATTCTGGGACGAAGATATGCACATAAGCAATGTGCAACCGAGAGGTCACGAAATGGATCAGAGTCACAATATGAAGAAACTTTGTTTCCCTGTCATTGTTGCAACGTGAACAGAAATAAATTGTTGTGTGTTCGATAAGGTCGAAGTAAGAATTTTCCAAAAATTAACATTTCTCTAAAAAGCAATATGTAATTAAAGCAGACCCTCCAAAGCCTGCCTGACGAACATTTAAAAATGTATAAGGTATTTCGGCATCAAAATGTATGAAAGTGAACCCTGGCTGTGTCGTAATACTTGAAAAAAAAACGTTTTATTGATCTTTTTTCGAAAGAAAGGTGAGTTTGTAATTCCAGCGGTTATGAAGATTTACATAAAATTTATAAGGCAGACAAATAATAACTATTCTTGTAATCACATAATATGCGAAAAACCATTCAAAATGTTTGGGATAAATCCAGGAATAGTATTTCCATTGATTCATCAGCTATAAGCTCTCAGTTGAACAGCATAAGAACGAAGTGAAAGAAACAAAGCTTTAGTTTCTCATTTTGTACGGGATGTATGTTTCCTAGCAAAACAGGCACTTTGCTTTTCATGGTCACAATGAGAATGCAGAGTCTTCAAACAGAGGCAATTACATTTATTGGCGTCTCTCTGAAAGAGCACTCGGAAAAGTCGACTATTTCTCGGACAACTTCATCTGATATTCAGAATGACTTAATTTAAAGTGTGACTGACCTCACGACACGCGGGATTAAGAAAGAAATTTCTGATGCCTTCTTTGTTTAATCAATGTTGAACAAATCTCCTAACATTATTAGTGAAGAATAACTCTGTAGCGTTCGTTACATAAATGTTGACGGGAATTCTGAAAAGAGGCTTATTTGCTTTACGGATATAATTCTAACAGAAAAGCAGATTCTGTTTTGAATCATATACTCGGTATGTTCAAACATTTGTCTGAGACAGTGAGAACAGATAACTCCGAGAGGCAATTCAGTGTGTGCGCGTTCTCTTGCGTGTGAAAAACAAAACTTCAATAAAACTTACGGAAAAACACGAAATTCGGTATCTTAGCTCAAATGTATCGAGGATGTACCCCGAGGACTTCCAAGAATCCCAAACTTTTGCACACACCATTTTTCATATGCACCATTTGTCGAAATGGTTCGAAAATGTTTTATAAAATTGCTATATATTTAAGATATTAGCATCACCAATACAATGTGTACCTGAAATTTCTGTGATTAGACTTGAAGCCCTATTCCTCCTGAATTAACTTGTTATAATTTTGTATAAGTGGTTAACCACTAAACAGGTACAAAACAATGTTACATAGGAAACATATAGGTTTCTCCAAACCACTTAGTTTATTTTAAATATTTATTTTTGGGGAGGAGGCAGAGCATTAAATATTTCCGAGCTATTCTTTGGTATTTATTTTTGAACTTTCTAACACCTTCCCTTGTGATAACTGTTCTTTAACACTATATGTATGTAAGTGCTAATGTGAAAAGTTGAGTTTTGCTTGAAAACTTCTGTACCAGATACGAGTTTCAGATCACGGAGGGCTCTCCGCACTGATGCTTGAGCAACCATGGTGAGATCCCTTTACGATTATCAGATCCTCTCACCTGGTTCAAGTAAAGACTGAGAAGTGTTTTTGTCCGTAGGTATTGTTTGCCATGGTAGCTCAGACGACGAGAGCGTCATCATAGAGCAGTAGATCCATAGACTATAAGGTAAAATACCCAAATAAGAGATTCTTTTTCTAATATGGCTACCACATGTATCAGTATAAACATTTTTTACATCTGGATGCTTGTTTGCATTCCTATAAGTATCTATTTTCAGGTTGTATAGCATGAATGATTGATAACTTTGTTATTTACAGAAATTCCTTTGAAATGAAAGGTAAGAAAAACGATAATTTTTACAATGAGATCCAAATAAGAGATGATATCATCAAATTTGTTACTTGTATTGATGAAACAGAAACTGCACTAATGGATGATGAATGCGTAAGGAAAGGAAAAAGACATTGTTAAAAAGTATTATTTTACAACAAATAAACAATTCTCGCTCTAGACAACAATGGTTTAGCAAACATTACTAGAACAAAAAGGAATGTGGAAGGCTTTTCTTCATCACAGCATTCTTCATGTGTCCTTCCACTGCATGTCACAAATCGTGCCCACTTTTCCCATCACTTGTCCTCAGAAAATAATCCATTGCAGAATAAACGTTCATCATCTGTATAATCACTGTATCACTTACTGTCTCTCATTTGGATCCAGGATATACTGAAATTCCATGGCTGCTTATGTTCAAAGAGCTTATTGTAGACATTAAATCCGCTTGTTACAACCTCCAAGACTCCTATATTATCAACATATAATTTAATTGCACTTAGAATTCACCTTTGTGGAGCTTCACTTCTTCAAAGTATAGGAATAACATTTCAACAAAGTTCCTTCTCAGCTTCCAACGACTTGTGTTACCGGCACCATACAAACAATAATGTGCAATTCAAACAAAAGCACTATGTTACACCTATTTCCAGCAGTTAGCAACAGGTCGTTGGCACGATACACTGGTGTCCCTTATTAGGAGACTTCTCTTATTTGGATACTTTACCTTATAAATGCATGCTCAAAGTATTTTGCGTATTATTCAATTTATCAGTAATTTACTTTTGAGCAGTGAGAGCTCCTTATACTATATTACTTATTTGGTGTGGCCACACTAATTCTCTACATTCTCGATATGGACTCCATTAATGTCCATAACCCTTGTCCCTCTACCACAGTCCCTGTAATTTACATACATAATTCGGTGCACTAATTTACCTGCGGGTACACCTTGATTTCTGTTACTGGGCAAAGCATCAGTCATATGCTGATTTTGATGCATAACGAGCCGTGCAGGCTGTCATTTGCCCCCGAGCCGATCGTATATGTCCATTGTTGAGGACATGATATATATTCTTGCAGTTGAAAGAAGACATCCTGTGTAGGAGACATAATGGCAAATGCTGCCTTATTTCTAACAAGTTTTCCTTGTTTGAATAATCAAAGCACTTCCCTAACTAGTAATACGGGGAAAATGACAAAATCCAGTACAATTATTTTTTCTTACTTTATTTTTCTTCAAACTTTTGCACAAATACATCATTTTGTTATACTGACGTTAACAGTCTTTCAGTTCTTCGTGATATTACAACTCGCAATTATTTACCTATCGTGACCTTGACTCACTCGTTTCTGTCTTTCTTCAGTTTCTCTCTCAAAAAGCTGACTTTTACAAAACAATCCCTCGGCACTCATTGACTGCTTCGATACCTTCCTTTCGACGCGACCGTACACACGCACGCATACGCAGTAAAACTAAAACCTGACTGTCCCCAAACTCGCGACGCGTCCCCTCCTTATATCTAAGCAAGGATGACATAAGAGGGACCTTTCTAGAACTTTAAATTTCTGGAACTTCTACAAATACGCCGGCCGCCGGGCACTTCTCGAATGATCTCGTAAATCCCTTTGACGTGCCGCGCTCATTCTTGCCACGTGTTTGCTCTTGTGAGTGGTGCGCGATACTTTGGCCCCGATCTTGTTTTGATGCGCGCCGCCACGGTCGGCCGGCGTCACAATACGAAGGTGGTAGCTTTTATCCTAAGCGCCAAAATAATTCATTACATTTCCTGAACAGGTGAGCTATAAGAAATAAGATGATAATAATTGCGGGAAATATAAATCCAAAGTCATACCAAAGGGTTAGAAATAGTCCTACATATAGAAAGTGATCCCCAAACCTTGGCTTTCCTGCACTACCTCTGTAGCTTCTGTGCTATTCCTAAATGTTACGCATACTTTTATTTTAAAAACTCATCTATTTGGAAATAATAAAGTGTAATGAGAAGCTTTAAGAATTAACAATAAAGAAAACAAAATAGTTCTAGTAAAATTACAAACCATCTGGTTGATTCAACAATGCAAACGGAAATGAACACGAATAGTCGTATGTCAAAGAAGCGTACATGAACTACGTGAATAAAGTACAAAGTTAGTTGCTACTGAGAGTGGTATGCGATTATCGAACCACTAAAGCCTTACCGGTTATTGCAGAGCTGTTTCTATAGATTTGTTAGTGGAGGAGAGGAAAATACTAGATGAGAAAGGAGTTGGTAACTCTGTGGAAGGTAAGAAGGATGTTAGAAGAGAAATTGGTGGTAGGTCAGTGGACAATGAGAATTCTCCCAAGTTTTATCACGTGGCTCAGATGTAAGCACAGACTAGCACACACTACCACCTGATTAAGGTATTAACTGTCATAGAAGACTCGGATACTCTGCAAAAAGAATGGGGAGAACTAATAAGGATAAATGTAACTATTACTTAGTGCGACGCGGGACACGGCGCACAACAAGGGACGGTCGCGGCCAAGGTACTTCACACCCATAACAGGCCGGCGAGCAAACAAAAGTGCAAGGTCAAGCATCCCCACACACCCACGCGAGCGAACACGTGACTAACAACAATGAAACCGTAACACAATGGGTTGCCAGAATTTTCGAGAAAGATCATCATCACCGGCGTGTTTGTGGAAGTCGAGGAGGTTCCGCGTGAAATAATCCCCGCTATATAACGAGGCCAGGAAACAGCAGAGAGAGATTTACAGATATGAGACGGTCAGTGTGTCAGTGAAAGCGACACAGTTTATCTGTATGGTCGGCTATCGTGAAAGGTGCGCCGCATCGAAGTGAAGAAGATTTAACAAGCATCGAGTGACTGTATCGTCGGAGTTAGTGTATGAGGTGTGAAGTAGCTTGGCCCCGAGTGTCCCATGTTGTCGCTGTGCCCGGCATCACATTAGAAAAGGACACTGGTGTATACATTACTTCACTGCCCAAGATGGGATGCGCTGAGAAATGAGATTTCTGGAAAATTGGGTTTAGTTATAGCAGTGTAAAATCTAGAGGAAATAATGACAGATACTCATAAAGCATAGGACATGCTAAAAGCACTGGCAAAGACAATAAAGGAACAAAAGAAACGGACTGTTGCCATTATGATGTAATGCCACAAGCAGTCCCAAAATAGTATGCGAAGTTGGCAAGGAACTTTTACCTGGTGGGAATCTAATTGGCCAAGAGAGGTCCTTTTAACATTTGTCCACTGCTGGGAATAAAACACACAAAAATGTTAAAAACATTTGAGTAGTGTGCGAGTATGAGTAGTATTTTAAAGCATGCTTTTCTTACTTTCTCTACTGCGTATAGTAAAGTAGAGGAAATATTGTATTCCACCCAAAAATTCGATGTCGAGAATTCACCGGAAATATATGTTTTGAGGCCCCCTGAATGCAAAGAATGCACTTTTAGAAAAAGGTCCGTGTGTTTGTGTGTGTGTCAGTATGGACAGCATAACCCAAAAAACGAAAAGGAGGTTAAAATCAAAGTTGGTATTTAAATTTAATGTCTTTCAAGGATACGACGCGCAAATTTTGAAGAAAATTCCTCCACTGCAAACTACCCTTTACATGGAAAATGTTTATTGTCTTG
Organism: Tenodera sinensis; assembly: GCA_030765045.1. Classification (NCBI taxonomy): domain Eukaryota; kingdom Metazoa; phylum Arthropoda; class Insecta; order Mantodea; family Mantidae; genus Tenodera; species Tenodera sinensis. The sequence goes on from CM060962.1 coordinate 242,815,043, forward strand.
AAAATGGCTCTAACGATTTTGATTTAAATGTCATATGCTTAAGATAGTCTTATGTCAAATAAAATGTATATTTTCTGGCTATAGCCCATGTAGTCCTATTTACTCTGGATGACTTTTGCATAACTGGTAAACCGTAAGAGATAGACCAAATCTTACTATACAAAAATGTAGATCTTGCTAAAATACACAATTTATATACAAATAAGTTTGTTGTAGAGTGCACCATTTCAGAGATATTCCTTTTTATTTGTGTGAGTTTTCAATAACTTATACTTCTGTCAAATGGAACATCGTTATTCATTTGTTTATATGTTAACCGTACAAAGAGAACGAAATTTGAAAGCTTTAAAAGATTTGACTATCGCCCAAAGCCTACTGTATTCCCATATTCTCCTTGTACCTACAAGAGGATAAACTAAGATAATTTCTGCAAATGTTTATTTCAACTAATACGAAGAAGATATAGGAATAAGGGTTTCTAAGAATGGTTAGCACAAAAGTAGAGAAAGTCATGTGAGTACAACACATCAGATCTTTAGTAGCAGAATGCTTCAATGTTTCTGTGAAGTTCGTCAAATGCTCGTAGAAGAACAGCTTTGTGTAATATCTACTGAATCCATCCTGTCATGCAGATGGAGGAAAGGAAAAGCAGCGATGGTTGTTTTGCGGGTCCCGCACGTAACGGAAGGGCTTAGGGAACGGTAGGTACATCAAATCCATATCTTTGTGTAGCGACTCGTGCGTTGAATGCTGTATTCAACTACACATGCTTACGGCTCCTTTGTGTACCACAGCTGTGCTTAAGAACGATTCCGCTCTAAGTATATCTCAAGTATTATCTAGCTGGAGATGAAGGGAAGCCTGTGGGCTTCTATATTTTACTAGTTCAAGATCACAGTCACCTCCTAAGAAACCACAGTCCTCAAAGGTCATTCTGAAATACATAATATAAATACACTTTGATAATGCTTTCGCCCCAAATTTTCATACTGAGAATTCATCCAGTAGGTAAGTAGAGCAACTACAAAATTTTTCCTAAAATATCTATATCTACATTTCACTGAAATACTAAAAATGTATTTTCAGAAAAAAGGTCCTCGTGCGCGGACATGTCTCTGTGTGTATATGTGTGGGTGCGTGTGTATGAGTGCGTACGTCTGTATGTCAACAATAACTCTAAGCTAAACTAAACTAAGCCCCGACATAACAGCCAAGCCTTACCGCCCAGCCACTGCGCCCGCCTCCTGGGCCCACTGCAGGCGTCATTGGTGGGGTGCAGTACTGCAGGGTGGTACGTAGTCAGCGTCCCGATCCCTCTCGGCTAGTTATGTGGTCTTCACGACCTGGGGCTGCTACTTTTCCATCAAGTAGCTCCTCAATTGGTCTCCCCGGGACTAACGAGGCTGAGTGCACCCCGTGTCAGGCCTCCCAGAGGGGATAAAATCCCCAGGCTGGTACCGGGGATCAAACCCGGGTCCTCCGCGCCAGAGGCAAGCACGCCACCAACTGCGCTACTAAGGCGGTGGTCAACAATATTACTAGAAACTAAAATTCGGTTAACACGACATTTGTATTTAAGTTCAGCAGATTCCAAGGCTGAGACATGAAGATTTTTACGATAAACTCCACCTAAACTAAACTTGACGTGGAAAGCTTCTCAAAAATTCTGATTTTCTCAAAAATGGTTCCCACGATTTTGATTAAAATACCTTACCTTTAATCAACCTAATAATCCATTTCTCACTCAGAGACCTCACGAGGCTGAGTGCACCCCGGATCAGGTCTCCCAGCGGGAGAAAATCCACACGCCGGTAGCGGGAATCCAACCCGGGTTTCTCGCTTGGCTCAAAGCCTACTATACTTCCTTAATCCAATTATCTGCATATAAGGAAATATGTAATGACATAATGAGAGCATTTCTGTAAATGTGTAACTAGATAACATGAAGTAGATAGAAAAGTTTGAAGAAGTAATGTGAATGTAAAACTTAGGATTTCTTTTAATTACATCTCCATGTTTCTGCAGACATTCTTAAGTTTCCTACTCTTACGGTTTCTTCATTCTTGTGGTGTATAAAGTCATGCGTTGTAGTATGCGCTCTAGTTGTTTTTAAACTATGTGTATTATTCAGTCACTCACTATGGACTTATTTTGTAATGATCCTTTCAGTGGAATGACCGCTTCTACTGAAGTTCTTTAGGTTTTGGAGAACATCCTGTAGGGCATAGTTCATATATGGAGCCGTTCTTCTTTCAGTTATCACACAAGTATGTATAACAATATTCATCAGCGATGTTCAACTTCATCTCGTTGGGGACGCTTACGTAATTAGCTGTTATTCCCCACCTCCTCTTTCAGTCGGAGGGTGAATCACGCCTGTAGCCTTAAGACTCACAAGAAATTAGTCCATTGACGGACACAAACAGGCGATTCCATGACAGTTTCTAAGCCATAATTTGAATTTCCTGGAAATATCCTCAGAAGACCTTTTTATTATGGATGAATTTTGCATATATGGTAAACATGAGATGCAGACAAAAGCTTACTAAATAGACAATATGGTTCTCGTTAAAACACACAATTTATGTCAAATGCATACTTCATCTTTCCTTTGAGTGAAGCATTTCCGAGATATTCTTTATTCGTTTGAATTTGCAAATACTTATACTTTTCTCAAATAGGAATATGTTAGTAGTTTTTTATCTCTTTGCCTTGCAAAGAGAACGGAATTTCAAGGGCGTTGCATAGCAACCGGCTTTTAAAACGTTTCCCTATCACTTAAAGCCTACTGCATTCGCATATTCCCCTTGCATTTACAAAGAAATTAGCAATAAGATACTTTCTGAAAATGCTTATGTCGATTAAAATGAATCAGATAGATAAATAAGCATTTACAGGAATAATTTCTATAAGAATGAGTATAACTCTACATATACCTATTTGTGGACACAGTTTTTTTTTTTTTTTCCAAATTGAACTATATAAAAGTCTGTATCGCAATAGATTACGTGATGATCACCTCTAAGCCTATGTACGAGTACTTAGACTTTGTCGCCAAATATTGATAGACCTCTTAAACGTAAGCAATACCAAAGAACTCACTAACGAACAGATGTTTATCGCATAAGATTTGAAAGTAGTTTCGTAAATCAAACGCAACGTACATACATGTAACCAACCCGCCACTGCAACATAATGCACGTCAGAGTGTTTAAGAATGGCAAAGTCCGCGTATAGTTGAAGGAGGTAAATTCAACCTCCCCTCTTTCGCTAACGTTGGACGTCGCTGAGTATTCATTATTCGTAAATATATACGTAACTTTTCTTCTATGTTCTTCCTCGCACATTCAGTGCATGTGGTTAATGTTTTCAACACTCAAATTATTTACCCTTTATAATTGCTTCTCTTTAGTTTAGTATCATCAGTGCGGCTTCTCTCTTGACGACTATCAGTAAAAAGGACCCTAGCCATGTTGCTGCCGCTTCGCAGGGCTATTGTTTTAAATTATTACTAGGCCTCGGTTTTGGATCACAGAGTTCAGTTGAAGGCCTGACTCTAAGGGGGAGGGTAGCACTTCAAAAGTACAGGTTGTTGCGTAGCAAAATTCATTGCGTCATTCGTACTGCTGCTCTATAAGTCATAGACTTAATAAACACAGTGTGTCCCAAATTGATGTATACACACTTTGAAACATTATTTGTCAGCAACAAAATGAAACAGATGATCCAGACGACACTGGAAAAGCATAGCAACACGTTCATCCTTCTACACACGTTTATAAACAAACATGGCGGTGAGATTATAATTCGATGAACGTAAGTGGTTACTGAAGTGTTATTGGAAAGTAGAGAAATAATTGGCATAATTGTGCGTACAGGGCTAAGTAAAACCTAGGCATCTTTGACAAAAAATGTCGTAAATCTTCCAGGAGTAACGCCATGGAATCTTCCAAAGAAGAAATTGGGCCTTACTTCTTCGAAGAGTCTGTTAAGGGTCAGACTTACCTGCAAATGTTGGAAATCAAGATTCCACGTCTTAGTGACCTCTTTGAGAATCAACATGAGGTTTAATTCCAACAAGGCGGTGCTTCACCTCACTCCCATGTCGCTGTGAGAGATTTTCTCAATCGCATATTCAATTAGAGATGGATAGGACCAAGAGGAAATGCAACACAGTTCTCGTCTCGATCTCCCGACTTAACCCCCCTGACTTATAAATTTGGGGAACATTCTAGAACAGGGTGTGCACCAAAACGCCACAGACACTGGAGGAAATAAGAGATCAAATTGAACACGCCGTCAATTATATTCTATCAGCTATATTCCAGATGGTATGTCGCTCCGTTCGACGTCGGTTGGGAGTGTATTGTGGCAGAAGGTAATGTACGGGCTTAAGCAAGCTTAAGGAATAGAACACAACAAACATTGTACATTGTCTCATTACGTTGCTAAGGATTACCGTTCAAAGTATGTATACACCAATTTGTGCACAATATATATGATTTAGAGGAAAGCAGTGCAGTGACTATAGTAAAATCTCTAAGAACAAGTAATGCAGTCTTTTGTATTCATTAAAGTACGTTTTGAAGATAACTTGTGTCTGCAGGCGTCAGATATACAAGTCCCTGGGACTCCTTAGTGCGTAACTGAACCTCCCAACAAGGTGAACTATTTCAACCAAGGTTGTGGGAGGACAAAGTATTTAACTACTAGGTTTAAAAGTTACAAATTACTGGCCATATTTTTATTTTTATTACGACGAGAGGGCAGCTACCCGTATCTCTTCGTAGGTTAAACCAAGTAACAAAGTGGCATCGTTTCTTTACAAACAAGAACTCCACATGCTTGGAAACCGCCGACTGAACCCGATGGACCCCAAAATGAGCCCAAGGTTCCCAAGTTAACCTGTGCCACACAACGACCACTTTGTACAGAAAGCGATTTAGTAAAATGCAAGGGTATCATGATTATTTAACGAGGTATCTGGAGCTTCCTCTTCTCTCCCTCCCTTCTACCCTCTCCAATGACAGCAGTATTCATGCTACTAGCTGGACATACCTCTAACTAATGACATGTTGGCATGAAAGAGAAGTATGGATTATTTCTGATGGCTCATTAAATCATTACTCAACTGTTGTTTGATTCACAGCAGGCCGTATACATCAGAACCTATACTGGCCAGATAATTGGTCTATGTCAAGCTGGAAATACAGTTCGGCAAATTTCACGAACATTTGTACAAATGTTTATTTCTTGTCGGTGCAAGGGGAATATTAGAATACAGTAATCTTTGAGCGATAGTCAAATCTTTTAAAGCTTTGAGATCCCGTTCGGACCCGCATGTGGCATTCGTGGTGGACGAAGCGGCTTCTTGGCAGGTTTTCTCTGGGTTCTCCGGTTTCCTACGCCATTCATTCCACCAATTGTTCCATTATCACCCTTCCAATCGTCCATTTCGCCTGCATTTCATATCATCCTCTTCCTCACTATCATACCTGGTACTTGGCTGACCACCTGCTTCCAGGTCTTCACTGTATGGTCCAGAGGTTCCTCTGCTCCCCGACAGGCGTCTGACCCTAGGCACTGGCTTGTAAGTCCTAGGGGGTATAAGTCCTACATAAGGGGAGGGTAATTAGGGAAAGAAGAGATCCCGTTTTCTTTGCACGCTTAACATATTAAAAAATGTTGTACTAACCATTCTTACAAATTCATATTGCTATATCTTCTTCGTGTTACTTGAGATAAACACTTGTACAAATTATATTATTGTTTATTGCCTTGTAGGTGTAACAGGAATATTAGAATACAGTAGGCTTCGAGCGATAGTCAAATAGTTTAAAGCTTTGAGATTCCGTTCTCTTTGCACGGTTAACACAAAAAATGAACAATGTTCCATTGCACGAAAGTTCTAAGTTTTCCGAAACTGACACACAAAACAAGGAATATTTCCGAAATGGTTCACTCTACAAAAATCTTTATTGAGACATACATTGTGTATTTTAGCAAGATCTACATTTCCTGTCAAGTAAGATTTTGTCTATCTCTTACGGTTTACGAGTTAATCAAAACTCATCCAGACTAAACAAGACTACATAGAAAATTCACAATATACATTTCATTTGTCACAAAACTATCTCAAACATATCGCATTTTAATCAAAATTGTGAGAGTCATTTTCAAGAAAATCAAAATTTCGAAAAATTTTCCATGTAAAGGGTAGTTTAGGGTGCGGCTATTTTCTTCAATATCTTTGTGTTGCATCCCTGAAGGACATTAAACTTAAATACCAGCTTTGGTTTTTAACCGACATTTCGTTTTTTAGCTATGCTGTACACAGACTAACAGATACACAGACTGACACACACACACACACGCACGCACGCACACACACACACGAGCGCGCACATACACACACGCTAACACACGGAATTTTTCCCAAAAATGCTTTTTTTTAATTCAGGGGGCCTCAAAACATATATTTCCGGTGAAATCTCGACATCAAATTTTTGGATCAAATACAATACTTCCTCTACTTACCAGTAGAGGAAGTAAAAATGAAGGATGCTCCATTTAACGAAAGTTTTAAGTTTTCCGCAACTGACACAAATAACAAGAAATATCTCCGAAATGGTTCAATCTACAAGAAATTTATTTGGACATAAATTGTCTGTTTTAGTGAGATCTACATTTTTTGCATAGTAAGACTGTCTATCTCTTACAGTTTACCAGTTATGCAAAAGTCATCCAGAGTAAATAGGACTTCATGGGCTATAGCCAGAGAATTCAAGATATACATTTCAGTTTTCATAAAAATATCTCAAGCATATGCCATTTTAATCAAAATCGTTAGTCATTCTCAAGAAAATCAACATTTTCGAAAAAGTTTCCATGTAAAGGGCAGTTTAGGGTGGGGGAATTTTCTTCAAAATCTTCGTGGCGCATCCTTGAAAAACATGAAACTTAAACACCAACTTTGGTTTCTAACCGACTTTTCGTTTTTGAGTTATGCTGTCCACAGACTGACAAACAGATACACACACACACACACACACACACACACACACACACACACACACACACACACACACACACCCACACACACCCACACACACCCACACACACCCACACACCCACACACATACACAAGGACGTTTTTCTAAAAATTCCATTTTTGGATTCAGGGGTCCTGAAAACATATTTCATGTGAAATCTCGACATCCAATTTTTTAGTGGAATACAATGCTTCCTCTACTTCACTATACGTAGTAGAGAAAGTAAGGAATCTGATGTGTTGCACTCGCATGACTTTCTCTACTCTTGTACTAACCATTCATACAAACTCTTATTCCTATATGCTCTTTGTGTTAAGATAAACATTTGTACATATTTATCTTATTCCTTATCTCCTTGTAGGTGCAAGGGGAATATTAGAATACAGTAGGCTTTGTGCGATAGTCAAATCTTTTAAAGCTTTGAGATTCCGTCCTCTTTGCACATTGACATATAAAAAAATTAACGATGTTTTCCGAAACTCAAACACATAACAAGGAATGTCTCCGAAATGGTTCAACCTACAAAAAAATGTATTTGGACATACACTGTGTATTTTATCAAGATCTATTTTTTGTGTATAGTATGATTAGGTCTATCTCTAACGGTTTACCGGTTATGCAAAAGTCGTCCAGAGTAAATGCGACTACAGGGGCTATAGCCAGAAAATTCACAATATATGCATTTCATTTGTCATAAATATATCTCAAACATAAGACATTTTAATGAAAATCGTTAGAGCCATTTTCAAGAAAATAAAAATTTTCGAAGAATTGTCCATCGAAAGGGTAGCTTAGGGTAGGGTTATTTTCTTTATAATATTCGTGTCGCATCCTTGAAATACATTAAACTTGTATACCAACTTTGGTTTTTAACTGGCTTTTCGTTTTTCAGTTATGCTGTCTACAGACTGACAGACTGACATATAGACACACAGACACACAGACAAACACAGACCTTTTTCTGAAAAATGATTTTTTTTATTCAGGGGGTCTCAAAACATATATTTGCGGTGAAATATCGACATCGAATTTGTGAGTGGAATACAATACTTGCCCTACTTACCAGCAGAGAAAGTAAAAGGAAATAGTCAACGCATATTAAATACTATCAGTGTTACTTAAAGCTGTCTGTTATATTTCTTTCAATCACCATCATCATGTTCACCATCCATTGCTCGCATTAGTTATTGCTCCACTGATATGATATGTTTAGCATTTAGTATATTATTCTTAAGAATGAAGACACTTGATAAGCATCCTCGTGAAAGCAAACCCAGAGAAAAATTGCATCGCCGAGGAGAGCTCCTCACGAAGCAGACGACATTGAGAGTTAGAAGGATGAACTGTTTTCTTATGTCTGATGTTAACACTAAGGTTTTCCACAAAACGTCATCAGACAAAACGTAGTATTAAGGTAGATGTTGTTGTTCATGACATCAAATTTTAAACTCTATTTTGCAGCATGTTTATTTGGGCGTTAAAAATACTGATTGCACTACCTCCTCTACTGCTCAAATAAATTTACATTAGCAATTGGTGCATATGCATTGTTTGATGTCTGATCGATTGTTTAAACTTAACCTGTTCACATATGTATGCGTATCATTAACATAAACCTTGCTATGAATATTGAATGAGGAAGACCATTCACTGTATCTATTGATACATATTTGAGTGTACTGGTGGAATAATGCAAGACTAAAATGGCTACTTTCCAAGAGCGTAATTGAATCACCGTAAACTAACTTAAACCAAATGGACTTAAACATCTTTCTATACTCTATTTTAAGTTAGATTTATTAAGTAGTTATTTTCTTTGGTACCAGTTTCCTGATATGTCGATTTTAATCTTATTTAAGCCTAATAACATACTTTGGTGAAGATAATGTTAAAAACTAATAATATATCTGCTGGAAAAGTTTCTGTCACGGACTGAGTGATGTTTTACAATCTAATTTACTTGTAATTAAATGTTCTAGAATTACCAAGACTATTAAAATTATTTATAGCTTCACATAACTACGTAAGCTACAAGAAAATGTTTATGTTCTGCATTAGTATTAGTAACTTATACCACGTGAGTCAGCCTCCCCTTGTTGTAAAAGGTAAACCACCTGTCAAATTGCATATGTGTTTTAGTTCAGATGCTCCCGAACAGTGCATTTCACTAAATTCGTTTTGTGTAGATACATGAGTTTACTTCTTTTAATTTATTTTGAAAATTTCATTAACGTCTGCTGAGTAATTAAAAAGATATACCAGGTGGCTCACCAGAGCCGGCCCTATCATGAGCAGATAACCCTCCGTGCGTTAAAAGAGTTGCAGAGGTTCACGGCGGTGCTGCTATTGCTTGCTTTCTTGTAGGTAGAAGGGGAATATGGGAATGTAGTAGACTTTAAGCAATAGTAAAATCTTTTAAAGCTCTCAAATTTCGTTCTCTTTGGATGGTTAACACATAAAAATGAATAACGATGTTCCATTTGACAGAAATATAAATTCTCCAAAACTGACACAAATAAGAACCAATATCTCCGAAATGGTTTATTCTACAAAACAAAAAAATAATTTGTACATAAATTGTGTGTTTTAGCAAGATCTACATTTTTTGTGTAGTAAGATTTGGTCTGTCTCTTACGGTTTAGCAGTTATGCAAAGGTCACGCAGAGTAAATAGGACTACATGGGCTACAGCCAGAAAATTCAAGATATACATTTCATTTACCCTAAAAATATCTCAAACATAAGGCATTTTAGTCAAAATCGTTAGAGTTATTTTCAAGAAAATTAAAATTTTCATGTAAATGGTAGTTAAAAGTGGAATAACCTTCAAAATCTTAGTGTCGCATCCTTGCAAGACATTAAACTTAAATATCAACTTCAGTTTGTAACCGAATTTTCGTTTCTGAGTTTTGCTGTCCAGAGTCTGACACACACACACACACACACACACACACACACACACACACACACACACACACACACACACACACACACACACACACACACACACATATACACACACACACACGCACACAGGGACCTTTTTATAAAAGTGCTTTTTGGATTCAACTGGCCTCAAAACATATTTCCGCCATTGCTAAAATTGTACAGAAAGTGTAGAAGGGAATCGTAATGCGACGAGACAGGGAGGGACAATAAAAGAGGTAAAATTAGTGTCCATATCGCACTTCGCATAAATATACTAAGACGGCTCGCAAAAGAGGAGCACCGCAAACAGTGCAACCAACTTATGAAATTTCCATCCCAAGATTTTGAATTATAAATGTTATCTTGCTGTTCTCCTTTAAGATCTGGTTGTAAAACGTTCAGCCTGCAAAAAAATATCACAGCTTTCTTATATTTGCTGAAGCTCGTGTTTTTAATTAAAATTATCCCTCAAGCCATCCTATTAATTAATAGGATGCTTTCTTATTATTATGCGAACTTCTACACGATATGATTATGTAAAATTTTTGGGGCTCTTCTTTCTCTGTAATATTGTAAATCTCCTTGTCTAAGGTTTCTTTTCTAGAGTTTTCTTCCGCACTCTTTGTTCCGCCTTTCTATTGCTTGTGCTAAATACAGGAACATGTACAAATAACCCTATAGTACATGAAACAGGATGATTAGGAGGAATATGAGAGATGCAGAAGGGGTTCAGCATTGAAACAAGGCTAACTGTACCTATGCCACCAAGGGGGGGGGGACCCCCGCGAGGAACGCTGAGGTTAGAGGAGACACTGGATGACCAGATCCGGAGTAACGAAGGTTTCCCAAGTTTGACGACACTTCGAGGTGCGGCCCGGGCGACCGCCTTTGGGACTTGTGATGGACAAGGCGGCACGAGTTTCCTCAGGGTTTTCCGGTTTCCCCCGCCATCTCATTCCACTGATGCTTCATCTTCATTCCATGTGTCATCAGTGTCACCACTTGCGGTGCCCATATAGTAATAGCAGGCGTTAAACACTACCAAAAAATACCTCGAGAACTTTTGCCTTCCGGGGCCTTCCAGCGGAATCCTGGAACGGTCCCACGCGCCTATATACAGTCCCCCTCCCCGACTCTCACGGATAACGAGGGACGGAAAGGGTTCCTGTACGCATATCATCCCTGTCAATCTGCAACTAACGCCATTACTGACACTTGCGACCCTGAAAGAACTAACGGGATGAACGGCGAATAAAATTATTAATAAAGTGGAATTGAGGGACAGGAAATTCGGGGGATGTAATTATCCTTCCCAGCATTCACTTACCGACACGGGGAAACTCCGCAGAAGCCCATGGGTGAGGGAGTTCGGCCATGGCAATCGAAACCACGAACTCCCGAATGCGAGCCTCACACATTACCACAGAGCGCTCAGGCTCGCTAAACAAGGTTCTTGTAATTACGGTTTATAGTATTGGCTGTTATTGTCAATGTATACACGCACTGATATACTTCATTTACCTCACTGCTTATGGGTTTTTCGATAAAATTGTTCAATTGACAAAGTATATTATAAGCAAAATGTATGTATATGAATTCTCAGCAGCAGCATGCTTTTCCATTTTATGGCAACAAATGACACACCAATAAAAGATTTCAATGTTATAATAACCTTTCCATGCTTGAAAGCGTATTAAAGTGGTGTAGCCTACAAAAGATACGAAAAATTCATTAAATTAAATAATTTAGGAGAATTAGTAGAAACGTAACAAAAGAATCTGATGTGTTGCACCCACACGACTCTCTCTACCCCTGTACTAACCATTCATACAAATGTTATTCCTATATCTTCTTCGTTTTAGTTGAGATAAACATTTGACAAATTATTCTATTGCTTATTTCCTTGTAGGTACAAGGGGAATATGGGAATTCAGTAGGCTTTGAGCGATAGTCCAATCTTTTAAAGCTTTCAAATACCGTTCTCTTTGCATGGCAAACATATAAAAATTGAATTACGATATTCCATTTGACAAAAGTTTTAAGTTTACCAAAACTCATACAAATAACAAAGAATATCTCCGAAATGGTTCACTTTACAGAAAAGTTATTTGGACATAAATTGCGTGTTTTAGTGGGATATACATGTTTACTTTCTCTACTCGAAAGTGGAGGAAGTATTGTATTCCACCCAAAAATTCGATGTCGAGATTTCACCGGGAATATATGTTATGAGGCCCACTGAATCCAAGAAAAGCATGTTTAGAAAAAGGTCCGTGTGTGTGTGTCAGTCTGTGTCTGTCAGTCTGTGGACAGCATAACTAAAAAACGAAGAGTCGGTTAAAAACCAAAGTTGGTATTTAAGCTTAATGTCTTTCAGGGATACGACACAAAGATTTTGAAGAAAATAGCCCCACCCTAAACTACCCTTTACATGGAAAATGTTTCGAAAATTTTGCTTTTCTTGAAAATGACTAACGATTTTGATTAAAATGCGATATGTTTGAGATATTTTTATGACAAATGAAATGTATATTTTGAATTTTCTATATAGTCCTGTTTAGTCTGGATGAGATTTGAATAACTTGTAAACCGTAAGAGAAAGACAAAATCTTACTATACAAAAAATGGAGATCTTGCTAAAATACACAATTTATGTCTCAATAAAGTTTTTTTGAGATATTCCTTGTTTTGTGTGTCAGTTTCGGAAAACTTACAACTTTCTTTCAATGGAACATCGTTGTTAATTTTTTATGTTAAGCGTGCAAAAAGCGGGATCTCAAAGCTTTAAAAGATGTGACTATCGCTCAAAGCCTAGTGTAGTCCCCCATTCCTCTTACACCTACAAGGAAATAAACAATAGGATTATTTGTAAAAATGTTTATCTCAACTAACTCAAAGAAGTTATAGTAATACGAGTTTGTAAGAATGGTTAGTACAAGAGCAGAGAAAGTCATGTGAGTGCAACACAGATTCTTTGTGCAGTAAGATTTGGTCTTACTAAGTACTCCAGACCAAGTATTTGTACTTAGTACAAAGTAATAAGTACTTTGGTCTTACGGTTTACCAGTTATGTAAAAGTCATCCACAGTACACAAGGCTACATGGACTATAGTCAGAATATTCAAAATATGAATTTCGTTTGTCATAAGAATATCTTAAACATTTTAATCAAGATCGTTAGACCCATTTTCGAGAAAATCAAGGTTTTCGGGAAATTTTTCATATAAAGAGTAGTTTAGAGTGAAGGAAGTTTCTTCAAAATCTTCGTGTCGCACCCTTGAAGGATATTAAACTTAAATACCAAGTTAAGTTTTTAGCTGAGTTTTCGTTTTTTAGTTACGCTGACACAGACACAGTCTCATTGAAACATACACACACAGACACAGAGACACACATAGACACACACACAGATACAGACACAAACACACACAGACATACACGGACCGTTTTCTAAAACTGATTTCTTTTGGATTCAGGGGACCTCAAAGCATACATGTCCGGTGCAATCTTGACATCGACTTTTTGGGTGGAATTAAATATTTCCTCTGCTTGGTATACGTAGTAGAGAAAGAAAAATATTGTAAATAGTGAGAATAATTGAATTACCAGTGGTATTTACGTGCATATTACAAGATAAATGTCTAATTCACGTCACAGCGTCGAAAGCAAAGCTAACTTAGTAGTCCTCCTGTCATTTTAGTTAGACATTCCTTTTCACTTTCTGTGCTACGTTTAGTAAAGTAGAAGTATTGTATTCCACCCAAGAATTCGATGTCGAGAGATTTCAACGGAAATATATGTTTTGAAGCCCTCTGAATCCAATAAAAGCCTTTTTAGAAAAAAGTGTGTGTGTGTGTGTGTGTGTGTGTGTGTGTGTGTGTGTGTGTGTGTGTATGTGTATGTGTGTGTGTGCGCGCGCGCGCGTCTGTCAATCTGCGCACAGCGTAACTCTAAAGCAAAAGTTGGTTAAAAACCAAAGTTGGTATTTAAATCTTTCAAGGATGTGACACGAAGGTTTTGAAGAAAATAGCTCCACCATAAACTACCCTTTAGGTAGAAAATCTTTAGCATATTTTTATTTTCTTGAAAATGGCTCAACGATTTTTATTAAAATGTCATACGTTTGAGATATTTTTATGACAAATTAAATGTGTATCTTGAACTTTATGGCTATAGCCCATGTAGTCCTGTTTACACTGGATGACTTTTGTATAACTGGTCAACCGTAAGAGGTAGACCAAATCTTACTGTACAAAAAATCTTGTTAAACCACACAACTAAGTCCAAATATTTTTTTTTTTTTGTAGGGTGAACCATTTCAGAGATATTCTTAGTTATTCGTGAGAGTTTTTGGAAAACTTCCATCAGATGGAAGATCGTGAGTCATTTTTGTATATCTTTGCCGTGCACAGAGAACGGAGACTCAAAGCTTTAGAAGATTTGACTACCGCTCAAAGCCTACAGTATTCCCATACTGATCTTGCACTTACAAGGAAATAAGCAATAAAATAGTTTCTGCCTGCGTTTATCTCAACTAACACGGAGAAGATATAGGAATAAGAGTTGGTAAGAATTGCTAGTAGAAGAGTAGAGAAAATCACGTGAGTGCAATGCAGCAGACTTTTTCTTTATATGGTACTTCTTTTTTATGCTCCTGGGAAGTGATTTGTTTTCCTTTGCTTGCGCCATTACCAAGTGTATACTTTATGTACTCTATTTTAATTGTATACATTCAAGAACAGTAAAGCCTAGAGATCATTGTGATTCCCTGGTTTACAAGTTTAACATAAAATTATGGTGATAACTAACGCTTGGTAACAGCCCTAACGGGCTAAGATTTACCGCACGGCTGCTGCGTCCCTCAACCTCTGCCCACCACAGGCATCACGAGTGGGGTGCATTACTATAGGGTGGGACGTGGTTAGCACCACGAGCCCTCCCGACCAGTTATGCGGCCTTATGCGGGACCTAACGGGGCTGAGTGCGCCCCGTGCCAGACCTCCCAGCGGGGGACAAATTCCCACACCGGTACCGGGGATCAAATCCAGGTCCTTCAAGCCAGAGGCAGGTGCGCTACCACTGCACTACTGTGGCGGTCAAAATTATGCTTATACTATATAGAATTAAATAAGGTGAATATTTCTACATTTTACGAAAAGAAACACTGAATTCAGGCTACTTAGCGAACATTTGGAGTACTTAATCCTTTAAAAGGGCATTTTATTGGGTTACACGTACCATAAGGCTTGTTGCAGATCATCAAAATAAGACTAATTTTGCCAAAGGGATTGTTGCCTTTTAATAAGCATATTTTTCGCTTAAAGCTTGTGTTTGTAGTACCAAAATCAGTACAGTGGGTGAAGAGGACATGAAGTTCAGAAGCTATTGTGGTCCTCTATGGGCAAATCCTATGCGATGTAATCATACAACATTTTTGGATACATCAACTAACAGTAAGAAAGATATATATATATGGTACACGGTGCAGCAAAACTCAGAATGTGGACTAAACTATCCTTTGACATAGTTCATTAAATTCTAAAATGAATACTTATGAAAACCAACACATGTCCAATTCAGTTATCTAGAAACGTTAGCAGCATATCTAAATCGAAGTGGTCTACCCTACCTTTGTACTGGCGGCGCCGTGGCCGAGCGGTTAGCGCGCTCGCCTACCACCTAGGCGGCCCGGGTTCGATCCCAGGGACCCGCATGTGGTATTCGTGGTGGACGAAGCGGCGTCAGGGCGGGTTTTCTCCGGGTACTCCGGTTTCCCCCGCCATCTCATTCCACCGGTGCTCCATCTTCATGTATCATCAGTGTCACCGCCTGCGGTGCCGTAGTATTAAAAGCGGGCGTTAAACACTACAACAACAACAACCCTACCTTTGTAAGGTGAGTCAATTCCTTTTTGATGATTTTGGTACTGGATCATGTGACTAATTTACTAAGAAGATTCTGAGGTGAATAGCAAATTACACTGAGTAACAAACGTTTATACAGTAGGCTATAAATCTACTGAGCAGAACAGCCCCACATAACATGCTTTTTCCCCCTTTCTTCTCTTCTAAAATAACCAATTCCTTTAATCACGTTTTACTGCTGGCAGATTCTTGGTTTCAGTAACGCTATACAGTAGAATCCCGCTAATCCGTATTAATTAGGGTTATTGCCCGTTCGGATTAAAAAATGTTCGGTTTATCCGAAAAACGAAAAAAAAATCTGATGTGTTGCACTCACATGACTTTCTCTACTTTTGTACTAACCATTCTTACAAACTCTTATTCCTATATCTTCGTGCTAGTTAAAATAAACATTTGTACAAATTATCTTATTGGTTATTTCCTTGTAGGTGCAAGGGGAATATTAGAATACAGTAGGCTTTGTGCGATAGTCAAATCTTTTAAAGCTTTGAGATTCCGTTCTCTTTGCACACGTAACATATACAAAATGAACAACATTGTTCCATTTCACGAAAGCTTTAAGTTTTCCGAAACTCACACACATAACAAGGCATATATCTCCGAAATGGTTCAACCTAGAAGAAAATTTATTGAGACATAAATTGTGTATTTTAGCAAGATCTACATTTTTTGTTTAGTATGATTTGGTCTATCTCTAACGGTTTACCAGTTATGCAAACGTCCTCCAGAGTAAATACCACTACAGGGGCTATAGCCAGAAAATTCAAGATATACATTTAATTTGTCATCAAAATATCTCAAACATATGACATTTTAATCAAAATCGTTAGAGCCATTTTCAAGAAAATCAAAATTTTGGAAAAATGTTCCATGTAAAGGGTAATTTAGGGTGGGGTTATTTTCTTCAAAATCTTCGTTTCTAACTGACTTTTCGTTTTTGAGTTATGCTGTCCACAGTCTGACACACAGACTGACACACAGACACACACACACACACACACACACACACACACACACACACACACACACACACACACGGACCTTTTTCTAAAAATGCTTTTTTTAGATTCAGGGGGTCTCAAAACATATTTCCGGTGAAATCTCAACATCGAATTTTTGGCTGGAATAACAATACTTCCCCTACTTGCCAATAGAGAAAGAAAAAAAAATCTCATGTGCTACACTCGCATGACTTTCTTTCCCCTTGTACTAACCACTTTTACAAACTCTTATTCCTATATAAATTCAGCTATAGGATTGGCAGCTACAAGGTAGCGTTGCGATGTTTACGCGCAAAAGTAATGACAATGTATTGAACACATCAACAATGTATTCTTCTAACCTACGGACATAACCGGTTGCATGCCATGGTTGGGGTACGTGGGTAATTCAGTTTATTTCGCTATTATTAGCCGTCATTCTATAGTAATATATCTATGCTTTTCGCTCACAAATTAATAAGTTCAATTTTCCAAGCTAAGTGAAAATTATTGCCCCATAAATATGTGATGGTTACCGGTGTGGTACCTAAATAGGTGTGATAATGGTGTTTAACAGTGACTAAATGCATTATGTACAGATACATTGGCTGTACCAAAGTTCAGCAAAACATTTTTGTGCAATAAACATTTCGTGTCGATGTGTGTAGTTTCAATGAGTTTGTCAGTTCTATAATAAATATTATTTCTCTACACTAGAAATACGCTTTTTTTTAACTTTCTCTACTACGTATAGTAAAGTAGAGGAATTATTGTATTCTACGCAAAACTTCGACGTCGAAATTTCACTGGCAATATATGTAACAAAACGGCAAAATGCGAAACCCTGTTGCCTTTCTCTTTATTTTTCTCTAAATTGTACTATACATGCAAAATTTCCTTGTCGTTGCCAACACGGTTCACAGTCTTTTTTGCTATTACAATTCACAATTGTTGTTTGTTAATCTTTCTCACTCTTCCAATGTCTTTCTGCACTTTACTGTCTCTTATAACTTAACTAGGTCGATAGAATCACTCGACACATACGTACTCACTGACAGACTGGCCGACTCACTCACGTAGTGAAATACTAACTGTGCACGACGACAACTCACTTTACTCGATCTCTACTCCAACTCTAAAATTAACTGCTACTCTCTCACTCACTCAACTGATTCACTGCATTCCAGCATTCGAGAACAGGCCGTACAGGTTCTCCTGTACGGTATGTTTATTTGCACAGCACCTAGCCGCTAATGCGGCTTTATCTGTGCAGTAAAGAATGTGTTCTAAACGTTTTCAGCTTTTGTGTCTTTGGGCAATGGTTTTTTCCTGTATACCTAATTTTGGATGCAGAAAGGAGGCAGGAATAGGTGTTGGGGTAAGTATGTGTTAGATGATGGGAGTGGCATTACCATTATCCAAGGGGGTGCTGCTCTGTGTGTCCTATTTAAACTAGATCCGGTGTCACGTGACCTCCTACGAGATCTTTCCATGCGCACCTGTGCAATGACTCAATGCAATTGTCGGGAAGTTTCTGCAATCTACCAGTGTTATCGCGCTGTTCGGCCACAAAAAAACAGTCGCTGGTTGCCCTGTAACCTCAGAACTTCCCCATCCAATCATTGTTTTATGACGCAATGTCATAATGTGTTTTGAGGCCCTCTGAATAAAAAAGGCATTTTTAGAAAAAGGTCCGCGCGCGCGCGCGTGTGTGTCTGTCAGATTGTGGACAGCATAACTCAAAAACGAAAAGTTGGTTAAAAACTAAAGTTGCTACTTAAATCTAATATCCCTCAAGAATGCGACAGAATATTTTAGAGAAAATTCCTCCACCCTAAACTACCCTTTACAATGAACATTTTTTAAAAATTTTGATTTTCTAAAAGATGGCACTAACGATTTTCATTAAAATGCCATATGTATCTTTATGGCAAATAAAATGCGTGTTACGAATTTTCTGGCTATAGCCCATGTAGTCTTATTTACTGGTACTTTTGATGACTATGCATAACTTGTAAACCGTAAGAGATAAACCAAGTCTTACTATACAAAAATGTAGATCTCGTTAAAACACAATTTATGTCAAATTATCTTTTCTGTGAAGTGGATACATCTGAGACACTCCTTGTTATTGACAGAATTTTGCAGTACTTAAGACACCACTCACAAATGGGAGGCCGATATTCATTTTTTATCTGTTGGTAATGCAAAGAGAACGGAATTTCAGTCATCATACAGGGATCACAAAATATTTGACTATCGCTTAAAACCTACTGTACTCTCCTTGCACCTGCAAGACACTTAATAATAACATAATTTCTTCAAATGTTTATCTCGATTAAAATGAAATAAAGGAATGCGTGTTTGTAAGAATAGTTTGTGCAAGAATAGAGAGTCATGTGAGTGTAACACATCAGATTGTTTTTCTGTATATAATTATTGACTGTTAATATTTTGATGCATATTATTTATGCTTGTAATGCATTTATGGAGCTTTCACTGTTACCTGCATCAGACTTATTCATGATATACAAATGATACCCATGGGCTACTTTAGTTACATGCATCAGTCTATGTTTGTGTCATGTCTATTGATTTCTATTGCCCTCGAGCATAACGTATAAAGAGAGAACTTGTACCGAACACGAGCTGTAGTTGATTAGCCGCTGGCCTACTGATCGCGGGTTCAATCCCGGCCCAGACCATTGGCTTTTAAGTGTGCTTTAAAGCGACAAACCTTGTCAGTAGATTTACTGGCATGTAAAAATCTTCTGAGAGACGAAATTTCGGTTTTAAAATTAAGTCAAGAAAGTTCATTATTATAGATATAAAAATAGTGGCATAAAAATCTGTGTTGCGCTCACATGGCTTGCTCTACTATTGTACCAACTATTCTTACAAACTCTGATTCCTGTCTCTTCTTCATGTTAATCCAGATCAAAATTTGCAGTAATTATCCAATTGCTAATTTTCTTCTTGGTGCAAGGGGGATATGGAGAAACAGCAGGCTTTGAGTCAAATCTTTTAAAACTGGTTGCTATATGAAGGCTTTGAAATTCTGTCCTCTTTGCACGGCCGAAAGATAAAAAAGTGAAGAAGGATCTTCCATTTGAGGTGTAATTGTTGCAAATCTCACACAAATAACAAGGAAAATCTACGAAATGGTTCACACACACACACACACACACACACACACACACACACACACACACACACACACACACACACACACAAAATACATTTCGACATAAATTATATACTTTAACGAGATATTCATTTTTGTATAGTATGATTTGGTTGATGTCTTACCATTTACTAATTATGCAAAGTCATCAAGAGGAAACAGGGCTACATGGGCTATAGCCGGTAAATTCAAAGTACACATTTCATTTGTATAAAATACCTTAAACATATGGCATTTTAGTCAAAATCGTTAGAGCCATGTCTCAGTATACAAGTTTTTGAAAAATTCTCCATGGAAAGGGTAGTTCAGGTGGAGGAATTTTCTTGAGAATCTTCGTGTCGCATCGTTGAAAGATATTAAACTTAAATATCAACTTTGGTTTTCAACCGACTTTTAGTTTTTGAGTTATGCTGTTCACAGACAGACACACTCACAGACACACACGGATACTTTTCTAAAAAAATTTTTTTTTATTAAGGGGGCATCAAAACATATATTTCCGGTGAAATCTCGACATCGAAACTTTGGCTCGAGTACAATGCTTCCGCTACTTATTATAGTTAGTAGAGAAAGTGAAAAGTGTTTACTTCTTAGAAAATAAATTTACAGTGAGAAAATTATCTTTAAATTGGTAGACAAAATTGCAAATCATCCCAATTTATCTGGTAGCGTAACAATACCCTTCGCTTACATCTCAAAAATACGAGAAGAATGGGGTTTATCCTAGAGGTACAAGGAATGATTCCTGGGGTTACTCTTAAGTTAAGGTGAATCAGATTCTGGTTACCTTCTCAAGAAATCGACACCAAGTACCTCAAACAAGCAACAACGTTTAAACGAGGTTACATGAAACATTGTTGGAAATCCTCATGCTGTTTACACCACTGAGATCCTTGGAATGATTCTAATGCAAAAAGTAAAACAATAAATAAGCGTATTTTTATATATCTACTTCAACAAAGCAAAGCGAATAGAGAGTAATACACATCCATTTTGTGATACATTAAGGAAAGATTAAATCTGAAGAATCAGGCTATCCTTGAAAACAAACAATACATACCTACAGGTACTTCATACTTTGCAGCAGAAATAGAATTGCATACTTAGGTTGCCTATACCATCTTTAGACTTGAGAACCTTAATATACAGGATGTTTCAAAAAAGTATCTGATATTGCAACAGGAGTTGGGATTGGTCAAAGCTAGAATAAATGTTCCTATACACATATGTCCGGAAACAAATACGTGTTGAAACATGAGCCATTTTACAAAGATATGCAACGTATGCACATTGGCGATGGGTTTGGCATATATCAATGTCTTTAAATATCCGCATAGCCAGAAATGCAATGGATTGAGGTTCGGCAAACAGGGAGGCCATGCTACTGGACCTCCTCTACCAATCCATCGTCCATTATATGTTTAATAGTTCTAACTCATTTATAGATGTTGCCGACAAACAACAGCTTATTAACACTAAAATTAATAAAAATGTAGACCTGTAAACTGTAAAACCACAGGAAACTGTCGTGCCAACCGCAGGAAAAGAAAACAAATTGACTCTAAACTTATTTTGAAAATGAGAGATGGGAAGGTGTACAGTTTATTACTGAAAAACATCTCAGAAGTTGTAGTAAATGTAGTGGATTAGACCATATTATCATATATATAGGCTGTTGTTTCTTCACAAATAGAGGCTGCATGTGAAAATATATAAGATTATCTCAAAGTTTGGAGAATGGTTTACACAACAAACAACTAGGTTATTGTAACCTTGTGTGAAAATGGCATTATTATACATAGCTGTGGATTTTGACGCGGCCGTAATACTGCTTGGCGATGTGTGTTCACCGTCACTGCGGTCGGATAAACCAAGAATGTGTTAGTCTGGAGGCATTCAAGCTGTCGATCAATATGACACATAAATTATTTTATATACAGGATGATTCAGGAGCTCTGCAACAAACCTCCAAAGCGGCCCGGGTTCCATCCCAGGCGACCGCATGTGGGATTTGTAATGGACGAAGCGGCGCTGGGGCGGGTTTCCTCCGGGTTCTTCGGTTCCCCCGCCATCTCGTTCCACCGGTGCTCCATCTTCATTCCATGTATCATCAGTGTCACCGCCCACGGTGCCGCATGTAGTAAAAGCGGGCGTTAAACATTACCACAAAAGAAATGTAACAAACTTGTGCTATGATAGATCTCTTAAAGAAAGTAACTTTTTTTGTCATACAACAGATGCTGGCGTTGTTTAAGAACCACATGACTGAGTAGTCAACCCGTATCCTGTGATGCTCTATTCAATCAGTTGTGAATCCGTTTGACCACAGTACTGCATACAACAATTGCTCCCATCTTACCATCTGAAAGTCCACTTGTTTGAGCAGAGCTGTACACCTTGGAGTCCTTCAACCTGTGCCGCTGCTCATGGAGTGTGTGCCCTTTGCTATGCGAAGCCATAGGGTTCCAGCATGACGGGCTTCCGCCACACTTTATCTATGCTGTAGGATAACTTCTGGACAACACCTACAAGAAAATGTGGATAGGGAAAGGAAGGGCTGTTGCATGGTCAGTGCGATCGCCTGAATTCACGTCGCTTGACTTCTTTCTTCGGGTGCATGTGAAGTGTGTCATATATGCTAACCCAGCTGACACTACGGAAAAATTGATTGTGTCTTAGACTATACGTGTCAGAGATCAAATGCTGGAGAGGGTTCAATAGTCAGTGGAACGACATGTAATGTGCATGCTTTGTGGTCGAAGCTGGATACTTTGAAAGCATTCTCTAAATTAGCTTTTCTTTTCATTTATTCCGCATTATTCACACGGAAATTAACGAGTTTTATGCATCCTTTGGATCCTGTTGCTCAACCACGCAGCTTCTATTATTCCACAAATTTTGTTGCACAAGCCCTAAGTCGTCCTGCATGTATACGAGGTTTGGTGTGCATGTTTGGAAACAATGAATATAAGAGTACTTCAATTGCTTTCAAGCTTTATTTGTTCTGCTGCATGTAACGCATTGCCTCCCACAGGGAAACCATCTCTCCGGGCAGCAACAACGGTTAGTGAGAAACACAAACGCTACATTTTCTCTGTTGCAGCTACAACTACCCATAATATATAGTAATGTGTAGAGAGATGCATTGCAAAAACCACTCTAAAGATGAATTCTTCACATTCAAAATATTGGCTTCGCCATGCCCGCTAGCTCTGCCTTGTGACTTCTTCAAATCAAGAAGTGTCTTAATAGGGAGTTAGAAATCAGGAGACTACAAACTATAAGTGCAATGTAATCTTTAGCATACATTTGAGGGCAGGTCTAAAAATGACGATCACGGTAAATCATGCGCTCCTGCAACATACAACAAGTAAGATACAAGCTAGGAGTGAGAAACATGTTCTTATATTTTGAGCTATGACCCCTGGGGTTGCGGCAATACATCCACATACATATAAACATTAACATTGCTTCATGCTTCCATCTGTACACAAAGTATTGATTCATAGCTCCGAGATAATTGATACGATCGTACTTCCCGTTGACCAGCTGTCGCGGAGGCCCAGGAACCAGCGGACTCCAAGCACATCATACACGCAAATCATCACTCCAAATGATCATAAATAATATCTGATTAAATTAAACAGATGCTACCAGTGATCCCCATTCGGTGTTATCATCAAGGGCAATCGGGTACATTGGCAAATAAAAGCGTTTAACTGACGTTCAAAACTTTTTGATGCAATCGGATGCCGGATACCCATACACCCACGATGAATCAAATGATATCTCTGCTAAAAGTGATGCTAGCTTGAGCTATTATGACTCAAGCAGTTATCGAGGTTTGATGATTATAGCAGAGTCTAACATTTCATTCAAATTGTGGTAGGTACTATTCCATACAGCTCACGTTTTATTTCAATCCATTAAAGTACCGCATAAAAACAGACGTTTTGCATATTACTTCATTTATAATCCACATAAAGACACTCCTAAGCAGATGCATACTTACAACCCCCCTCCCCCGCCAAAATAAAAATAACCTGTAGAACTAAAACATTAGCATAAATTATATTATGTGGCGTTATCTTGAAATGTAGCATCCTTACCGCAAATGCACAAACTGGGATGCTAATACTATGCAATTTTCATGAATAACAGTTTTTTCTTCTGCGGTTTGCAGTGAGTATAACATTTGAGCTGACAATTCAATATGAAAAAACAGACCAAAGTTCTTACTTTCTGTTTTTATCAGAAATTCATGTTTTGTGCTTATGTGTGCAGTGTGGGACACACAGAGAGAGAGAGAGAGAGAGAGAGAGAGAGAGAGAGAGAGAGAGAGAGAGAGAGATGGTGTTGAAGCGAGTGGATCGTAAACATGGAGCCATAGAAAGCGAACAGTATACGCTCAAAAGCGAAAGGTCGTACAAACACAAATTTGAAATATAAATTAGGCAGCACCCATCAAGGTTCTAAGGCGAACATTTTCTGAATATGTACCCCATTCCAATAAGGCCTGTTCATTACTTGTTACATTTTCTTTCGAATTCCTAAGGAATTTTACTAATGACCTCCTTAGTCGAGTCGTCAGTGCTCTAGCTTTTCAACCTAGGTGTCCCGGATTCTACTCCCGGCTAAGCAGGGGTAATAGTTTTCCCCTGTTTTACTTTTTCTACTACGTATAGTAAGTAGGGGAAGTGTTGTACTGGATGTCGAGATTTCACTGGAAACATATGTTTTGAGGCCCGAGAATCCAAGAAAAGCACGCTTAGAAAAACATCCGCGCGCACGCGTGTATGTGTATGTATATGTGTCTGTGTGAGTGTGTGTGTGTATGTGTGTGTGTGTGTGTGTGTGTGTGTGTGTGTGTGTGTGTGTGTGTGTGTGTGTGTGTGTGTGAACAGTATAGCTCATAAGGAAAAATACTTAAGTTTAATATCTTTCAAGGATGCGACACGAAGATTATGAAGAAAATTCCTGTACCCTAAACTACCCTTTATGCGGAACATATTTCCGTAGTTTTTATTTTCTCAAAAATGACTAGCGATTTTGATTAAAATGGCATATGTTTAAGATATTTTTGTCGAAAATGAAATGTATATTTTGAATTTTCTGTCTACAGCCCACGTAGTTCTATTTACTCTTGATGACTTTTACATAACTAGTAAACCGTAAGAGATAGAGCAAATCTTACTGTACAGAAATGCAGGTCCCGTTAAAACACACAACTTATGTCTAAATGCATTTTTTTCTGGAGTGAACCATTTTGTGTGGGTTTTGCAATAATTAAAATTTTCTCAAATAGAAGATCGTTATTCACTTTTTTATCTCTTGGCCGTGCAAAGAGAACGGAGTTTCAAAGTCTACATATAGCGACCAACTTTAAAAGATTTGCCTGTTACTCAAAGCTTACTGTATTCTTATATTCCCGTTACACCTACAAGGAAATAAGCAGCAAGATAATTTCTGCAAATGTTTATCTCGACTAACATGAAGAAAATAGACGAAAAAGAATTTGTAAGGATAATTAGTACAATAATAGAGAAAGCCATGAGAGTGCAACACAGATTTTCCCCTTAAAATCTTTCCCTTAACATCTAGTCTTGAAGTGTACATGTGAGATTAAGTGTGTGTGTGTGTTTTTATATTTAAATCGAAAAATCCACAACATTAAAAGAACCTATACTCAACGAATTTTCTCACATCAATGCACCAGATATTCGAGTGAAGTCCATTTTTATTATGGGAGTTTTAAACTCGGTACTTAAAAATTATACGCGCAAAGAAGTCAATGAAAACCGAATGAAACAGTCAAAATTGTTCGATTATAGGAACGCGGATCTAAGGAACGGTAGTACGAGACTAACCACAGAGAACAATTAGCCCGGACTAAACTAAAATGATCATATTTCGGAAGTCATCGAAATTCGTAGGACAGAGAACTAGCTGAGTCACCAAAAGTACATCTCAAGTTTCATTCCAGGAGAACCCTCATAGAAACCAATCTCCCTCTGCTGCCACAGCCTAAACCAATACACCTTTTTTGGGGGATCCAAACAACTCGTCGAGGCTGAATCTGAGATAACAGCGCATGCTTAGCCACAACATAGAGAGGAGGACGCGGAAAGACGTCGAGGCCACAGATCATCAGTTCTACGACCATGATATTTAAGATATCCATTTTATTTATCGCTAAAATAACTTAAACATATGCTAGTTTAATCAAAATCGTTGAACACACTCGGAACGTTTCTTCTAAGATATTCTTAGAGCTCAGGACCCTTAAAACATGTATTTTCAGTATACCATTTCTGGATGAAGTACACCACTTCCTGTACTTACATTAAGTACGTAGAAAAACGGCACCTAAACCACTAACACGGACCATTCAGAAGATTGGACTCACATTTCAAAACACCAGGGAGATGTAATCCAAACAGAATCTCATGATCTTCATGGAGAAGGTTGCGCTCAGCTGTAACCAGATATAGGATTAGTCGACTTGATAGGAAGCTGGCCTCAATTCTGGCTGTTCCGATCTACCGCATAAACTGTAAAAAGCAAGAAATTGAAACTGGAAAAGACCGGAAATTGGAACACGTAATTTTAGACCTTGGACAAGCTAAATTGAAGTGTTTCATTGTGGTTATACACAACATTTAAAAGATGCTGTAGTAAAAGCTTACATATACGAACTTGAATGTAGTTTGAACAAAAGATAAAACATGCGAAGGAGAAAAACTGATCCTTAATGTTGCTGTAATGATTATGAACATCAACAGTACCATCATTGTCGTATTATTACAAAACAAACCGGATTATTTTGATTGTGATGGTTTGATGAAGATACGCTCATTGTTAATTAGAAAAAATACAGCAACTTGCTAGTACAGATTAGCATTAAAAGGCGGTGCAATAGTGATAAAATAACTTAAAGTATTATATCCTCCCACAAATATCTCAACGTATGAAACTGAAGTAATTATACTGCACTGATATTCATGAAACTATAACGTAGTTCGAAGTGCAACTTCTTTGGATAAATAATTTACCTTTTCTAGATCTTACATGTTACCTCTGTAGACTAGTGAGGACAAGGTAGATTACGTTGACCTATCCGATGGTGTTGGAGAAGCTATGAACAATCATAATTAAACGAATTATACCTTGAAGTTTGCAATAGTGAGCGACTGAGTGAGTAGAAGGGTGGTTGGGTGGGTGGTTGAGTAAGTGAGTGAGTGCGTGCGTGAGTGTGAGGGAGTGAGTGAGTGAGGGAGTGAGTGAGTGAGGGAGTGAGTGAGTGTGTGAGTGAGTGTGAGTGTGAGTGTGAGTGTGAGTGAGTGAGTGCGAGTGAGTGAGTGCGTGAGTGAGTGAGTGCGTGAGTGTGAGTGAGTGTGTGAGTGAGTGAGTGACTGAGTGAGTAGGAGGGTGGTTGGGTGGGTGGTTGAGTGAGTGAGTGCGTGAGTGAGTGTGTGAGTGAGTGTGAGTGTGAGTGAGTGCGTGAGCGAGTGCGTGAGTGTGAGTGAGTGAGTGTGTGAGTGAGTGACTGAGTGAGTAGGAGGGTGGTTGGGTGGGTGGTTGAGTGAGTGAGTGCGTGAGTGAGTGAGTGCGTGAGTGAGTGTGTGAGTGAGTGCGCGAGTGAGAGAGTGTGAGTGAGTGTGAGTGACTGAGTGAGTAGGAGGGTGGTTGGGTGGGTGGTTGAGTGAGTAAGTGAGTGGGTCCGTGCGTGAGTGAATGTGAGTGTGAGGGAGTGAGTGAGTGAGTGTGAGTGAGTGTGAGTGAGTGAGTGAGTGAGTGCGAGTGAGTGAGTGCGTGAGTGAGTGAGTGCGTGAGTGTGAGTGAGTGAGTGTGTGAGTGAGTGAGTGACTGAGTGAGTAGGAGGGTGGTTGGGTGGGTGGTTGAGTGAGTGAGTGCGTGAGTGAGTGTGTGAGTGAGTGTGAGTGTGAGTGAGTGAGTGAGTGAGTGCGTGAGTGTGAGTGAGTGAGTGTGTGAGTGAGCGAGTGACTGAGTGAGTAGGAGGGTGGTTGGGTGGGTGGTTGAGTGAGTGAGTGCGTGAGTGAATGTGAGTGTGAGTGAGTGAGTGAGTGAGTGAGTGAGTGTGAGTGAGTCAGTGTGAGTGAGTGAGTGAGTGTGAGTGAGTGCGTGAGTGAGTGCGTGTGTGAGTGAGATTTAAGATTTTCTTCTCTTACAGTTCGTCATACAAGCTAAGTCATTCATAATGAAGAGAAAAAGGTTAAAGTTATGCAATTCATTTATCATTAAAATATCTTAAACACATGGTATTTAATCAAAATTGTTAAAGCCAGGTTTGAGAAAATCAAAATTTTCGAAAACTTTATATATAAAGTGTAGTTAGAGGTGAGGGTGTTTTCTTAGGAACCTTCGTGTACCATCCTTGGAAGTTGTTGAACTTTAATGCTATGTCTGATGTTTGTTTAAACTGACTTTTGGTTTTTGAGTTATGCTGTCCAGAAACATATGTACATATAAACATAAAGTATAAGCAGTTCGAAAAAAAATTAACATAAATAGCAGGGAAGAAAATAAGAACTATGAAGTGAATCTAATTGTGATTTATGCAACAAGGACACCTACATTTAAGTTCTTCTACAAAACAGACTGTTGTGCTTTGTCCAGTTTTCAACAGTCAGCTCACTAAGTTTCTTCTGTTTGATCTAGTTCAACTTTCACAATGGTTTCACTTACTTCACGACGTAGCGACGCAATGAAATACGCATGAGGAAGCCTTTTCTTCGGTTGGTTTACGCGCCAGAGAGTCTAACACAAGAACTGTGGTAATCCTTCGCAGCAGCAGTACTCCCTGTCGTCATAAACTCACTCAAAGGACGCACTTGATGTCACGTCAGAAACGATTTCTATAACTCCCTCACTGACTCGCTGACTACTCGACACGCGAGAGTGCTTCCTTGCCGCTGGTTAGAGTTCCAGAACGTTCTAGAAGGGGAAACCATCAAAAGATTCCGGTTATCTCACGATAGCGTTTTCGGTGTTTGTCCCTCCAATTGCCTGTCGCCGATCTCCCAAAGCTTGGGCCGTAACCACTGCGTCACATGAAGATGTGAAACTCATCATTTGGAATGTCCTGAGAGACAACTTCAGGGATGTGCATAAATAGTGTTGTACCTTAGGAGTTGTGTACCTTCCCTCTGAAATTCTAAAGGCAAAAATCAAATACTTATTTGACTCACGCTCTTTTGATATGAGTACACCATTCTTTCTAGTATGGTGTAACATCTCAAGGGGGAAGTCACGACTTCGCTGAAGACAGTGATGATAACAGCTGAAGGCGTTTGTAATTTTTCAGTGTATTTTGAAAGTACCATATTTGTTAAATATCATGTATAATTACTATATTATCTATGAAAAGGTTTGTTGTTTTATAAAAGCGTTTAAAGTATTTACATTTTACATATTAGCTGCTTTTGAATTTGTGGCCTCAAAGTAGGATTCCACGATTCTCGTATAAAAGTTGGGTTTTTAAAGGCATATATGTGAAATATTTCTTTTTTACACATTTTGGCGTTTTGCATGAAACGTCAACGCTTTTAAACAAAGCAGGAAAACGTGTAACAAATTATCACAATCCAAACTTTTTTTCAAAAATTTATTTTTTCTCTAGTGAAAATTGTATTTATTTCGACTTTTAGCTATGGATATGCTAATCTATGTGTGCGATATTTTAGGGAATAAGCTCCATAAATTATTTAAATTTACAGATTAAAAATAGAACATGAAACATAAAACGAGAAAACGAAATTCTTTAGGATGTTATACCTATACAACTGTAAAAACTGAAGAAATACCCTCTTTAGAATCAATACTTGTCGCCAGAATAGAAAATAAATAAGAATCACAGACTTAAGAAAGGACTAAAAGCGGAGACGGAAATGATGTCTTCATTCACATGACTGTTTCTACCCATTATGCGTAATTTTTATGTAGGTATTGCAGATTAATTCTACAAAATACCATTCCTCTGTCTGCTGCTGCTTCTTCTTCTTCTTCTTCTTCTTCTTCTTCTTCTTCTTCTTCTTCTTCTTCTTCTTCAGATTACCCTCCCCTTATGTAGGACTTACAAGCTAGTGCCTAGGGTCAGATGCCTGTCGGGTAGCACAGGAACTTATGGACCGGACAGAGTGAAGAAACGAATGGTCAGCCAAGCACCAGGTATGAGAGTGAGGAAGAGGATGATATGAAATGCAGTGGCAGGGGAAACCGGAGCAGCCGGAGAAAACCCGCCACACAAGGAGATCTCAATTTACTCTGAGATAACATATCTTTATGGCGACTTACAACTTGTAAGTACTTAAGTCCCGGGCTTCTAGTTTAACCAACTATGAGGCCAATTAATGCAATTAATGTTTTTTCGCACATTAACCGTGTGTAGGTCATAGTCCTGTGTAGTCGTGTGTTTATCGGGTATAATGCGAGCGAGTTGGGGAATTCAATGTCACATTGGCACGTTGGCCATGATAGCTTAGTGGTTAGAGCAGCCGGACGGAAACCGGTAGATCCGTGGTTCAAATCCCGGTCTTGGCATTCAATTTTTCAGTCTCACTCTGACCTTTGCATTTGCATAAACAGTTTAACTACAGATTTCGCTATAGGCACCAACTTCCAGATGTTTTAAAACGGGTCGCTAATATACTGGCCTTGGAATGCCATGCTCTTTCCTTATGTTGCGAAAAGCAAATGAAGATTGGCATTAGTTCAAAACTTCAAATGACAAAAGGGACATTGAAAAATTAAAACCAATAATGGCAGATATCTCCAAAACGACTCATGTCACAAAAACGGGCATGTTAAATAATATGTGTGTTCTAAAGATTTGTATATTTTCAGTGCGCTAAACTTTTCTCTATATTATATTGTTTACCAATCATTCGAGTCCAAGCTTAGATGAAATTCTTCCCAATTGAAGAGCATATTATAAGCTATTCCAAAAAACCTTAAGAAGACAACTTATTTGTCATTTAAACGTCTTAAATATTAATACGTTTTAATCGGAATCATCAAGTTATTTTTGAAAAAAATGATAAATAGCGACAGGTTTTCCATACAAAGGCTATCTTAATGTTGGAGTATTTTCTTGAAATTATTCATGTGGCGTTTCATGAGAATGCTGAAGGTATACATTAATTTCAGTTCGTGTTTAACACTTCGTTTCTGAGTTATAGTGTTCGAAACAAAGTACTATTTTTGTTCCACAGGAGTTGAAACATATATTTCCACTAAAAGTTCTATATCGATTCTTTAATGGAAAATGTTACTTCCACATAAATATAAAGCTCTTTATATTCAGATACACTGAAAATATCTCTGACATTATTGGATTGGACAGAAATGGAATACAATTAGAGAACATAAAAGTATATACGTTCACCTTTTAAAAAGTAGATTGGTCTTTAAATGACGTTTCTGTCTCTTCTAATTCATATGTTGAATATGAATTTAAGCGGTGCATACTGGTTGCTTTGAGTTACAGTAGAAAACTTCACGAACTATAAGTGGAGCACTCTGGTCAGAATAGACAAGCAATAAATTGTAAGCTGTTTCAAATTAGTGCAGACATTTGCAGACCCACCCTAATTTAGTGAGGGCACATCACATTGCCCTTCTTCCGCACCAGAGTAACAAGCACTCCGTGAGGTCTCTGAATTTTAAGTTAATGAATTTTTTTTCCCTCTAAGAGAAAGTTGGATACATTGGAGAGCCAAGAAAGTTTATAACTACGAGTTACTCCAAGTTATCCTTCAACAGTGGGTCTAAAGTTCCCTAACAAATGTACCCTACTCCACCTACCAACTGAACACTAACTTCTTTTATCATACATTATTGCAATATCTTCATCAGGAGCCCGGTGAAGAAATGCCCTAGTGCTTGGAAGAAAAAGCATGGTTATTATAATAAATAATGACTTCATTTGCACATGAGAAGAGGAATCTAATATTCCAGCACTCACGCTAGACATTATGCTCTTCCAGTTTTGCCCTCTAACCAAGTTATAAATTTAGCATAGTGATGAATTTCGTTTAGTGCCGCAAACTGGAGTAAAACATGCTGGAATTTAAACTGTCTGATATCATTCTCGTTCTTTTAGCTTTAGAAATAATTGTGATGTTTCAAGTTTTCTATCAGCTTACTTTCTATTTCTAACACTTTCGGAATACATGAGTCATTCCGCAATTTTACAGGAAAAACATAATAAAACTGTGACGTTATATCCTCTAATGACTTTCTGCACCCACTTTATTACGTTCTCTACTACGTATAGTAGGTAGAGATTTCAGATTTCACCAGAAATATTTTATGCTTTGATGAGGTCCCCTGAATACAAAAAATAAGCATTTTTAGGAAATTGTCCGTGTGTGTGCGTGTATGTGTGTATGCGCGCGCGTGTGTGTGTGTGTGCGCGCGCGCGGGCGCTTGACTGTAAATAGTAAACTCAAAAACGAAATGTCCGTTAAAAACCAAAGTTGGTGTTTCAGTTTAATATTCTTCAGGGATGCGATACAAAGATTTTGAAGACAATTGCTCTATCCTAAACTACCCTTTGCATGGAAAATGTTTCGATCATTTTTATTTTCTCAAAAATGGCTCTAACGATTTTGATTAAAATGCCATATGTTTAAGAAAGTACAGCGGCATACAAGACCATGGCTCTAAAAAACTTTAGCAAGACCAGCCTTGTGTTACGGTAGCGAGGCATGGACATTGAGTCGAAAACATGAAAACAGGATAACAACAAATGAAATGAGTATCATGCGATCAACAGCGGCTATACACGATGGAACCACAAACGCAATGAAAATGTGCTGAAGGAGTTACAAGTTGTCAATATATCCAACAGTATCAGAACAACTGAAGAAGCATGTGTACGGAATGCACTCTACAAGGATCCCTAAAGCTGTGCTTAGTTACTTGTCTGGGTCGCCCTAGGAAATGATGGTTGGAAAATCCAACCTTGAGCGCCTAACAGGCCCTTGGCCTAAAACTTGAATGGAGGAGGAGGAAGAAGAAGAAGAAGAAGAAGAAGAAGAAGAAGAAGAGGAATAAGAAGAGGAAGAAGAAGAGGAAGAGGAGGAGGAGGAAGAGGAGGAGGAAGAGGAGGAGGAGGAAGAGGAGGAGGAGGAGGAAGAGGAGGAGGAAGAGGAGGAGGAAGAGGAGGAGGAGAAGTAGGAGGAGGAGGAAGAGGAAAAGGAAGAAGAGGAAGAAGAAGAAGATGTTTAAGGTATTTTAATAACAAATGAAATGGCTATAGTGTACGTAGTCCTGTTTACTCTTAATGACTTTTGCACAACTGGCAAATCGTAAGAGACAGATCAAATCGTACGACACATTAAAGGACCCAATTTATGTCCAAATACATTTTTTGTGAAGTGAAAAATTTTAGAAATATTCCTTGTTATTTGTGTGACTTTGCAATACTTACACTTTTCTCAAATGGAAGGTCATTATTCACGTTTTTACCTCTTAGCCGTACAAAGAGGACGAAATTTCAAAGGCTTTATATAGCAACCAGCTTTAAAATATTTGAATATTTGAATATAAAGCCTACGGTATTCCCCTTACACCTACAAGAAAATTAGCAATAAGGTAATTTCTCGACTAACATGAAGAAGATAGAGGAAGAAGAGTCTGTAAGAACAGCTAGTGCAAGAGTAGAGAACGTTTTTTATTCAGAAGACCTCGTAACATTTATTTGCATGAAGCCTTAGCATCGGATTTTTGGCTGCAATACAATATCCTTTTACCTACTATAAGTAAGTGGCAGAGAAAGTTGAAATAGCTGAATTAACGTTATTTATAATTTTGTAAATCTTGTATTTATTCTTAAACTTGCGAATTATGCATCACTATTGATATCGCATAAGACAGTAAAACACTTCTTGCTTAATTTTAAATATACAAATAACAAAATGACTCGAGGAATTACTTTTAAAATGGATATTGGAATAAACAATGGATAAAATAATGTGCTATTAGTAGAGAAGCTCGTGTGAATGCATGTCTTTGTTCCGTAATAAATTATAGCTTATGTTTCATTTCTCCCTCTCTGTTAAATTTACAAGGGGACTGAAATACAATGTATTGTGATGCAGTGGCCATTGCGCCAAGGTCGTTGCCGGGCAGTTTGAACGGTAAACAAGATAAAGCGCGTGCTCGCCCAGCGTAAATACTATCGCTAAGTGCTATCGCTAGAGAACTAAATGTTTGGACGTCGCGAATGTTCTAGAAATATTCTATGGCTATTTAAGCGAGCGCTCTCGCGAAGCAAGTAAGTTTTAGGATCTGGCGAGTGAGTGCGTCCGACGAAGTGAGCCTTGCGGTGTTCGTGAGTGAGTAGTTAGTGCGTAGTGCTCGCGCAACAAAAGCCTGCCAATCTACACGATGCGTAGAATAACATTTTTGTAAACCTGCCATTACGCCTGTTGCAGGGCGAGAGTATCCCTGTTACGGAGTCCAGTGTCTAACAACGTCTCAAGGTGTGCATATCGCAGTGAATAAGTTGAGGAGAGCAGACAGTGAAACTGGCAGATGAGTGAAAATGGCTTGTGGCTTCAGTCGAGCGAGATAACCCCACTTATCCGGGTACTGCCCAAAGTTCGCGTAGCTCTTGTTGGCAAGCTTTAGTTGCGTTACTTCTGCGTGATTGAGTTAGCCAGTGGGTTAGCGAGTGCGACGAAAACCGACGTTGTTCGAGTGAGTTGGTGACATCTGCATGAAGTGCGGTGAGTGCTGTTTCTGCACGCGATCGGAAATGTCAAATATTGGACCCTTCTTCCGGACTCCCCGCACAGAAGAAGAGGCCAGGACGGGGGAAGGAGGATGTGGGGGGAGTTAAGGCCTGTCAACAACTAGTTCAATAGGGGGCCACGACGGCAATGATTCCTTACGCCACTACATCAACGCAAAGAAAGTGAAATAAACCTTGCGGAACAAAATGCAGTGACAGTGAACTGTAAAACGGTTCACATTATTATATGCCAAAGTGGGCTAAACGAACTCTTGGCAGAAGATGAACTAAATTAAGTGAAAGTGAGTGTATTGACAATTTAGAAAATTAGTCGAAGTAACATTATATTAAAAGTAATATTTATTGCAAGCGTACTTAACGAAGTATACGAGTATAATGAAAATATGTGTGCATTATCTTCTTATCAACTATTATAACAATTTCTTCCGACAGCAATAACTACAAACCTGAAAGTATACAGGTTTAGTTAACTGCTATATGAGCACATTCTTGACATTAATTTCTTAACTAATTTTATAAAATCAAACTATCTACCTCATAACTAACTAAAAATATTTCCTTTGTTCACCAGTATAAAACTACTTAAATGAAACAGCAACATATTTTGTGAAACTTTAAACGGTATATATATGCTAATACCATTAAAGGAGAAAATTGTATATATGTGTATGCAGGGAAATCTCAAAAACAATCCAAATGATTTTGGTAATTATTTCAACATTTTGGACCACTATTCTTTCTAACGGACATGCGCTATAAAACCTCTTCTAATTTAAACTCATAAGCAGTGCGCGGAACTGCGGACAGTCACATGCGATGCGGGTTAGATGGGCGCAGAGAATGAGTGACGTAACCCGTACCGCGCAGCCGTCGTATATGCACGTGCATCAGCAGACATCTGCAACTGTGTACATGCAACATTAGCAACAGTAGAACCCATGAGCACTAAACTTGCGGCTTGTTGCACAATCTTCCCCCTATACTCATAAGTTCGGTACTAAAAGAGCAAAGTGGATTTACAAAGCTTTCAGAGAGAATGCCCTCGCATAGATAATGGTTCTACTCTTCAGAGAATGTATGTAGAAACAAAAGAGTGGAAACTGTGCAAAAAATGGATTTCATTTCGAGGAATATGAAGAACCGTGAAGCAACACTTAGCAAATAGAATACAGATCTGAAAAAGGAAAATCAATCCTATTTGTAATGGTGTGAATCCTATGTTACAGTTGTTTCTTTAATTGGACTCTAAGAGATAATAGAGATAACTGTGTCAGTGTGTATGTGTGTGTGTGTTTAGTGTTTAGTGTTTAGTGTTTATGGATGTGAAACAATCCCATAACCCTCAAATGTGAAAATGTCGCTTCATTTCCTTTGTACTTATGTCAATTGTAAACTGTAAACCCCGCGCGACAGCCCACGAAGGGCCAAGGCCTACCGCCCAGCCGCTGCGTCCCCCACCTCTGCCCACTACAGGCGTCATTGGTGAGGTGCAGTACTGGAGGGTGGGACGTGGTCAGCGCCCCGAGCCCTCCCGGCCAGTTATGCGGTCTTCTCGACCTGGGGCCGCTACTTCTCCATCAAGTAGCTCCTCAATTGGTCCCCCCGGGACCCAACGAGGCTGAGTGCACCCCGTGCCAGACCTCCCAGAGGGGATAAAATCCCCATGCTGGTACCGGGGATCGAACCCGGGTCCTCCGCGCCACAGGCAAGCGCGCTGCCAGCTGCGCTACGGAGGCGGCCACTTATGTCAATTAGATAATATAATTTGTCATATAAAAGTTTAATGTAGGGTATTTTAATTAACTGCTTTGAGGGTTTTAAGAACATAAATGTCGAAACCTTTCTCTAAAATGTTTGTGTCCATCTGTGGGTCATTTTTAGTCATGATGTTCACAGATACATACACAGCAATACGTACATTTGTATCTTAAAAATGTTCTCGAACATTGCATTTGTGAGAAAATCTCAACATAGAATTTTGGAAGGTAGGGACTTGGTAGTCGTATCTGGACGTTAACACTTGTTCATTTTGCTGTTTACATGTCAGATAAAGCTAAAATGATACTACTGGGGTTCTTTGGTCAACATTATGTTCACCTTCAAAGCCACAACATCAAAATGATCCTCTTTCAATGCGTCGCTTCTTTTAGTATTTGCTCCGCTGGGCCAGTCTCTTGTTTTGTAGAGAACAAGGGCTTAATTAAGTTACACTCTCCCTGGTATGCCCGTCAGTGCTTTCAAGTCACTGGGCCGTAACCTCTGAAGCTTTTGTCACCTTACATGTACCACGTAGTATAGGTAATGCGTAAATCACTCAATTTCACGTTACACCACCTCTGAGTCTCTTCCTTTATACTGAGCGAACATTGTTAGCGTTGCGAAATAAGTTTATTCTGCATTTCAAACAACCTTCCTATACATATAGGTAATAATGATATGGTAACAACAACAACAACAATAATAATAATAATAATAATAATAATAATAATAATAATAATAATAATAATAATAATAATAATAATAATAATAATAATAATAATAATAATAATAATAATAATAATAATAATAATAATAATAATAATAATAATAATAATAATAATAATAATGATGATGATGATGATGATGATGTCTCCTTAGCGTGTGGTTGCGCTGCTGCTTACCAAGCAGGGGACCGGGGCTCGATTCCCGGCACTGGCGTGGGGATTGTCTCACATTGGGGGACTGGTCCGGGAGCACTCAGCCTCGTTAGACCCCTGAGGGTCCAATTCAGTAGCTACTTGATTGAAAAGTAACGGCCCTGGTTGCGCAGTTCACATAATCGGCCGGGAGGGACGGGGTGATGATCACGTTCCACCCTCCAGTACTGCACCCCATTCATGACGCCTCTGGTGGGGAGGGATACCCAGCGGCTGGGCGGTAGGCCTTGGCCCAAAAGGGATGTCTAAAGTATGTATTTGAAAAGGAATGTACAAATAAATCTATATTCTATGAAAGTACGTGAAAAATATAAAAAACAATAGTTGACCGTTAAAGCAAATAGTTTCAAATTTAAAATCACACCCTCAGAATAATACACTCGTAGCTACGAAACCACTGCTTTCAATAAATTGAGTTGAACAATTTGAAGCCCATTTCAAAATTCAGCATTTCAGAGAGACATTTGATTGGTTCTAAACAATACTATTCTATCAATACTATTCATGAGGCGTGTCGGAAAGTGTGAAATTGCCAAGTTGTTTACGTGATCTTATCGCACAAACATGGCAAGACAGGATATGTACACTGTGTTCAGATGCAATCATTTTTTCAGGACAGCAACGTCTCATTTATCGGCAGGCGCAAGAGATAATCTATTTGTGTTTTCTCACTGACTATACGCCAAGTTACTATTATTTCGCTGTTCCAATAAACAAGATAAGAAGCGATCGTAGCGCTCGACAGCACAGGTCAACACGCCTCGTCGCTTTGCCAAGTACTACTTTTTCCCCTTTTTGCAATA
Source organism: Tenodera sinensis (assembly GCA_030765045.1). Lineage (NCBI taxonomy): Eukaryota > Metazoa > Arthropoda > Insecta > Mantodea > Mantidae > Tenodera > Tenodera sinensis. Next base: position 242,853,388 of record CM060962.1, read on the forward strand.
GGGTCTTCTTATACAGGGTGGAAGTGAAATGATCCGTCACACTTTATAACAGTAAATTTCTCATGTTATGAATAACAAAAAGGTCTTATACCAAAATGTTGAAAAGTTTATAGTTTTTTAGAAAAAAAGTATTTTTATCAAAAAATTTATCATTACCTGGCTGAATTATTATTGATTGAAGGTTTTTGATTTATGGCTATATTCATAGAAAATTAAAAAACGACAACTTTTTCCTTTGGCGTATTTCAATAGATTCAACGATTTTATTGCGACAAAAAGGCAACAAATTATGGGTTTTTTTAAATTTAATTTACACAAAAACCGTTGAATCTATTGAAATACGCCAAAGAAGAAAGTTGTCAATTTATTCAATTTTAAATTCGTACCTTCAGAATAGGTATACTATAAGGCACTGTTTTGAATAAATTGAGTTCAAGGATTTGGAGCACACTTCAAAATTCATCATATCAGAGAGACATTTGACTTCTTCCAAGCAAGCATGGCTTAACAGTAACCACAGTTTTACTGTTATGTAGTGCAAGAAATGACAGTTTTCGGTAAGCTTACCACAGAATTCTATTTTTGGGGATTATTTTCACCTTATTCTGAGGGCGCGAGTTTTTTCTTCCGTAGTTTATTTATCGTGCAAATTTAGCAAAAATGAAAACTATTTTCCAACAGGAGCAAACTTGTAGTTTGGAAATACATATATAAATGGCAAAAATATTATCTTATGTAGAAATAACGTATTAATTTCCATTTAGGTGCATAAAATGTAATAATTTACGTCAATGTTTCTCTCAATATTATTTATTATGCTTTAAATTACTACATATTTAGAAGAACATTCCATGATTTTGCACTTCATATTGCAGGTAATGAAGCGGTTATTTATAATGTGATTGAAAATAACTTGTAACCCTTGCTAAAAGTAACTAAAATAGAAATCCAAAGGAATGGATAAATAGACATTAAGTAATTTTGTATTTATTTATGCATTGTGAATATTAATTATTAATCTATTGTTGTTTTAAAACGACATTCATGATATTAAATTTGTCTCGAGCAATTAATTATCTTAAAACATGCATAAAAGAACTGTATTCCTTACTAAAGAAAGAAAGCAAATTGAAAAAATGTTGAGAATACATTAAACCATTATTTAAGTGGAAAGAATTGATTTCACAATAACATTGTTGTGATAACATCAAGTTATGAAACATGATATAATAGATGCTTAATATCTATGTGCTAGTAAGTGTGTTATTTACGTGAATATATCATTGCTTTCATTTAAAAATTCAAAGGACTTGAACTTGTTTTATATACATTAGCAACTGAAAAATAGCGATCATTAAGATTCAGTTATTCTGATTACTGGGAAAATATTTCATAGAGGGAGAAGCGATGCTCAGTTGCATAGCCCAAGTAATGCAAATTCGCTATGCAAATTATTTAAATTCTCCTTCGATAAGTAACAGATCATTAACAGAATGTAAAATAAATGTGGAAGATATTTTCAGCAAATTGATCAGAATATTCATACGTAATGGGAGTATTGGCAGTCAAATAATAAAATTAGTGAACGTTTGCTTCTCACGTTTATTAATGTAATAATGGTTACCTTGCCTTAATCAAACACGAAGAACCAGAAATAAGATTATTGCTGCAACGAGCCTAGGAAGTATTAGAGAGCTAAATAAATCAAACCGAAAGGGCAAAGTAAATGCACAGGCCATGCGTATACACGCTTGTGACTACAATAGACAGGCGACAACAATCACTGAGTATAGCAAGCCGCCTGAAAGTCACGCCATCAGTATTACCAACCTTAACGGTATCTCACGTGCGACAAATTCATAACGATAGTTTTGAAGTTCAAATAGGAGTTAAAAAAGAGGATTCTCTTTCTGCCACCTTGTTTAGCATAATAATCGATAATCAACAATTTCACAATTAGATGTCAGTGGAACTAAGGCCACGGAGGAGTTCAGGGGCCAGCGCGTCGACTCTCCCGAAAGTAAAGCGACTACTTGACCTTTTAGGTACGATACTTTTCTATCAGGATAGGTACTCAATTGGCATCACAAGGCTGAGGTGCACCCCGTGCCAGACCTCCCAGTGGAGAAACATTCCCATGTCGGTACCGAAGATCGAATCCGCTACCCCGTGCCAAAGGGCAGGCGCGCTATCACAGGAATACAAATTTGAAAATAAAGCGTAAGTAAATGTTTTCAGGCATTGAAAAGGATAATATTAGATAACTCTACACGGAAATGAAGAATAATTTATCTGTTGCGTGTTGCCCAGCAAGCAGGGAACTATAATTTATGCTTAATCCAATATCCAGAATGTTCCAAGCTCGGAGCAGCGGAACTTGAACTGTGTGACAAAAATACCATGTCACGGTCGTAAAAAGTAAACAAAAAATAAATAAGCTCAAGCAGAACGTTATATGATATTGATAATTCAGAGAATGAATTCACTGTTTTAAGGCTATTGATAATTAAGATGCCCAAATTTATATCAATTCATAATGTTCATATGAAACCGTTTTACTTCTCTACTGAAACTTAAAAAAAAAAAAAAAAAAAAAAAAAAAATTACTTTCTCTACTGGTAAGTAGAAGGAAGTATTGTATTCCACGGAAAAATTCGATATCTAAGATTTCACCAGAAATATCTTGTTTGAGACCCCCTGAATCCATAAATAGCATTTGTAGGAAAAGGTCCGTGTGTGTGTCTGGGTGTCGTCAGGCAGTGGAGAGCATATCTCAAAAACGAAAAGTCGGTTAAAAACCAAAGTTGGTATTTAAGTTTAATGTCTTTTAGGGATGCGACACGAAGATTTTGAGGAAAATAGCCCCACCCTAAACTATTCTTGACATGGAAAATTTTTCGAAAATTTTCGTTTTCTTGAAAGTGGCTCTAACGATTTTGATTAAAATACCATATGTTCAAGATATTTTTGTGACAAATGAAATGCATATTTTGAATTTTTTGGATATAGCCTATGTGGTCCTGTTTACTCTGGATGACTTTTGAATAACTCGTAAACCGTAAGAGAGACAAAATCTTACTGTACAAAAATGTAGATCTCGTTAAAGCACACAATTTGTCTAAACATTTTGTTTTTAGAGTGAACCATTTCGGAGATATTTCTTTTATTTGTAAGAAGCAAGATAATTTGTAAATAAAACAGCCGTAATCTAATTTGGACCGGACCAGTGAGCCATACAACCTCAACATGACGGTTCGATCGCCGCCCCAAGATGCCCCAGATAACACCCGGAGCATCCGAAGCGAACGATTGCAGGAAGCACGAAGATGGCGAATATGGTGCTCCCATGTGAGTTTGCTGTCGAGGTGTAGGCCCAAGAACTTCAGGTGCGGAACAAAAGGAATACGCGTGTCACGCAAATAAAGAACAGGAGGAGGATGCACACCACGAAGTCGATGAAAGTGTAGACACTGTGTTTTCGTAGGGGAGAACTGAAAGCCGGTGCGATGAGCCCATTCGGCGATAGAGGATATGGTCAGCTGCAGTTGGCGTTCGATGTGTTCAAGATTAAAAGAGCGGTAGTAGATGGCAAAGTCGTCAACATACAGCGATATCGGGATTCCCCCACGAACAACACTGGCGATACCGTCAATCGCCACGGCGAAAAGCGTTACACTAAGAATCGACCCCTGGGGTACACCGTTCTCCTGGATCCTGTCGTGGGATAGTGTATTCCCAATGCGGACACGAAACCGGCGTAGTTTTAAAAAATTTAAAACGAGAATGATTAATGACCGCGTAAACCGTAACCGTGTAAAGTACGTAGGATACCATAGCGCCAGGTAGTATCGTAGGCCTTCTGCAGATCGAAGAAGACGCCCACGACATGCTGCTTCAAGAGAAAGGCATTTTGTATATATGCTTCCATGCGTGCCAGATTGTCGACACTGGAGCGATGACGACGAAAACCGCACTGAGCATTGCTCAGCAGGTTATTCTTCTCCAGCCACCACACTAAGCGAGTGTTAACCATACGTTCGAAGGTCTTACAAACAACACTCGTCAGGCAAATAGGGCGGTAGCTAGAGGGAAGTGTCCGGTCCTTTCCGGGCCGAGGGATGGGGACGACAATACCCTCGCGCCAGGAAGACGGGAAAACCTGCTGAAGCCATATGCGGTTGTAAATGCTCAGCAGGAAGGAGAGAGCCGCAGGTGGAAGGTGAAGCAGTATTTGTCGGTGGATGTCATCAGGGCCAGGAGAGGAGTCCTTTGCGAGAGACAAAGCACGTTCTAGCTCCTCTTCGGTGAAAGGCGCGTTGTACGGTTCACTGCAGTCACTGTTAAAATTGAGGATTATCAGCTCCGCAGATTCCTTGATTCCTAGAAAGGCATTACTGTAACTTCGGGTTTGGCTGTCAGCAGCGAAAGAATCGGCAAGGGTGTCGGCGATGTCCTGCTCGGAGGTGTAGGTGGAGCCTTGTACGGCAAGAGCGGGAATAATGGTCCGGCGACACTTGCCGTACATACGCCGAACAGCAGTCCACACCCTTTGTGCCGAAGTGCGACGTGAAAGCGAAGAGACGTAGTTTTCCCAGGATCTGCGCTTTCCACTCCGAAGAACAAAACGTGCTCTGGCACGAGAACGTTTAAAAGCTATAAAATTGTCTTCGGTCGGATGTAAACTAAAAAGACGCAGAGCACGTTTACGCGCTTTGATAGCCAAACGGCATTCCTCAGACCACCAAGGCACAGGAAAGTGTCGTGGTGTAGATGATCCACGAGGAATGCTGGAATCTGCTGCGAGCAACACAGAACATGTAAAATATTCCACCATGTCGTCAATGGTGGTAAAGCCATCGTCGGTGAGATGAATAAGCGAGTGAAATTTCCCCCAATCAGCTCTGGAAATAATCCAGTGAGGATGCCGTGTTGGCACAGTATGACTATGGTAGAGGTGAATATTAATGTGGTAATGATCGCTGCCAAATAGGTCGGAAAGCACCGACCAATCAAGCGGTGGAACTAATGCCGGGCTACAAAAGGTAACGTCTAGTGCTGAATGTGTGCCGTGAGTGGAGGATAAGAATGTGGGGACACCAGTGTTCAGCAGAAGTAAGCCAGACATGTCACAAACGTCTGCTATAAGGCACCCACGAGCATCGTCAATGTCGGAGCCCCATAAAGTGTTTTTGGCATTCAGATCGCCGAGGAATAGAAGCGGTGGCGGAATCTGAACCAGAAGAGCCCGAAGATCGTGTTCTTGTACGACATTGACCGGTGGCAGATAGACATTGCAAATAGAAATGCACAGGCCCCGCAGCTGTACACGAACCGCTACAGCTTGCAGCGGCGTGTTAAGCGGTATGCTGGCAGCAGAGATGGTATGTGCCACCAGCGTAGCCACACCACCGCTAGCCCGCCGACCAGCTGCAGAGTCATGTCTAAATGCGGAAAAATTACGTAGATGTAAACCATGATTAGGCTGCAAATGGGTTTCTTGTAAGCAGACGACGGAAGGCGATCGCTGAGAAACTAAATGTTGTATGTCTGGAGCCCTGGCCCGGAACCCATTAATATTCCACTGGATTATTTCCATGCTAAAATCGAATTAGTAGTTGGTCTTTATTTTCTTTTTCACCTTCGCACTCTTTGGACCGATAATGTGAGGTCCTCCATCCTCCGGTGACTCCTCCGATGTGCGGGAGTCTGAAGAACCCCTGCGGCTCGCAGAGCGGGAGCGGGACTTCACAGAGGACGTGCAACTACTGGCCCGGAGTTTATGCCTGGAACGATGGCGTTCAACAGGCAACGAAGCAGTCTCAGAGCTAGTTGACTGCGGCGGAACTGGCGTCTGGACGGCAGAAGAGGTAGTCTGTGGTCGAACTGTAGGTGGAGTAGAACTATGCTCGTCAGGTGAGCCAGTTTGTACTCCCACGGAAACCCGAGAGGGCGAACTGGGGCACGTCTGTACGACGGCGTCCTGTTTCGGAACAGCCTGGCGGACAGCTGCAGAAAACTTCAAGGTGGTGGTTGGATGAAGTTCCTGATACCGCTTTCGTGCGTCTACAAAAGTCAGGTGTTCCTTAACCCGAAGCTCCTGGATTGCCTTCTCCTCTAAAAAGCGGGGGCAATCGCGCGAGTTCGACGGGTGTGCACCTCCACAGTTGACACAGGTGGAGTCCTGATCGCACAGGGAGCCGTCGTGAGCATTTCGACCACAGCGAGGACAAACTGGTGTACCGGTACATCGCTGCTGCGTATGCCCGAACTTCTGGCAGCGGAAACAACGCATAGGGTTCGGCACATACCCGCAGAAAATGAATTGCGGCAGAGTCGTACGTTCAAACGTAAGGAAAACCGTACGTAAGGGGGAGGGCTTGCCATCCTTCTTACCAATTAAACGGTATGCAGCAATAACACCTTGGTCAGAGAGGCAGTTAACTATGTCCTCGTTAGAGAGGTTGTCCAGACTTGATGTTGAAACTACGCCTCGACAACTATTCAAAGTCTTATGCTTCTCTACCTTTACGGGATAAGAACCTAGGAGAGTGGCTTTAAGTAGTTTTGCGGTTTGGAAGTCTTGAGCCACCTCTATCAGCAAGTTGGCGTCCCTACATCGAGTGACATTTTTTACAGCGCCACATAAGCGATCTACTTCCTTTTTAATATAAAACGGACTCAGAGTAGCCAGGGTCTTCTTCTCGCTTACCATACTCATAACCAAAAATCGTGGAGTTGAAGGGGGGGGGGAGCGCAGAGGAGACATTATGAAAGGGTCCCCCTTCCGGACCGTCGGCGTCAGCCTGCCATCCGGGGGATAAAGGAAAAAGACACCTAAATCTTCCGGTCTGTGCCGGCCCAAAGCACCCGCTTCAGACCCGATCTCAAGGAGTACATCAGAAAAAGTTACCCTCCGCCTATCACTACTTACCGGTATGCGACATTTCCACCAAAGGCAGGCCCGACTTTATGCCCCTACCACAGGAATAACCGCCTGTGGCTCCCCACTCTAGCCCACGCTGCCTCAACGGAGTCAGCGTGGATTCAGGGGACTTGTGGTTGATTACATCGGACCCCAGACAGCGGTAACACGTCGGGTCCCCCTGTACACCCCAGCGACAGCACGGCCGCCGAGATACCCATGGGGACCCGGCCCCTAAGGAGCTACGGGGGTGTACTTGACAATGGAACGGCTCCGCACCTAGTGTCGCACAAAAGGGGTAGTGAGGAGGGTCCACTCAACCTTGACGCCTGAGCCTCCGAAGAGCACACAAGTTGGAAGCTGCGCCGAAACCGTGGGACAGGAACCACGGAGACAGGATAGATCCCTGTTGGTGAGACAGGAGTTATAATTCTAAAACTTAACCTACATAAAACCATAAGACCTAGAAGAGGAAGAGACTAAATCTAAGTGGATGATAACGTGGCTAGACCTGATGGATGCGAGGGGATGATAATGGGGATGAGCGGCTCGGGGCCCCGGGTGCGCCAAGCCCGGACCTACCGTGGTAGGTCCCCCTGGGGGATGTATATTTTAAATAGAAATGCTGTTTCATTCACACTATTTTCTCCTTTCACTATTAGGTATCACGTTCACATCTCTTGCTATACTCTTCTATAAAGAAATCATGCAATTTTCTGTATGTTTGAAATAGAAATGCTACATATTATATTCATACTGTTTTCTCTACTCACTCTTAGGTAACACATTCACATCTCTCTCTACTCACTCTTCTACAAATAAGTCATACAATTTCGTGCATGTTTGAAATAGAAATGCTACGTATTACATTCATACTGTTTTCTCTACTTGCTTTTGGGTAACACACTCATAACTGTTTCTCTACCTACTCTTCTAGAAATAAGTCATACAATTTTGTGCATGTTTGATATAGAAATGCTGTATGTGACATTCACAGTGTTTACTCTACTCACTTTTAGGTAACACCTTCACATGTCTTTCTCCACTCACTCTTCTACAAACAATTCATATCTGTACAACTTGAATGTTTGTATTCGTATCTAACTGTTAATCTCGAAAACCGCTTAACCGATCACCGCGAAATTCGGCACGTATGCGTATTTTTTTCATTGAGAGTTTTTATGGTAACAATTTTACTACACAATATATTACTTTCAAATGGTTTTCTACTCGCTTTTCTTTTACGTAGCGCATTCATGTATCCTCTGTTTGCCCTTCAACATACAATTCATATAATATTCTAGGATTGAAATATAAATGAAGCGTATTACATTCACACGATTTCCTCTGCTAATTCTTCCTTTACGAGACACAATCAGTCTTCTTTCGCTCTTCGCCCTTCCACATATAATTCATACAATTTGCTATATGTTTGAAACAAATACAACGTATTACATCCATACTACTTTCTCTACTCACTTTTGTTTTACGTAACAATTCACATGTTATTCCCTATGTTTTATCAACTTCATACATACCAAGGCCTATACATATCTTATGTTGAAGAGTGATTAAATTCCAAAACAGGTTGACCGATCGCCATGAAAAGTGACATATCTAATTTTTTTCATGGCGAAGGTTTTTATGCAATCCATTTTAACAGGCAATGTATTACGTTCACATGGTTTTCTCTACCCCTTTTCTTTTACCTAACATACTACTCCTTTTTCTGCAAACAATCCATACATTTTTCCATACACTTGAAATATAAGTGCAACGTATAACATTCACACGGTTTTTCTACTCATTTTTCTTTAATAAAACACAATCACATTTCTTTCACTACTCCCGCTTCGACGAACAGTTACGAACAATTCATACACTTTTCTATATGTTTGAAACATAAATGCGTAGTACATTCACATGGCTTTATCAACCACCTTTTCTTTCTGTAGTATTTGATATTCTTCAACATTGCTTTTGCTTAGTGTCGCTCCGGTGTTTTAATAAAAAATAAAGAAATAGTTAAAAAAGTAAAGTAATCACAATTGGTGTCCTAAGTGCGACGAAAAGCACGATATGGAACAGTTGATAAAACAAATGTTAGCCAAGATGGACATAATGGGAAATGAAATGAATTCCGGATGCGGCAGAGGAAACAAATATGAAAACCGGATTGGAAAATGTAAACTACGGAATAGAAAATATGGGAACAAAAATGGAAGGCAAATTGAAAATGTAAACTCCGAAACGGAAAAGATGAAGACGGAAATTCCAATATGAAGACAGGTCTATCGAAGAATACTAACGAGCGACTGGCTGGGGTTAAGGAAGCCATGGAAGAACTCGATGGAAGTATGAAGGACCTTGGCCAACGTATTAACGTCCTGGAGTCAATCACAGCAGCAAAGAACTGAACTCCATAATGGAACAAATGCTCGACGAAAACCTCAAACTGGGTGGATATCTATGGGGGAGGCCTGCTTTCAGCAGTACACGTTTTACAGCTGAAATGATGGTGTTTATGCAATATTTTTATGTATTTCTATATCTCTTGTATTTCGGACATTGCTCTTAACAATTGCGACAAGGAGTTTTATATAGTTAACGTTTTGCCTTTCAGGTTTGTCTAAATAATTATCTTCTCCCACAAAAAATAAGATTTCACGAAAACAGAGGCGAAAAACGCCGAGCGAAGCTAGGTCGCCCAGGTACTATGCAATTAAACAAGCATTGATAAATATTGAAAACATGGAACACCAAAAGTTCATTATTCTTTCTGACCCCTTAAGTTCCATAAAAGCAATAAGTGATACATGGACAACCGATATACTGATTCAGGATGTTCAGATACTGCTCCATTCATTCAAAATGAAAGGAAAATAAATTGTTCTCCAATGGATACCTTCTCAGTGTGGTATAACTGGCAATGAAAAGGCAGATGTTGTAGCAAAGAAGAGCTTACAAAGCCCAACCACCAAAACTTACATTCCAACTCGGAATGAGATTTAATCCCACTCATAAATAGAAAAATAAAGCAACTTTGGATCACACAATATAATGATAGCTGTAATGGAGTTACACTTGAATATATGCCCTCTAAGCTACAAAGAAGATATAAAATTTTACTGACAAGATTGAGAATAGGACACACTAAGTTAACCCACTCATTTCTACTTTCCAAAGAAGAACCGCCACTTGAATGTCATCACTGCCAACAGCCCCTAACCATCAAGCACATATTTACAGAATGCCCAACGTATGAGCAGAAAAGGAGAGAATGCAATGTACCAACATTATTCAATAGCCCAACAATGATGCACTCTTTACTTAAATTTATATACTCAACATCATTACATAACAAACTGTAACTTAAACTATAAGACTCACTCTGTAACAAGTTAAAATTAGCAACTGTTATAATATAAAATTGTAATATATTACACTGTACACCTTTTTCTGTTATGTACACTGGGTATGTACTGTAGTCATTATTCTGAACTGTATCCAATATCCAGATTTTTCTTTAATGTGAATATTATGCTGTAATGATTGTATACACATTCTGCATTGTGCAGTGCTTATATTGTGTTGTATTGTATGTATTATTATGGATTGTATTCAATTTCTTGATCCTTGTTTAATGTGAATCTTTGTTGCTCTGATGTATATTATGTTATCCTGTGTGTCGCAGAAAAACCACTAGTAATTAAGTTAAACAAATAAATACTAAAAAAGCCTACTTTATTCTCATATTTTCCTTTCATCTACAAGAAAATTAGCAATAAGATAACTTCCGCAAACGTTTATCTTGACTAACAAGAAAACAGAGGAATAGGGGCTTGTAAGAATAGTTGGTACAAGAGTAGAGAAAGTCATGTGATTGCGACACATAAGATGTTTCTTCTGAAGTTGAGTGCTTCACTCTCAAAACAGTGAGAGCATTTGCTGGATCACGTGAGTGGAGCTTCTCGGAATCGGTCACACTAAAATGTGCTTCTTACGACGGCAGAAGAATTCGAGGACGTTTGCTGGCCTAGGCCCTGTTCAAAAGACCTACTGAGCCGATTGACTTGATTCATCGTCAGCAGAGACATTCCCAAGCTATTTTGGAGTGCCACCTTGGAATTTTTGTAGTACTTCTGCACCAAATAATGCATTGTTTTTGATCGAGAGTCAGTTATGTGGAATCCATTGACAACAAAGTTGTAGTTTTGTCCGCCGTCTTACGAACGCTGCAATGCAATTGAAATTTTACAACTGAATGTCTTATAAAATAGTAATTACAATTACTGCAAGTAAACCGGGAATATACCTATCTTAGCTTCAGCCATTCCTCCCGAAATTAATAATTTTCTGTAACTACTTAGTCCATACGCTTATATAAAGATATAACTTATGCCATGTTAAGTGTTTAGTGACCGCCTCCGTAGCGCAGTTGGTAGCGTACTTGCCTCTGACATGAAGGAGCCGAGTTCGATGCCCGGTACCAGCATGGGGATTCTTTCCTCGCTGGGAGGTCTGGAACGGGGTGCACTCAGCCTTGTTAGGTCCCGGGGGCCAATTGAGGAGTTACTTGATGGAGAAGTAGTGGCCCCAGGTCGAGAAGGCCTCATAACCGGCCGAGAGGGCTCGGGGCCCTGACCACGTACCACCTTCCAGTAATGCACCTCACCAATAACGCCTGTAGTGGGCAGAGATGGGGGACGCAGCGGCTGGGCGGCAAATCTTAGACCTTCATGGGCAGTTGTGCAGGGGCTTACTTTTAATTTTTGCTAAGCGATTAATATTGATGGAATAATATTGGAAATAGCGCAAACATACAGAACATTAAATAAGATGGTGATTTTTTTATGCCGCGTAGTACCGACAGTGGCCGCGAGAGGCAATGCACTCAACAATAACAAAGATGGTGGAACGCCTTACAGTAAGAGAACGAGCACAGATTGCTTCACGCTAGGAGGTGTAAAATTCGATCGTTCATCCTGTAACTTTTTCTTGTAGGGCTAGGAAAAACAGGAGGTGTACTGGACGAAATCTTGCACATTGAACAAATTGGAAGCAAGGATTCCGCAAGTTTTTACCAACATCCACACTTCTTAGAGAAAGCTGTGGATTCCGTTCCAGGTCGTTTGAGGAGATTGGTTTACGCCACAGGCGCCTACATCGAATGTAAAGGTATGCAATCGTATTCCCATATAACAGTGTACATACTGTATTAATTTCAAAAAATAACTCTGCAAACATAAAAGATATACGTCAATTTCAATACCTAGTTAGTTTCCGCCGACCCTGTCTTAAACGTGTGTCTTTTACCGAAGTTATCGTTCAGAGCAGTGGCGGTTCCTGGGTGTTCGCGCACTCGCAACTGCACACCCAGTAATTTTTTTCCTGTATGTGAATGTGTATTTACCTCTATAGACATGCATATTTCGGATATCGAAATTTCTTCTACACGAACTTGCTCGTTTAATTTTACCGCGCCCTCTACCAAATGCCAACGCATTTACAGACGTATTAACCCGACTTTGCGACTGGCGAAGGAACCTTTAGGGTGAGTGGTCGCGGAGAGCGGTGAAAAGCTTGCATTAAGGAATACTGCGAGTGAAAGCAGCATGATAGACAAAGGTAAGGCACGCGATTGTTACCGCGCAAGCGCACTGCGTTCTTGTACAAGTCTGTTTTCCTTGCTACAAGCATTTCCCTCCCTGTCGTTTAGCGGGAATTGAAATAAAGCTGCTAGGCAGCTAGCCAACTTGACGTTTCTAAATATAATGTAGCCATTTTCTATATTAAAATGACAGTTGTGTTAATATTGTAAATTCAATTACATTTATTTTTATTAAACCATTATAAATGCATATAATTACTCTTCATCTCGTAATTTACTACGGCCAATATTCTAGTTTGGAATAGTTATTTTGTGACAGTATTTATTATTGTTTGTTATGTTGGTGTTTCTGGCGGCAAACTGCCTACAGTTCTGTCTGCTCATAGCGGGAAATTTCGATATATGAAAGTGTGGAAATGAATAACATGGCGAAACTTATGGAGATAAATCTTTCGGGTTTATTCTTAGAAGAGAAGCTGTTTTCCGTGCTTATTCTTTACGAGTGAGAGAAACGGCACCTGGACAAATAATGGTTGTTGCGATTAAAACCAAAACTTGCAAATCATGTGAGTTCAATTGGCCATATGAATTGTGAATTAGGATTGTGTGGTGTGTGTCAGAGAACGAAAGAGAGTTAAGGTGGGGAGGATGTACTATATAGCATACCCACTGCGAAAAGTCGCGAGCCGCCACTGGTTCAGAGTCAAGCTGCCTATTTCTTAGGTAAACACACAAAATTTTATTATAAATATACACAATTAAAGTCATATTATTCTTAAAGGCAGCAAAATAAGGCAAAACAATCTAGTATGAGGATATTTCTTGCAGTCACAGAAGTAAGCGGTTGTGAATTTTATTACATTTGATCTGTAACCCTTGTACCATGTGAAAGAAGAAAGGGGTTGAGACTTCCCGTTGGAAGTTAATCTCATTTCTTTTCTCGTTCGCAATACGGCTTGGTTGGTATAAGTCACGTAGTACATTTGGGAAAAACACACCTGTTTCCCTCTGTACGTACGTCTTGTTAGAAAATGTGCGACTTCTCGCAGGCTGATGTTGCGACCGGCCTAGCTCTACACCATCAGCTCCTTTCTCTCTTGCGATACCTATAGGAAGGCGCAAAACTCAGTTCACCCTTATGCTACACTACATAAAAGTATACTGAGACAGCCCATGTATACATTTAGACGTGTGTTATTGGTAACGTGCTATACAGTCATTCACTCTCATTTAAAGAGGTTTTGCTGTGAAACGTGTCATACATCCCTGCGGACTTATAATTTTACGTATTAGGAGTAGTATGTTCTCAGATGCTTTCTGCAAGGCCAGTGACCTCACATTATGTAGACCAGCTGGTCCCGCATTGAGATGTGACACAAAACAGTCTATCTCGCAGGTGTTGTTCGCTTCGCGACGTCCTTCGCTTCGCGACCATGCAAAATGCATTAGGTAATGAACTGTGTGAGTAGTTTGTGGGAAAACTGTTATACGAAGAGGGAAAAAAATCTGATGTGTTGCACGCGCATGGTTTTCTCTACTCTTGTACTAACCAGTCTTACCAACACTTATTCCTGCATCTTCTTCCTCTTAGTTGAGATAAAAATTTGCAGAAATTATTTTATTGTTTATCTTCTTGTAGGTACAAGCACAATATGGGAATACAGCAGACTTTCAGCGATAGTCAAATCTATTAAAGATTTCAAATTCCGTTCTCTTTACACGGCTAACATATAAAAATGAATAACGATGTTCCATTTGACAGAAGTATAAGTTCTCCAAAACTCACACAAACGACAACGAATACCTCCGAAATGGTTCACTCTACAAACAAATTATTTAGACGTAAATTGTGTGCTTTAGCAAGATCTACATTCTTTGTATAGTAAGATTCGGTCTATCACTTACGGTTTACTAGTTTTGCAAAAGACATTCAGAGTAACTCGGACTACATGGGCTATAGCCAGAAAATTCAAGATATACATTTCATTTACCACAAAAGTATCTCAAATATATGGGATTTTAATCAAAATCGTTAGACATTTTCAAGAAAATCAAAACATTCGAAAAAAATTTCCAGGTAAAGCGTAGTTTAGGGTGGAGCAATTTCCTTCAAAATCCAACTGTCGCGCTTTTAAAAGACATTAAACTTAAATACTAACTTTGGCTTTTAACCAACTTTTGGTTTTTGAGTTATGCTGTCCACAGACACACATGGATCGACACACACACACGCACACGCATACCCACACACACGTTTTTTTTTCTAAAACTCTGATGTGTTGTACTCACATGACTTTCTCTACATTTGTGCTAACCCTTGTTACAAACTCTTATTCCTATATCTTCTTCGTGTTAGTTGAGATAAACATTTGCAGAAATGATCTTATTCCCTATTGCCTTGTACGTGCAAGGGGAATATGGGAATTCAGTAGGCTTGGGAGACAGTAAAATCTTTTAAAGCTTTCAAATTACTTTCTCCTTGGTTATCTAGACCTGAATTGTGTATTTTAGAAGGATCTACATTTCTCGAAAACTAAAATTGGTCAATCCCTTACGGCTTACTAGTTATACAAAAGTCATCCAGAGTAAAGAGGAGCAGTTCTGGTCTATAGCCAGAGAATGTAAGATATACATTTAATTTGTCATTAAAATGTCTCAAACATATGGTATTTTAATCAAAATCGTTAGAGCCATTTTCAAGAAAATCAAAAATTTCCACGTAAAGGGTAGTTAAGGGCGGAGTAATTTTCTCCAAAATGTTCGTGTCGCATCCTTGAAAGATACTTAGCTTTTGTTTTTTAACCTTTTTGATTTATACTGTCCACAGACTGACACACACACACACACACACACACACACACACACACACACACACACACACACACACACACACACACACACACACACACACACACACACACACATTGACCTTTTTCTAAAAATCTGATGTGTTGCACTCACATGACTTTCTCTACTCTTGTACTAACCATTGTTACAAACTCTTATTCCTATATCTTCTTCGTGTTAGTTGAGATCAACATTTGCAGAAATTATCGCGTTCCTTATTTCCTTGTAGATACAAGGGAAATATAGAAATAGAGTGAGCTTTGACCAATAGTCAAATCTTTTAAAGCTTTCAAATTCCGTTCTCTTTGAACGGCTAGCGTACAAAAAAATGATAAACGATGTTCATTTTTGACAGAGGCATAACTTCTCCAAAACTCAGAGAAATAACAAGGAATATCTCCAAAATGGTTCATTCTACAGAAACTTAAATTGTGTGTTTTAGTAAGGTATACATGTTTCGTATTGTAAGAATTGGTGTATCTCTTACGGTTTACCAGTTATGCAAAGGTGATCCAGAACAAATAGGACATGGGCTATAGCCAGATAGTTCAAGATATACATTTTATTTGTCATACAAATATCTCAAGTACATGGCATTTTAATCAAATTCGTTAGGGCTGTTTTCAAGAAAAATTTCCCATGTAAAGGGTAGTTAAGTGTGGAGCAATTTTCTTCATAATCTTCGTGATTCAGGGGTCCTCAAAACATATACTTCCGGTGAAATCTCGGTATCAAATTTTTGGGTGGAATGCAATACTTCCTCTAATTACTACACGTAGTAGAGAAAGTGAAAACTGCACATACCGTTCAACCACGCAGTTTATTTGAAATTACCTTTTGTTCAATTAGCTATTTCTGTGGAATGCGTTTTTTTTAGTTTCAGTTTTTCAATATTTTTATATTCTAAAGCGCTGTCCCTGAAAGGATAATTTCTAGGCCAGCATATATCAGTTGGGTATTAATCATCTGGCTTTTGATTTTGCAGCACTTGTTCCTTCAACGAAATGTGTAATGAAAGCACATCTACAAAGGCTTATGTCGATCAACATAAAGTAGATAGAAAAATAATGTAACAAAACGGCAACTGGACAAATCCCACTCTTGACACCAGTGTGACAATAACGGAAAAAAAAAAAAAAAAAAAAAAAAAAGAAACAATCCAGTTACTTTTCTATCACTTCATTTCTCTTCTAAACTTTTGTACAAAAACAGGTATCTACTACTGACGTTTACACAGTCTACAGTCTTTCAGCTCACAACTGTTTTGTTTTCGCGGGCTTCACCCACTCCTTTCGCCGTTGCTCTTCACTTTCTCTGTCTCAAACTCTAACTCGATGATACAACCATTCAACACTCGCTAAAACTTCACTTCGACGGGACGTATCTTTCATAGCTACCTGGCACTTACTGATACATTGATGTAGGACTCCGTAACTCATTCCCCTGCTGTGGTCTCGCCTCCGTATATAGCAGGGATGACGTCACACAGTCCTTTCTGGAAGGGAGGTTTTTATTTATTTATTTATTATTCATTCATTCATTCATTCATTTATTTATTTATTTAGTCCTTTCTGGAACTTCTACAAACACGCCGGCCGCCGGATTCCTCTCGAAGGTTCCAGCAATCCTTTATTAAGCTATGTGCTCATTATTCTTACTCACGTGTACACAAACAGCCGCGCGAGGCAGCGTGACCTTGAACGCCTTTGTTTGATCGCTGGCCTGGTATGTGGTGCAACTTAGCTTAGCCCGACCGTCCTTTGTTGTGGGCCACGCTCGTCGTCACAATAGGATTTATGAATAGCCTGTGAAAGGTGCACGAAAAATAAAAAAATCATGGGGAAACAGTAATTTAATAGTAAGACATCAGATTCTTGTTTTTCATTTTGACAATTATGCAAATTCCATTTTTGTCCCTATTTCTTCGGCGAGGTGGTCTATTTAAAGCTTAGCGGTTGTGTTTATTTCTGCAGTTGATCAATATTAGATCTACAAAGCTTCATAAAAAGAGGGTGTGACCTAGTAGCACATCCAATTGGGCATCTACCTGCTGTGCGATAGGTTCTTGGCACTATTCCCGGCTGGGGTGGAATTTTTGTCTAGCTAACATTATTTACTATTATTATTATTATTTACTATTATTATTATTATTATTATTATTATTATTACTATTATTACTACTATTACTATTATTACTACTATTACTATTATTACTATTACTATTATTACTATTACTATTATTACTATTACTATTATTACTATTACTATTATTATTATTATTATTATTATTATTATTATTATTATTATTATTATTATTATTATTATTATTATTATTATTATTATTATTATTATTATTATTATTATTATTATTATTATTATTATTATTATTATTATTATTATTATTATTATTATTATTATTATTATTATTATTATTATTATTATTATTATTATTATTATTATTATTATTATTATTATTATTATATTCCCTCTCCTCTTTAGAATCTGCAAGTATAAATAAGAGTGTGAATTTTTGGGTGATTTAATGTTTAAGATATCCCCAAAAAAACAATTATATGCAAGTTAAGTCTATCGCCGACTTGCAATATATTCCAAAGTTAAAAGCCCGGCGATATGACAACAGCAGTAAAAATGGAACAATAAGAAAAAGGCGTTTATCTTCCCTCCAATGGGCGTTCTGTAGCTGAATTCAGAGAGCAGTTTTCATAGTATAATGGTCAGACGTTTATATAGCTTTATTGATCTTGAGTTTTATTCTCTGAAGGGCATCCCTAAACTTCAACTTCGTTGAATTCTACGTATTTTAACACAGTATTATCGCTTTTGCGCTCCCATGTACGCAATGCAGTCTTTTCCGTTGCCGCTGTAAAAAGAATAGCTATGTAGAAGAAAACTTTGGTTAGTGAACCCACCAGACGAATCCATTTGCAGTTACTGCTTAAAACAGGTTCTGCCAACCATTCCGTATGTGCAAGTATTGGTTGACGCAGACTATTTGAAGGGTTACATTTGTTTCTGAATCTATTTTAGTGATATGGAATATTAAAGCTTGTTACCGAGTGAGACGGAGGCAGTAACGTTTGTGACCCGCATTCAGGAGGTCGTGGGCTCCATCCCCGTGGCCGATGTTCCTGATGTTTACCCATGTCGTATTTTACATGAAAAGGGTAATTTAGGGTGGATGAATTTTCTCCGAAATCTTCGCGTCCGTACTTGAAAGATAAATACCAACTTTGGTTTTCAACCGCCTTCTCGTTTTTGAGTTATACTGTTCACGGACACACACGCACGCACACACACAGGCACGCACGCACGCACGCACTCACACACATAATCTTTCTTCTAGAAATGCTTTTATGGATTCAGGGGGCCTCAAATATTTCCGGTGAAATCTCGCCATCGAATTTTTTAGTGGAATACATTACTTCCTCTGCTTACTACACCTACGAAAGCTTTACTTAAAAATAAAAGAGAGGTCGGAAATAGCTGTATATAAAATATATAAGAAGATGTGATCAATTAACCTTGATACTTGCTGATGACCTTGATGGGCTGTGAGCCATATCCCATGTTGAGTGGCAAACGCCAGATGAACTTAAATATTTTCATGGCAAATGAGATGTATATTTTACATCTTCTGGCTACAGTCCATGTAGTCCTATTTACTCTCGATGACTTTTGCATAACTGGTAAGCCGTAACAAATAGACCAAATCTTACTACACCAAAATGTAGATCTCGTTAAAACGCACGTTATTTCGATTTTTTTTTTTTTGTAGAGTGGACCATTTCGGAGATATTCCTTGTTATTTGTATGAACTTTGCAGTACTTATTACTTTTCTCATATGAAAGGTCGTAATTCACTTTTTTATAATATCTTAGCTGTGCAAAGAGAACGGAATTTCAAAGCCTTCATATAGCGACCACTTTATAAGATTGGACTAACGCTCAAAGCCAGCTATAGGTCATGACGCATTTGATTTTCACGATATTACTAAAGGAACTGTCAATTATACTTATTACTTAGTGACATATGTGCATATTTCTTGTTTGCTTAAGTTTGGAAAATACATGCTAGTTTGTGGATATATTAGTAAGAAGATTTTTAAATCCAGGAAGAATTAATTAGGACTTATTGAAGCATATAAATTCTTATGGTTTCCAACTGGTGATATTTACGTTGACAACACATTGTCTATCCTTATGTTTATGCAAGAATAGACGTAATTGTCATTGACAGGCAACAAAATAGGGGATTAGTTCTTGGCCCTACAATCCGATTTGAAAAAAAAATGTGTTGCACTCACATGACTTTCTCTACTCTTGTACTAATCATTCTTACAAATTCTTATTCCTATATCTTCTTCGTGTTAGTTGAGATAAACATTTGTACAAATTATCTTATTGCTTATTTCCTTGTAAGTGCAAGGGGAATGTTAGAATACAGTAGGCTTTGTGCGATAGTCAAATGTTTTAAAGCTTTGAGATTCCGTTCTCTTTGCACACTTAACATATAAAAAAATGAACAACGATGATCCATTTCACGAAAGTTCTAAGTTTTCCAAAACTCACACACATAACAAGGAATATCTTCGAAATGGTTCACCTACAAGAAAATTTATTTGGACATAAATTGTGTATTTTAGTAAGATCTACATTTTTGTATAGTATGATTTGGTCTATCTCTAACGGTTTACCACTTATGTAAAAGTCGTCCAGGGGCTATAGGGCGAAAATTCAAGATATACATTTCAGTTGACATAAAAATATCGCAAACACATGGCAGTTTAATCAACATCGTTAGAACCATTTTCAAGAAAATCAAAATGTTCGAAAAATTGTCCATGTAAAGGGTAGTTTAGGGTGGAGCTCTTTTCTTCAAAATCTTCGTGTTGCATCCTTGAAAGACATTAAACTTAAATACCAACTTTCGTTCCTAACCGACTTTTCGTTTTTGAGTTATGCTGTCGACAGACTGACAGACACACAGACTGACACACAGACACACACACGGACCTGTTTCTAAAAATGCTTTTTTTTTTGGATTCAGGGGGCCTCAAAACATATATTTCCGGTGAAATCACGGCATCGAATTTTTGGGTGGAATACAATATTTCTCCTACTTATCAGTACAGAAAGTTAAAAGAAATGTGGACCAAATTAAGGAGGCTGATAAGGGGAAAAAGTACATTATGAGCCTTGCACTCCTTATTTTAAGAGACAAATACAACATTTCAAATCGGGAAGTGATTGGTCTACTGTTTGGTGCTCTGGGAGCGATTACTAAATTTACTGTTCATTTGTTCCGACGTTTTGAATTACAGTTAAGTATTTTAGAAGATATTGATTTACGAATTATCTGAGGTTCTTTGTACATTTTATACAATCATCTGTGTACTACACTAAAGTAAATAAATAGAGCATTTTAAAACGGGTAGCTGTCGTATTTCCAAATATTATAATGATTTTGTACATTATTACATTTTATCTATCAAATATTTTTACATTACACAACTTTTTATCCTTTATCATTCATATTTAAAATTTGTCTTTTTCTACAGCTCTATTAGCAGGTGTGTGTATATAGCCCTAAAATAGGACAGCTATTGCACTACTGTGCTTTCTCTCATACTTCCATTGCAGCTACAAGAATACTAGCAATATTTTCTGCAAATGATCCTGACAGACATGAAAAAGCTAGAGGAATAAGTGGTTGTAGGAATAGCTAGTACAAGAGTACAGAAAGTCATGTGAATGCAATACATCATGTTAGTTTTGACTTAAAGTAGTAGATTTTCATATGAAATAAACTAAAAATTATTATGCATTCAAATTTAGTTTTATAACTAAAATACAGAAAACATCCATATTACACCCACACCAGGCAAGAAAGTGACTTGCTTAGGTCAGGGAGCGAAGTTTATACACGAACTGCTTTCGTCTCACTTGTCAGCATCCTCTGAAGCAAAGCATAAAAATTAGCGGATGGGTAACATTGTTGAAGTGGCTAATGGATGGTGCGTGGTATGGTGCAGCGCAACTAGGGAGTTTGATGCTGTTTTATTTATTTCTTATTTTTTTTTCTACTGCTGTCCACCTGGCCGTTTAACACACTATAAAAAGTTAACTAATAGTGTTTTGAAATTAAATGCTGAGCGATATGGCATAATTTCTATTCCACTTAAAATAACATTTTCGTAAAAGACATGAAGTTAGAAAATTAAATTAAGTTCTAAAAATATCGAATAAATACAACCACAAACTACAAATTTTACCCTCATTTTAAATTTTATTTGAGAAGCTTACGTTGAATAGTTCCTGATCTGCGATTCTCAGAATCGCATCAATTGACCCTGGGAAAAACTCGAAACCACTTGTTTATTAAAGCTGAAAATTTGCAAAAGACATTAACTTAACGTCTACGTCAGATGACAGAAAATTCAATCCCCCCCCCCCCAAAAAAAGTGCAAGGCTTCCTGCTGTTCGAAATAAAATGGAAGAGCCCAACTGTGGAATAAATGACACATAGATGTGATTAGCACTGTATAAGATTGCGTTTTGCTTATATCTGATACGCCGTAAACAACTTTTGCAATCGGAGCTCGAGAATGACATATTTAGTGCTGATGTAGTTAGGGCTGTAAAAGACGTTTTGCGACCCACATCCTCAATGTGCTTTTTTTGATACTGCTCCTACACTCTACACGTAGTTTTTCCGCAACCAGTATATCTCACTTGAGCAGAACTTAATGAACAAACGTTAATAAGTAATTGGTGATCATAATTCCAAACTTTCATTATCTCCCCTTTTTAGCAGATAGCCTATCAAGGGGTTTAATTACATTTAAACTGTTGCATCAATATCACTTATTGGATTAGGCGCTAAGCCAATTTCCATTTCATAAATTTTATGCCCAAATTTTGCCTAGCCATTTACATCAGTGACGACCGACGAATATACCTCTTAGTTAATCCACACACCATTTCATACTCTTATATACAGGTCCATGTTTAATCCTTTCCTATTGCCTTAATTTGTACTTTTTCCCTCCTTTTATAATCTTCACATTTCCTAAGCAACCGACTTTTACTTTCTCTACTACGTATAGTAGGGGAAGTAGGTATTCGACCCAACAATTCGATGTCGAGGTTTCACTGGAAATATGTTTCAAGGCCCCCTGAATAAAAAAGGCATTTTTAGAAAATGGTCCGCTTGTGTGTGTGTGTGTGTGTGTGTCTGTGTCTCTGTGTGTATGGGTGCGTGTGTGTGCGTGGGTACGTGTGTGTACGTGTGTGTACGTGAGTGTGTGTGTGTGTGGGTGCGTGTGTGAGCGTGCGTGTGCGTATGTGTGTGAGTATATGTCTGTGCGTGTGTCTGTCTGTGAACAGCATAACCCAAAAAGGAAACGTCGGTTGAAAACAAAGTTGGTATAGTGGACAATGTTTATCGGCAGTCCCCAAGAGTTCAAGATGGTCGACTTTACACTAAACAGCTGACGAAAGAATTCCAAAAATCAATCCTGCCAATGTGCATAATAAAGGCATTTCTAACCTCAAATATCACGGGGTTAAAGTAACATGCTTTCAAACGATAATAATGCTTGAATATCGTTACCACACAACAAAGAACATATTAACCTTCGGCAAATCTTGTTCTGCAAGAACACTTTTGGATGAAATCACTTCCGAGCGTTAAATATGGTAGTATATATTTAATGCATTACTGTGCAGCGAAAACAAAAATAACAACAGTAACTATAACTGCATATATTGCTCTAAAAGAATTCAAGAAAAAATCACGCAAAGACGAGCAGTACGTCCACAGATTAATTAATTAATACGGCGTCTAAGCGTAATCTTGTTTTCAAATCTATCGGTTGGCATTTCTGCAACGCGTTCATAAACACGACTTCTATGGCAACATAACAGGCGCAATAACACCAGCTATGGCCGTAGCTTTACCATGGTTATATGTCACGAACAGTTGTCGGCACTAAAGTAACCAAACTTATGGAATATTACCAAATATAACCAGACTGCACCATAATGGGGGGAAAACGTCAATGTTGTTTTTTAGGGTATCTCAATACTATATTTAACTTTAATATCTTTAAAGGATACGACACACAGATTTTGAAGAAAATTCTTCTACCCTAAGCTACCTTTTACAAGGAAAATGTTTCGAAAATTTTGATTTTCTCTAAAATGACTAACGACTTTGATTAAAATGCCACATGTTTAAGATATTTTTATGGCAAATGAAATGTATATTTTGAATTTTCTGGCTATAGCTCATGTAGTCCTGTTAACTCTTGATGACTGTTGCATTACGGGTAAACCGTAAGAGATAGACCAAAACTTACTTCAGAAAACATGTCGATGGCGTTAAAACACACAAGTTATAAGCAAATGCATTTTTTGTAGTGTGAACCATTTCGGAGATATAGCTTGTTATTTGTGAAAGCTTTTCAATACTTAAGCTTTACTCAAGTGGGATGTCCTTATTTACTTTTTATCTCTACGCCGTGCAAAAAGAACGGAATTTCAGTGCCTTGATATAGCAATCAGCTATATAACAAGCGTCCAAATAACTCCAATGCAAGTTTCTACATCCCAGAGAGTTCTAATAGATTTAGACCACGAAACCGTAGCGTTTCGATTACCGAAAATAAGTCACAAGCTGGGCAATTTTGTTTTTGTTTTCGAAAGTTTAGCGTATTTTGCTGTTAAGTACGAACCATTTGTTCGCATTAGACATGTCCTTTTTTGGTGAAAGGAATTTAAAAGCTAAAAATGGCAGTTGAAATTTTGAATTTTTCTGTCACATTCTGCCCTTTCCATCCTTATCCTACACAGAGCTATTGCACTGATTAATTACATTGATTGACCTTATAGTTGGTTGAACTATTTGGAAGCCCGGGACTTCACTACTTACTACCTGGCAAAGCGTCGAGGTGTATTTGAACGGGGTTGTCGAGCGCTACGATCGCTTCTTATCTTGTTTACTAGAACAGCGAAATAATAGTATCTTGGAGTATAGTCAGTGACAAAACAGAAACAGATGGTCTCTCGCGTCAGCCCATATATGTGACGTTGCTGTCCTGAAGATATGATTGCATCTGAACAGAGTGTACATACACTGCCTCGCCGTGTTTGTGCGATGAGCTCACGTAAACAGCTGGGCAGTTCTACATTCTTTCCGATACGCCTAATGGCTTTGCCAAGTACAATATTGTAGGTCGCCAATAAGGCATGTTATCTCATATGAGCTTGAGGTCCCCTTGTGGAGAATTTAATGTCGTGTCGGCATACTGGCCATGATAGTTCAATGGTTAGAGCAGCCGGACAGAGCCCGGAAGATCCGAGGTTCAAATCCCAGCAATGGCATTGCATTATTCAGTTTTCATTCTACCTTTTCCATACATTAATGTGTTAAATGTGTTTATAACATATAAATACGTTGGTCTCTTTGCTTCACATCGAAGATTAAATATCGGTTCATGTCTTGAAATGTTCAACCTAGTAAAGACTACACACACGCTTAATGACAAATAGGGTAGCAGAATGAAATGGTATTACTGGATGTAGATTTAAATGTGTATTCCCTTCACAAAGCACAACAGCGAAGTTTAAGTTAATAAACAAACAAACACATAAAGTACGCGAAAGAGGACACTATTAAAATTAACATGTCTCAGAAAAGTATAGAAACAAACCTAACTTCAAAAGCAAAATTATTATTATTATTATTATAAAACATTAAAATTAAGTTCTTATATTCCGATCATCATAATAAAGTATGAGAGATACCGAGGCAATAACAGAAAGTTAAATAGTCACAGGACCTTTACAGTAATTGTTTACCCTAGGAAAAACAATTACATTTTGAAAGCAACTCATGGACCAATAAGCAAAGATATACAGCATATTACTATTTGCGAGAAAAACAAAATCTTACCAGTCACGTTACAAAATCTCTTCTTAAATCACTTCATCTTATTGATTAATGTCTCTATCATAAGGAATAAAGAGTTGGATTCTTATCTATCTGTTTCACAAATGAGAAAGTGCATGCCATTTCCATTCTAAAAGAAGGTGCTTATGATCCACCAATCAAAAACGAATTAAAGAAGCTTTCGGAAACTTAATTTTGGCACTGCTTCTTTTCAGTTAAAAGTAAGTTCAATTCAAATGTATATAGAGGGGGCCCTAATGACCAAGTTGTCGACGGGCCCTTAAACCCAACACACTCACTCACTCACTGTATATAGAGTAATATTTGTAGTTCAGTCAATAACGTACAATGCATGTTTGCTCGTCAGTACTAAGCACTACAGAATATAAACACCAAATAACAAAGAAAGAACAGAATTGAACAAAGGTGTGTTAATTGGTGACCAGCCAATTAATTCTTCATTGTTGAGTCGAATCCATGTAAGTGCTTCGCACCTCTTATTTTTTATGTAAATTTAAATATAAATCATTGTTTTAAAATTCCCGTTCGTTAAAGTTTAGTTGGCAAGAACTTAAAATCACGCATTAAGCATCGCTTTAGGATATATTGGAGAGCATAAAGTGCATTCAGGAGGCTTGAGTTTTGCATGAAATTTGTAGTCAAATCATAATTCAAGACTATCAAATTTAAAACACCTAGAGGTCATTTGACCATAATAGGAGTATATGCCCCTGAAGAGGGCAAGAAGGAAGATAATGACAGATTCTATGAAGAGTTAAATAAAGAAGTGAGTAAATACATCAGAGTGACTACCTTATATCGGGAGATTTGAATGCTCGAGTAGGAAAAATGCCGATTAAAGACGGCATAGGTACGTTTGGCGAGGACACCTTGAATGAAAATGGAGAAAAGTTAAGACAGTTTGTAGCATTTAACAAATTAAGGATAACGAATACTTTCTTTAGGAAAAAAACATCCATAAGTTTGTCTAGTGCGCAAGGGGATCTAGATCACTAATCGACTATGTCATTACAAACAAAAAACTGTCATCGCGCGTAAAAGATTTAAGAGACTATAGGGGAAGTGATATCTTAACTGATCACTATTTGTTAATATCTAGGATAAATCTTTTAACAAGATGGAGGAAAATTAAAATTCGTGAAAGAGCGAATGAAGAAGTCTTTAAAATATACCTATTACAAGAAGAGTGTAAAAGATTTATATCAAAGAGGGTTATCTGCTTGCTTAAAGGAACAAGAAATGAGCCAAGATATTAATAAGGAATGGGATAGTATTATACAAGCTGTAAGAGCTACAGCTAATGAAGTGATAGGAAAGAAAAGAAAATATCATAAGAAAAAGGGTTTAAGAATATAGACTGAAGAAATTGCAAAGGCAGTAACAGATAACAAATTAGCTCACCTACAAGCGTTACAACAAAAAACGAACGAAGCAGAGAGATGTATAGGAAAAAGCCAAACGAAACGAAAAACATTATAAGGAAAGCTCACCAAGGCTCTTGGGACAAAATTATTAGCACTGTCGAAGATGACATGGGAGACAAATGATGACTTATAAGGTGCTAAAGCATTTAGACAACGAAGAAAGTGGTGTAACAAATATAAATGTAACTGGAGAAGAACAATGGATACAACATTATAGAGATTTGTGTTTTAAACCTTCTATGGAAGAAGAAGTGGAAGAAAACGAACTTATGGCTAGAAATATTGACCGCATTACCTTAGGTGAAGTGTATACTGCATTAAAAGAAATGAAGAGCTGAAGGGCTACATGAGAAGGTGGACTAAATGCAGAACTATAGAAATATGGTGGACCGATACTGAATCAGAGAACTTTGCACTTAATTAATAGTTGCTGGAATGCATGCAGATTCCAAGATCCTGGCGCATGCCCAAGTTATGTCTGTATTTAAAAAAGGTGCTAGAAACAAATGTGAAAATTATAGGGGAATAAGTATTTTAAATACAGGATATAAAATATAAGCTAGAATGTTAAGTAAAAGATTACAAGCTATATCAGACGTTCTATTATTAGAAGAACAAAATGCTTTTAGGAAAGGATGATCCTGTACAGATGCTGCTTTTACAGTTAAGCAGAAAGTAGAGAAAAGAAGGGAATTTAACCTTGAAACACATCTAGCTTTTATCGATTATGAAGAAGCATTTGACCGTGTAAGTAGGGAAAAACTATGAGAAATTATCTCTCGAAGATGATATCTGAATCACTTAATTAAGGGACACTGGGAGTGCAACTTTGGTCAAAATTGGCCAAAAAGTCGATAACGTTCCCGGAACGCCTGTGCATCTGGATCAGCTAATATTTTTCATATTCCCTACTCCATGTGGTCATTACGGCCCTTTCAAATAGTGCTCCTCCCTTAATGTACACAGCATGTTCCAATATAAAAGCCTGTTTTTCTCTAAACTACATTTCTGCATATTCCACATGTAGGTCGCGCCTCAGGTTTGCTTCAAATTCAATGAAAATTTCCAAAGTATTCATAAATAGCAGCTAAACAATTTCATGATTCAATATTGATGTC
Source organism: Tenodera sinensis (assembly GCA_030765045.1). Taxonomy (NCBI): domain Eukaryota; kingdom Metazoa; phylum Arthropoda; class Insecta; order Mantodea; family Mantidae; genus Tenodera; species Tenodera sinensis. Next base: position 242,881,304 of record CM060962.1, read on the forward strand.
AAAAGCACTTTTGTATGAAAAAATCAATAATTTTTAACGTTATTAAAGAAATATGTACAGCAAACGTATTTGAAATATCTCTTCATACAATTGCTATCCATATTTTAGAGTACCAGTTTTGCTAATATAAACCAATTTTGAAAAGTCAGTATGCGTGTATCACATTTTGAAAATGTGCCTTAATAGCATAACTCAATTCATACAATAATTTATATATCATAAACGAATTATCCAATTTTAATGAAATTTGGTGTATACCATATTCTCATATAACTACAAATACAGTAAAACCTTCAAAAAAATCTATCAAGAAATGTGGAACTTTCAAATTTCACTCCCAGGGTCCCTCAAAGTACTAATAGGCACATATAAAGATACAACAAGCAGCGTACATATTGGAAATGGAAGGATAGGAAACGGATATATCTAAATCATTGTGTAAGGCAGGGTTGCAGTTTATCTCCTATATTATTTGACATATTAGATGACCTTATTAGAGAATGGATGTTTAAAACTAACGCAGGCATTCATACTGCAACAAATTTTACGCTTAAGAAGATGCTATTTGCTGGTGACCACATAATTTTAAGTAAAACTGAAGACGAGCTGCAAAGAGCAGTGTATATTTTACAGAAGTTATGTGACAATTATAATTTTAAAATTTCGAAAAATAAAACAAAACAAAAAATGGCATTCCAAGGCAGATATACTGTTACAACTAAAATTGTAATTAATGACATATTGGAGCAAATCACGGATTTTAAATATTTAGGAACATAATGTCAGCTATAAATCTGAAAATGATTTTAAACCTAAATTACCTATGTTCCAAAAAAAATATACGGTACAATAAATAGAAGCCTCAAAATAAACACCAGAGGAAAAAAAAAACAAACAAACAAACACGGATGAAGTTTTATAACGTTCCTGCCGTTCCTGCTTTTCCTTATGGACCCGAAACATGGAGGTTGACAAAAGCTGACATAAACAAAATACAGGCTGCCGAAGTGAGGTTTTAAAGGATGCACACATTTGGATATAATTCCAAATGAAAAAATAAGGGAAGAACTAGAAATAAATCCTTTGGGAGAAAAAATGTTCATCTACAGGAATGAATGGGGAGAGCATGTTAATAGAATGCTTAGAGAAAGGATCTCAAGGAAAGTGTTAAACTATAGGCCTATTGGAAAAAGACATTCGGGAAGACCAAGAAAACGATGGTCAGACATGTTTTGAAGCCGAAACAGGCAGCACTGCCTAATCCATGGAGTGAAGATGATCATAATTCAACTCACGTTTTAGTGAATAGCTGTTCTAGAGCAGCGGTGTCCAACGTTTGCAAAAGAGGGGAGGTTGGATTTATCTCCTTCCACTTTGTGCGGACAGTGCCACTCAGACGTGCCTTGTGTTGCTGTAGTGGTTTGATCACATTACGTTGCGTATGATTTGCGAAAGCACTTTCAAATCTTATGCGATAAGCGTCTGCTACTTCGTGACTCCTTTGGTACTGCTTACGTTTAACAAGCCAATCAATATTTGGCGACAAAATCATCACGTAACCTATTGCGCTACGGACTTTCAGTATTGCTCAATTTGGAGAAACTCTGCTCGCAAATATATGCAGAGCTACATTCACTCTTATGAACACTATTGTTGCAAATGTTTATTTCGCTATCTACTACATTTTAATCGACATAAGCATTTTCAGAAAGTATGTTATAGCTCATTTTCTTGTAGGTGCAAGAGGAATATGAGAACACAGTAGGTTTCAAGCCATAGTGAATGTTTTAAGAGCTGGTTGCTATGCCACGGCTTTGAAATTCCGTTCTTTGCTAGGCCAAGTTATTAAAAAATAAATAAATAAATAAATAAATAAATAAATAAATAAATAAATGAATGAATGAATGAATGAATGAATGAATGAATGATTGAATGAATGAATGAATGAATGAATGAATGAATGAATGAATGAATGAATGAATGAATGAATGAATGAATGAATGAATGAATGAATGAATGAATGAATGAATGAATGAATGAATGAATGAATGAATGAATGAATGAATGAATGAATGAATGAATGAATGAATGAATGAATGAATGAATGAATGAATGAATGAATGAATGAATGAATGAATGAATGAATGAATGAATAAATAAATAAATAAATAAATAAATAAATAAATAAATAAATAAATAAATAAATAAATAACACATGTTTATTTGAGAAAAGCATAGATATTGGCAAACTTAAACAGATAATAAAGAATATCTCGGAAATGCTTCACTCAAAAGAAAAACGAAGTATGTGACCTAAATGTGTGTTTTAACTAGATCCATTTTTTTATTTGCTAAGCGTTCGTCTGTCCCTTGCCGTTTACCATTTATGCAAAAATCATCCAGAATGGAGGTCTTCTGAGGACATTTCCAGAAAATTCAAGGAATGACTTAGAAACTGCTGTTTATGTCCGTCACAGGATACTGACTTTCTTCTTGTGATATTACAGGTCACAAGCACTAGTTAACACACCCTCCAATTGAAGGTTGTAATTTTATATTGTAATAAAATGTATGGACATATCTTTAATTGCTAGAAATGTCTGTGCAAAGGATTAAATCTGAAGCAGTAATACTTGGGAAGATACCCTTAACACGCCACGGTCCTCTAAAACCAGTTTTAATTATCATGTTCTTCCATAAATTCTTAAAAATGGTGGATACTTAGTATTGGCTTGGTTACTCCCTATCTTTAGAGAAAATGTGCTACATAAAATAAAACACATTTTCCACGCTAAGCTTCGTAGGCCAAGCATTTGTTGTTGCCCATGCAGTGGAATGGGCAGAGGTAATGTGGCCAGTAAGAGGGGATCCGAGGACCACAGTGTTTGTTCTCCACCAACAAATACACGACTGAGTGTACATAGACGTCCATTGGTAGTCTGACCAGGTAAGCAAAGTAGCGGCAACCCAAGCCTGAGTAAATACATTCAAGATGAATGAGATTACTCTCACCTGTTGTTGTAGTGTGTCTAGTAGCTGACGTTTTATTATGAAAACATCTCATACACCTTTAAATGTGTAGCATATGACCGTAGAATCGAATGTAATTCTTATGTATATTTTTACACTAATATTATGGAGATATAATTCTCACCTTCTCTAGTACGCATATCAAAGTTAAAAACCAAAGTTGGTATTTAAGTTTAATGTGTTTCAAGGATGCGAAACAAGATTTTTATGAAAATAGCCCTTCCCTAAACTACCCTTTATATGGAAAATTTTGATTTTATTGAAAATCGCTAACGATTTTGATTAAAATGCGATATGTTTGAGATATTTTTATGACAAATGAAATGTAGGTAGGTATATCTTGATTTTCTGGCTATAGCCCCTGTAGTTGTATTTTCTCTGGAAGGCTTTTGCATAAGTGGCAAACTGTGAGAGATAGAACAACTCTTACTATATACAAGAAATGTAGATCTTGCTAAAATACACAATTTATGTCTAAATATTTTTTTTTTTTTTTTTTTTTTTTTGTAAAGTGAACCATTTTGGAGATATTTCTTGTTATTTGTGTGAGTTTTGGAGAACTTATACTTATGTCAAATGGAACATCGTTATTATTCTTTTCATGTTAACCGTGCAAGGAGAACGAAATATGAAAGCGTTAAAAGATTTGACTATCGCTCAAAGTCTATTGTATTCCCATACTCTCCTTGTATTTACAAGGAAATAAACAATAAGATGATATCCGCAAATTTTTATCACAACTAACACGAAGATATAGGAATGTTTTTAAGAATGGTTAGTACAAGAGTAGAAAAAGTCATGTGAATGCAACACATCAGATTTTTATGTATGCAACCTCAAAAACCACTCGACCGATTTTGATTATTCTTTCGGAATACAAAAGCCCTGTCTACGTTTTTATACAATGAAGCGTTAGTCACGTACTCTATTGTAGCACGAGATGGTGTGAAATGGGCTTAGCTGTGACAGTGGAACAACCTACACCAACATATGTTTTCTCTAGATACCACTATAGGTTGTTTATAAATTTAGAGACGACATGAGGAGTCATGTATAATAGGGAAACAGAGGCACAGAACATATTTAGAAGTTCCAAAAGAAGTTCCCTACGGAAGACTAAAAATAACTATGGAATACATATTTCCATATCGTCACTGACATTTTGCTCGAAACTGAAAATTTGAGACTAGCAAATATTATACTTTGCTTTATTTTGGTACATTTTTACGATTCTAGTTTATTATTATTATTATCATTATCATTATCATTATCATTATCATTATCATTATCATTATCATTATCATTATCATTATCATTATCATTATCATTATCATCATCATCATCATCATCATCATCATCATCATCATCATCATCATCATTATTATTATTATTATTATTATTATTATTATTATTATTATTATTATTATTGTACGAAATTATAAGGGATAAAGTGGGGGATTCACCCTGTATTGTACAATCATTTCATGAATAACGGTAGTAGGTACAGAAATTCTCACAGAAGTTCTGAATGATATATAAATTTTATATGACTTTTACTCCATAAAACATCATGGACTTGGTAATGGAGTAATCCCGAACCATCACACCAAACTGAATTCCCACACCAATCAGCTGGTACGGGCATTAGGTCAATACGACCACAGAGCGCCTCGTAGAAGGAACCTCTACGTCTTGTTCTCGAATGCTGGAAATATTCCATAAAATATATTGATATACGTTTTTCATACGTGTAGTGAAGAATACAATGTAAATAACTAGATTTTGTGCAACACAATTTGCTAAAAGAAGTTTTGAACTTGTCAAAAATGGAGTAATTAGCATATGGTACTTTGTCCTAAAGCACTCAAAAAACACGCCTGAAAAAAGCACTATGGTCTGAACTTGCTGGTATGAGGCATAGGAGAAGTAGTGTTAGTTTTAGTATACTCGTATAATGCACTCCAGTGTCCTATCGATTTTGGAAAGTCATATCCAAGGCTGGACCAATTAAAATCGAACTCGATACCTCCAGAATGTAAGGCTGAGCACCTTGAGCTACCCTCCTCGGTATGGAGTCCTAAATATACAACTTAGTAGCACGCGTTTCCTGAAACAAGAAATTGCTAGAAACTGTGTTATATCCGTCGAGAATGCATAAACTATGTTGTAAGAAATACGGAGTCACGCTTACACTGTCACACTGTGTGGTAGAAACAATGGGACAGCTCAACAGAGGGCATAAACTCAGACATACATTTTCTGCTCTTCATTAACATTCACAGAAAGCATGCTGTAGCAGAGTCGCAAATACAAACGCTGCGTAATAAAGTGAATTTATTACTCCAGTGGGAAATTGTGGCTGTGAATGGCACACGTGTCAGGAATGCATTTTGGACACCTATGACTAAACTGAAGAGGTTAAGAATATAGTAATACTGAAGGTTAATACTGGTGATAACCATTCGGGCTTATTGAACTATAAAATTGAGTAATAATAACAACAATAAAGATAATAATAATAATAATAATAATAATAATAATAATAATAATAATAATAATAATAATAATAATAATAATAATAATAATAATAATAATAATAATAATAATAATAATAATAATAATAATAATAATAATAATAATAATAATAATAATAACAATAACAATAATAATAACAATAATAATAACAATAACAATAAAAATAATAACAACAATAATAACAACAATAACAATAACAATAACAATAACAACAACAATAACAACAACAATAATAATAACAACAATAATAATAATAATAATAATAATAATAATAATAATAATAATAATAATAATAATAATAATAATAATAATAATAATAATAATAATAATAATAATAATAATAATAATAATAATAATAATAATAATAATAATAATAATAATAATAATAATAATAATAATAATAATAATAATAATAATAATAATAATAATAATAATAATAATAATAATAATAATAATAATAATAATAATAAAAATAATAACAACAATAATAATAACAATAACAACAACAACAACAATAATAATAATAATAATAATAATAATAATAATAATAATAATAATAATAATAATAATAATAATAATAATAATAATAATAATAATAATAATAATAATAATAATAATAATAATAATAATAATAATAATAATAATAATAATAATAATAATAATAATAATAATAATAATAATAATAATAATAATAATAATAATAATAATAATAATAATAATAATAATAATAATAATAATAATAATAATAATAATAATAATAATAATAATAATAATAATAATAATAATAATAATAATAATAATAATAATAATAATAATAATAATAATAATAATAATAATAATAATAATAATAATAATAATAATAATAATAATAATAATAATAATAATAATAATAATAATAATAATAATACTTCCAGACTCAGGGAAGGATGAGGAATAATCCTGGCTGGAGAAAAATTCCTACCTACCGGGAATCGAACCCGGGACCCCTTGCACAGCAGGCAGGTGCTCCACCAACTGCGCTACTGTTATGCAACAAACTTGCATATTAAGGATAACAGTAATATTTTCTTACTTATACCACTCTTTGATAAGACTTTACCAGCAATTATTTAAAAAAATAGCCAAGCCATCTATTAATTACCTCGCAGTAATTAGTTTATTAATTAATTCATTTCGCGAAATTCGGAAAAATGAATGTTAAAAAGAGTGCCCCTACACATACTTGATACGAATCCATATTTAACATAAGATTATTTGTGATATCTATATCTACTTTTCTGGGGTTTTCGACTTGCTCGTGGATGGTTCGGCTTCAACACTATTTTCGCCGATGTCGTAATTTTCACTGGCTGTTTTTCAACACCATCACCATTATCTCTTGTTTCATTTATTTTACTTCTTTTTCTCTTAATAAATGTATTAATATTATCTACAACAAACATTAAAATATGCCGCCTACTACCACAGTAATAAAAAGAAATTCAACGACCATAATCTGTAAATCAGTTCGCAAATATAATGCATTATATGTGAGACTTTGAATAAAGAAAACGAACCTGCACATAATAGGGAGGGAAAAAAAAAAAAAAAAAAAAAAAAAACACACAAAAAAAAAAAAAAACCAACTGAATATTGAAAAACCATAAACCAGTACGTAACGTACACACACAACTGTTATTGTTGTCGGCGTTTGAAACAAAGAATACAAATGATTAGCGAGCGTAGCTCTAAGATATCATTGTTAGACAGACCGATAGAGTAAACAAAACGGACTCTTGGACAGAGGGTAATTCAAATCTATCTGGTCGAAATATGTTTTATCATTCAGGAAATATATTATACTGCCTGTAGGGGTATTTTCATTGTTACGTTCCTCTAATAAGCCTTTGCGTACCCCAGGTTGAATATGTCTGCACTTGTGGAAGTTTTATGCAAACACAAGTTCAACTTTACAAATGTTTCAAGGATTAGTTGAGTATTACGTGGGCTAAATTATACCTATGCTACCTATATTACTTTCCACCAAATACAGCGTTGGATGGTTCTTGTAACAGAATTAATACTAAAAATATGAATGTTTGCAGTACTCGCTTTTGGCGGGAGTGCAAGCCACTTTATGTAATTGAAATACTCATTAACATTATATTTGAGTCCATTTGATATATGTAACTGTGAAGCCGAATTTGTGAACGCCATAATTATGGAAATAATACTGCTTCACATGGCAGAATTAAATAACCATGAAATATTAAAATCGTCGCATGTATAAAAGGTACAGACCTGGGGACATCGTTCACGGTTAAAATTGTCAAAAAGGACATATAATGGTACAGACAAGTCATTAATGGCAAGTTCCAGGTAATCAGCCTGAAACATAGTAAGACCAGTTTTCCTGGAAATCGCTTAGTGTTGGTGTGTTGAACAGGAAAACAAGGGATGGTCACGTACGCTTCGGCGAAACCCCGCTGCAGTGGAGAGGTTATTAAGAAGTGAAAGGTATTGACTTATCGCCCAGATCCCCGAGTGGTCAGCTCAGTCGGAACACTTGTCGCCCAGCGAGCAGGTCAGTCACAGGACGTGCATTCCGGATCCTCGAGTGTGAGGACACATTATACTTTACACTAACAATCTTCGGTCGTAGTAAAGACAAAGTAACAACGTAACATTTCTAATAGCGAATGGCAAATAAAAGTGTTTCAACGAGAGTTCTGCTTTTTATGTGAAAATACCCTCGCATACCCAGAAATTACGGTCCATGCAGAACAACCGGAGCAGGAACCACCTGAGAACCGCATTCCGCTTAGTACAGTGGAACAGAGGAGGCGGTAATCCCGCTTCAACTGGCTAGCTGAATGCGTGGCGACATGCAACAAAGCGCATATACGATTGAACAGCTTACAGAATTCAATAGATTTCAGCATTTGCAACTGTAAATAATTCACAACTGTGTGGGTCTCAGTATCTGTATACGAGTGTCCGTATCTCTGTGTCTGTGTGTCTGAGTTAATCCGTCTCTGTTTTGAGTTTAAATGCCTCTGATGGTATCCGTGTCTCTGAAACACTATGTATCTGAGTGTTACTTTCTCTCTCTCTCTCTCTCTCTGTGTGTGTGTTTGTGTGTGTGTTTCGTGTCTCTCTGTCTCTGCGTATCTAAGTACCTCAATCTGTGTGTGTCTCTGTGTCTGTGTCTCCGTGTATCTGAGTGTCTCTGTCCGTATCTCTGTGACTGTGTTAATCCGTTTCTGTGTCGTGTCTCTGTTTTTGTGTTTAAATGCCTCTGTCTGTATCCGTGTCTCTAAAACTGTGTGTATCTGAGTCTCTCTCTCTCTCTCTCTCTCTCTCTCTCTCTCTCTCTCTCTCTCTCTCTCTCTTTCGTGTCTCTCTGTCTCTGCGTATCTAAGTGTCTCAATCTGTGTGTGTCTCTGTCTGTGTCTCCGTGTGTCTGAATGTCTCTGTTTCTGTATCTCTGTGTGTTTGTGTGTCTCTGTGTTAGTGTGCCTCTGTGTCTCTGTGTGCTTGTGTGTGCGTGTCTTTGTGTGTCTGAGTGTCTGTCTCTCTGTCTCTGGGTCTCTGTCTCTCAGCACCTCTGCCTGTATCTCTGTCTATGAGTCTTTGTGTATATTGAGTGTCTCTGTTCCTGTTTGTTTCTCTATGTGTCTGTGTGCCTCTGTGTGTCTCTGTGTATCTGATATCCCTATCTGTGTCTCCGTGTATCTGAGTGTTTCTGTCTGTGTCTCTGTGAATCTGACGGTCCCTCTCTGTGTCTCTGTATGTGTGACACTGTGTATTCGAGTGTCCGTTTCTGTGTCTCTGTATCTTTGTCTCCATACTTGTGTCTCTGTATCTGAGACACTGTGTATCTCTGTGTCTCTATATCTGTGTCTCTGTTTCTGTGTCTGTGTCTGTGTATCTCAGAGTCCCTGTTTCTGTGTCTCTGTTTCTGTGACAATGTGCACCTGAGTGTCGCTGTATCTGTGTCTCTGTTTCTGTGTCTGTGTATCTCAGAGTCCCTGTTTCTGTGTCTCTGTTTCTGTGACAATGTGCACCTGAGTGTCTCTGTATCTGTGTCTCTGTTTCTGTGTCTGTGTATCTCAGAGTCCCTGTTTCTGTGTCTCTGTTTCTGTGACAATGTGCACCTGAGTGTCTCTATATCTGTGTCTCTGTTTCTGTGTCTGTGTATCTCAGAGTCCCTGTTTCTGTGTCTCTGCTTCTGTGACAATGTGCACCTGAGTGTCGCTGTATCTGTGTCTCTGTTTCTGTGTCTGTGTATCTCAGAGTCCCTGTTTCTGTGTCTCTGTTTCTGTGACAATGTGCACCTGAGTGTCTCTGTATCTGTGTCTCTGTTTCTGTGTCTGTGTATCTCAGAGTCCCTGTTTCTGTGTCTCTGTTTCTGTGACAATGTGCACCTGAGTGTCGCTGTATCTGTGTCTCTGTTTCTGTGTCTGTGTATCTCAGAGTCCCTGTTTCTGTGTCTCTGTTTCTGTGACAATGTGCACCTGAGTGTCGCTGTATCTGTGTCTCTGTTTCTGTGTCTGTGTATCTCAGAGTCCCTGTTTCTGTGTCTCTGTTTCTGTGACAATGTGCACCTGAGTGTCTCTGTATCTGTGTCTCTGTTTCTGTGTCTGTGTATCTCAGAGTCCCTGTTTCTGTGTCTCTGTTTCTGTGACAATGTGCACCTGAGTGTCTCTGTATCTGTGTCTCTGTTTCTGTGTCTGTGTATCTCAGAGTCCCTGTTTCTGTGTCTCTGTTTCTGTGACAATGTGCACCTGAGTGTCTCTGTATCTGTGTCTCTGTTTCTGTGTCTGTGTATCTCAGAGTCCCTGTTTCTGTGTCTCTGTTTCTGTGACAATGTGCACCTGAGTGTCTCTATATCTGTGTCTCTGTTTCTGTGTCTGTGTATCTCAGAGTCCCTGTTTCTGTGTCTCTGTTTCTGTGACAACGTGCACCTGAGTGTCGCTGTATCTGTGTCTCTGTTTCTGTGTCTGTGTATCTCAGAGTCCCTGTTTCTGTGTCTCTGTTTCTGTGACAACGTGCACCTGAGTGTCGCTGTATCTGTGTCTCTGTTTCTGTGTCTGTGTATCTCAGAGTCCCTGTTTCTGTGTCTCTGTTTCTGTGACAACGTGCACCTGAGTGTCGCTGTATCTGTGTCTCTGTTTCTGTGTCTGTGTATCTCAGAGTCCCTGTTTATATGTCTCTGCTTCTGTGACAGTGTGCATCTCAGTGTCCCTCTTTCTGTGTCTGTGTATCTCAGTGTCCCTGTTTATATGTCTCTGCTTCTGTGACACTGTGTATCTCAGTGTCCCTGTTTCTGTTTCTGTGTCTGTGTATCTCAGAGTCCCTGTTTATATGTCTCTGCTTCTGTGACACTGTGTATCTCAGTGTCCCTGTTTCTGTTTCTGTGTCTGTGTATCTCAGTGTCCCTGTTCATATGTCTCTATTTCTGTGACAACGTGCACCTGAGTATCGCTGTATCTGTGTCTCTGTTTCTGTGTCTGTGTATCTCAGAGTCCCTGTTTATTTGTCTCTGCTTCTGTGACAGTGTGCATCTCAGTGTCCCTGTTTCTGTGACTGTGTATCTCAGTGTCCCTGTTTATATGTCTCTGTTTCTGTGACAACGTGCACCTGAGTATCGCTGTATCTGTGTCTCTGTTTCTGTGTCTGTGTATCTCAGAGTCCCTGTTTATTTGTCTCTGCTTCTGTGACAGTGTGCATCTCAGTGTCCCTGTTTCTGTGTCTGTGTATCTCAGTGTCCCTGTTTATATGTCTCTGCTTCTGTGACACTGTGTATCTCAGTGTCCCTGTTTCTGTTTCTGTGTCTGTGTATCTCAGAGTCCCTGTTTATATGTCTCTGCTTCTGTGACACTGTGTATCTCAGTGTCCCTGTTTCTGTTTCTGTGTCTGTGTATCTCAGTGTCCCTGTTTATATGTCTCTGCTTCTGTGACAGTGTGCATCTCAGTGTCCCTGTTTCTGTGTCTGTGTATCTTAGTGTCCCTGTTTATATGTCTCTGCTTCTGTGACAGTGTGCATTTCAGTGTCCCTGTCTCTGTGTCTGTGTATCTCAGTGTCCCTGTTTATATGTCTCTGCTTCTGTGACAGTGTGCATCTCAGTGTCCCTGTTTCTGTGTCTGTGTATCTCAGTGTCCCTGTTTATATGTCTCTGCTTCTGTGACAGTGTGCATCTCAGTGTCCCTGTTTCTGTGTCTGTGTATCTCAGTGTCCCTGTTTATATGTCTCTGCTTCTGTGACAGTGTGCATTTTAGTGTCCCTGTCTCTGTGTCTGTGTATCTCAGCGTCCCTGTTTATATGTCTCTGCTTCTGTGACAGTGTGCATCTCAGTGTCTCTGTGTCTGTGTCTGTGTATCTCAGTGTCCCTGTTTCTGTGTCTATGTATCTCAGTTTCTCTATTTCTGTGTCTGTGTATCTCAGTGTCCCTGTTTCTGTGTCTGTGTATCTCAGTGTCTCTATTTCTGTGTCTGTGTATCTCAGTGTTTCTGTTTCTGCGTCTCTGTATCTGTGACACTGTGTGTCTCAGTACCTCTGTCGCTGTGTATCTGGGCCTCTGTGTAATTGTGTCGGTGTATTTGGGTCTTTGTGTATGTGTGTGGGTGTGTGCGTGTTTTTCTCTGTCGGTCTGTGCGTGTGTGTCTGTGTGTGCGTGTGCGTGAGCAATGTTTGCGCGATTGCTGGAAAAGCATAACTCAAAAACTAAACTTTGGATAAATTATAATTTTCTTATTTAAGACAAGAATTCTGCAAGAAGACAACATAATGATTTTCAGGCATTTCTCTGAAGTGGAACGAATGTTTGTGGACACTAAACATTTACTTTCTCTAAAACAACCCGAAGGAGCTCGGTTAAAATATCATTTTGAAAGTAGTTTACGTAATTTTGTGTAATAGGGAAACCCTAAGTGAGAGGAAGAGGGAGAGAGAGAAAGAGATAGATAGAGAGAGGGTGAGAGAGAGAGAGAGACGAAAGCCACTACAGAAAACACAGCATTCATTAAAATACGCAGTTTGTTTCGAATGTTTAGTAGCTTTGACTATTCATCAGATGTTTGCAGCTATTCCTCTTAATCGTCTAATGCAGTGGGATTCAACCTTGTACCTTCTCCTTGTACCTCCAAAGGTAATTTTCGATTCCAGCCTGTACCCCTAGGCTTAGCCTTAGACCTATCCTCTATTCCATTTATACATAACCATATCTATAATACAATATATGATTTATAACCTATTACATACTACAGAAAGGGTATGCTATAAATGTATAAAATAAATACAGAAACTGCATCACTGGCCGGAAGTGCTACAGTACTGTTCACGTCCCACCCACCAGTACTGCAGACCACTCCATGATGCCTGTGGTGGGCAGAGGTGGGAAACGCAACGGTTGGGCTGTAGGTCTTAGCCCGGAAAGGGCTGTTGTCCCACGGGGTTAGTTAGTTTTAAATACAGGAACTTCTCTACAGGTAGCACACACAAAGAAATTAGGTATATGAATATGTATATGTTTCTAAGCTGTTAATGAGTTGTCTGGGTTGTCTTCTGGACACCAGATCCTCTGGTCGTGGCTGAGTCTTCGTTAGTGCAAGTGTCAATGGCAACTTTGGATCCAAGCGATTTCTCTGTTTAGTTTTCATGGCTGTCAATGCAGAGAAACCCTCCACACACAAATAAGCATGAGTGGAATAAGTTTACTGCACTTCTCTTTGTGTACATAACACCAGATATTGCAAATTAACAAGTTTTAAATTTGCATTTTCATTGAACTGTCAACGGACATTTCCAAAGGATCTTCTTTTATTTTTTTTACGGGAAGTTATGTCGGTGGTGGAAAACGGATTTGTAATTCATTCTTGTGTATTATCGTCGTTCTAAGTTTCTGGAAAGTGATTTGATTATATCCAAAAGTCTATTTGCAATTCTAGCTTCAATTCATGCATCATGTTTCAACGCAGTTGCAAAAGTTCCAATATTGCATTCAATCTAAAACAAAACTGTTATAAAACCCCTTTACTTTCTTACGAGCTTTAAAACTATTTCAAAATCTTGGAGTTGAAGATTGAACTCTTTGAATTTGTTGGTTATATATCAAACAAGCTCATTGGGAAATCCACTCTTCATCTGCAAAATGCTTCACAGATCGGGATTCAATTTTGTAAGGAAACATCTTACCTCAATACCTCGTGATAACCAGCACACTATGAGCAAAAACAATTGAGTGAGTAGCACTCATCTCCTCACACAGTTTTATTTTCCCTGCTACTCGGTAGAGGAAGTATTGTGTTCCACCCAAAAATTGGAGGTCGAGTTTTTATCGGAAATATATGTTCTGAGGCCCCCTAAATCCAAAAAAGCATTTTAAGGAAAAGATCCGTGTGTGTGTGTGTCAGGTTGTCTGTCAATGGACAACATAACTCAAAAACGAAAAGTCGGTTAAAAACCAAAGTTGGTATTTAAATCATTAAGACATTAGTCTTTCAAGGATAAGACACGATGATTGTGAACTACCCTTTACATGGAAAATTTTAATTTTCTTGAAAATGGCTCTAACGATTTTGATAAAAATGCCATATGATTGAGATATTTTGAGACAAATTGTATATTTTGAACATTCTAGCTATAGCCTATGTAGTTCTGTTTGCTCTGGATGAGTTTTGAATAACTCGTAAACCGTAAGAGATTGACAAAACCTAACTATAAAAAATGTAGATCCCGCTAAGACACACAATTTATGTCCGAATAATTTTTTTTTGAAGAGTGAATCATTTCGGAGATATTCTTCTTTATTTGTGTAAGTTTTGGAGAACTTACACTTCTGTCAAGTGGAACATAGCAATTTATTTTTATACGTTAACCGTGCAAATATAACGGAATTTGAAAACTTTAAAAGATTTGACTATCGCTCAAAGCCTACTGTCCCATATTCCTGTTTGACGTGCAAGAAAACGAGCAATAAGATAATTTCTGCAAATGTTTATCTAAACTAACACGAAGAAGATAGAAGAATTAGAGTTTGTAAGAATGGTTAGTACAAGAGTAGAGAAAGTCATGTGAGTGTAGCACATCGAATTTTTGTTTAAAGACGGGAGCTCAATGCACGTGTCTTTATTAGATTGACTACATTTATACAATGTTCAATGTTTCGTGTGAATAAGAAGCAATCTATTATGCTACCAAATTTTCTCTGTGTGCAACGCAATATTACCATATTATTTTGGGGTAAATTTCGTGTATATGCGCAAAAAACGCTTTCCTTTACTTATCAATTAAGCAGCACCATCTGTGGACAAATATACACACCTGTCCTACGACACATTCAATTTTAATTTCATAAAATTACCAGGAGTTTTAAAATTATCCCCTCACGTAATATGTATTTATTTACATCCTAGAAGTTCATCAGCAATAGCACATTTTCTAACGTCAAAATAGCGAACATATTTAGTATCATCAGGCACACTCACCCATTCGTCGCTATGAATCACAGGTATTTTGCCCATTTTAATGTTTTCTACTACTTGGTCAATAATATCCTGAATTCTACGCCCTAAACTTGTGCCAGAATCCCGAGTTTCTTTTTGATGACTTTCGCAGAATATACATGTAACGTTTTATATGCTATAATCAAATAACTAGGAATAATAAGAGCTTTAACTGCGTTATAAGTTGATATATATTTTTTTTGTAATTAGCAAAGCTAAGCATACGATGACTCCAGTGCCACCCTTATTGATTTTGTAAAATTGTGTACAACTTTTATCTAAAGTTTCGGCTTTGTGCCTGAAAAATTGAGGCTTTCTTGGTTACCAAGTTTCTGTGTAGTAGAAATGGTTTTATATAACTATTCGACAGAGTTTGGTTGCAAATAATGCAGAGGGGAAGAGATGTATCATATCTGTGAATCCATATTTTATGTAATATTCAATGTAATATCTGTATTTCACAATTTCTCTGGTTTTTCGACTTGCTCGCAGGTAGTTCAGCTTCAACACTATTTTCACTGATGTCGCCTTTTACTGGTAGAAGTTCATTATTATCACCACTATAACTTTTTTTATCCATCTCACAACAAAAGCTAAAATATGTAGTCCACTACCACAATAAAAGAGAACCAAATTCAACCGTGATAATTTGAAAATCAGTTCACAAATACAAGAATGAGATGTGAGACTTTGAATAAAGAAAACGAACCTGCACATAACAGTTACGAAAATATAACGAGTGCTAAAAGATTATAAATCAGTCCATAACGTACATTCACAGACACTGTTATTGCTGTCGGCGTTGGAAACGAGGAATACAAATTATTAGCTAGCGTAGCTGTAAGATATCATTGTTGGTTTGAGCGATGGTGTAAGCAAAAGGGATTGTTGGACAGAGAGAAATTAAAATATCTCTGATCGAAGTACTATTTCGTTATCTATGATCATTCAGGAAACATTATACTGGCTGCATGCGTGTTCGAAATGTTACTATTTTTCGTTATTCATGATCATTAAGGAAACATACTGACTGCATGCGTATTTTAAATGTTACGTAACCCTAGGAAGTCTTTGCGTACCCCTGCGGTGCGCGTATCCCAGGTTGAATATATGTGCTCTAAATAATGTTGTGGGTCAACTTTGGTCTTAACTAATGCTACCATATTTTATTAAACGGGAAACTCCTCAACTGACTTTCTTTTTAAATTATCTCTAACCTTAGGCTCTTAAGTTAATCCAATTAGAAAATGTGTAACTCTCTTTGTATATTATTAATAAACAAAACTTAATTATCAGAGTACTCAACGTATTATTACATCATGACATATGGCAATGTTATTACAAATTGTTACTATAAACAAAACAGCTATTATATTATATTCTATAACTCGTAAAACTGTTTGTTATTGGATGTATTGGGAATTTAATTTAGAAGTTTCTCATTTTGCTTCAGTAATTCGGAAATTCAAGGCAACTGCATTTGAAAAATATTTTGATAAGCAACAATGCTTTCAGCGTTTCAACATTCAAGTGCATTTTTTTCTGATGTCCATGTTTTTTCTCAATAAATTGCAAGTCCTATGTGTTAGGCTAAGATAATTTTCTTGGAACACGGCAATGAACACACTTTCGTTTTGGCATCTTGAATCTATCACGGAGCTGCCCAAACAATACATATCACACTCCGACTGTCACAATGGAATCGAATTGTCGAAGTGAAAAATGCTGAAGTGTGGTCATTAGACTATCTATTTTTCCTAACGATTATTGTCCATCGATAACATAACTTTCGTTCATAGCAATTATAGACATAAAGACCTAAATATTACAGAGCATAACATAGAGAATAAAAATAAATGCTACTTTCTGACAAAAATGCGACAAAGAGTCATCCCGACAGAATCCATCGGAACACCGGGAC
Organism: Tenodera sinensis; assembly: GCA_030765045.1. NCBI lineage: Eukaryota > Metazoa > Arthropoda > Insecta > Mantodea > Mantidae > Tenodera > Tenodera sinensis. Next base: position 242,898,276 of record CM060962.1, read on the forward strand.
CTCAGGTTGAAAAACGGTACTGTCCCGTTGAAAACGAAACGTCTGGTCAAACTGCATATTAGCTATTTTAAAGTAACTGGTGGTTCCTTGAATTTAATCAAAATGTTATAATTAATAAAACAACCCTATCTTCTTTACTAATAATCTAAATGTTTTATCAAAAGTAGATTAAAGCTGGTATTTTAAACAGCATCCGAGAATTTAGTAGAATCTAAATTTGATAAATTTATCGTTCTCCCTTGAAACATTTCAGGTACATTTAGCTTACATTTTCGTTCCAGCCACGCATCGTGTAGTTCTTACCAATATTATTTACTGCGTTATTATGAATTCTGAAACTCTCTTATATATTCTAACCATTCTGATATAAATATTTTCAAAAGCTAAACTATTTGTAATAACCCCATGGGGACATAAGAATATCAGAACGTATAGCCAGGGGCGTCAATTCTGGGAAAGTGAAGAAATCTAATTTCAAATCAGAAACAATCTTAGTTTAAATTTTGTAACTTTAAATCTAACTATTAAAAATCTGATGTGTTGCACTCACATGACTTTCTCTACTCATACACAAGCTATTCTTACAAACACTTATTCCTCTATCTACTTCATGTTAATCGACATAAACGTTTGTAACAATTATCTTATTGGTAATTTTCTTTAGGTGTAAGAGGAATACAGTAGACTTTAAACCATTGGCAAATGTCGTAAGAGCTGTTATATGATTACTCAAATTCCGTTCTCTTTGCATGACCAAGGGCTAAAAGAGTGAATAAGGACCTCCCGTTTGAAAACGGTCCATAAGTGTTGCAAAATGTTGACAAATAACAAGGAATGTATCCCAAATGGTTCATTTCAAAAAACATCATTTGCATAAACTGTGTGTTTTAACGAGATCTACATTTTTTGCACAGTAAGATTTGGTCCATCTCTTACGGTTTACCAGTTATGCAAAAGTCATCGAGAGCAAACAGAACTGATTGAGCTATAGCCAGAAAATTCAAAATAATAATTTTATTTGGCATAAAGTATCCTAAACATATGGCATTTTAATCAAAATCCTTAGAGCCATTTTTGAGAAAATCAAAATTTTGGAGAAATTGCCCATGCAAAGGGTAGTATAGGGTGAAGGAATTTCCTTCAAAATCTTTGTGTTGCATCTTAGCAAGTATTAAACTTAAGTACCAACCTTAGTTTTTAAACGACTTTTATTGTTGAGTTATACTGTTCGCAGACAGACAAATACACACACAGACACACAGACACACAACCACACACGGATCTTTTACTAAACATTCACTTTTGGATTTACAGGTTCTCAAAACATATATTTCCGGTGAAATCACATCGAATTTTTGGGTCCAAAACAATACTTCCCCTGCTTAACTTTATGCAGTAGGGAAAGTAGGAAGTGGTGAAAGGTGTAATTTGCTCTGAAAAGACCTGTGAAACAGAAAGTGCAAGTAATGTCGAATAACTTTCACAGATGTTTGTAATAACTTGGATGAACTGGCAACTGAGCATTCATTATGTGAATGCAATATAGTGCTTTATTAATGATCAGCATTTCAAACCCAACAAGCTTGTTACTAGCTATGGCATAATTTTCTACGTCTGCTAATACCCTCATTGTGCTGAACCGCAACATCTGTTGGTTCGTAATTGCTTGAAACTTTGAAACAATATTCAACTTGCTCTCACTCTCTTCTCCAGAGATATATGAGTCTTGTTCCCATATCATCTGTCTCCTTTACAGCATTGAGTACAAAGCGGAGGCTTGGGATAACAAATAAACCTGAAGTTCTGCAAGTAAGATGTCATTAATACGGGAATAAGTCCAACCCAATTTGCTGTCATTGAGAAGATTTTGTTTATAACTTCATACATTTCACAAATATCAGTTTTCTTCTGTTTTTATTGACGGTTCCATTACATAATTTGTTGATGCTATATTATGAACGTAAAGCTTCTTCATCAACATCATCTTCCCCTTCTTCTTTCGTTCAGGCTAAGCTGTTTGTCTTGACGCACGGTCGAATGACCACCCCCAAAAAAAAAAAAAAAATCTTCTAACCATATTTTTAGTGGCCTTTCAACATTTGTTTCCTGCCTATCCATCTATTTTAATCTATCTTTTTCCTCTGAGCTATTTTGCTCATTCCATTGTATCTTTCTGTTTTTAAAACATTATATCCGATAAATCACATCATTTTCTTATGTATACATATACCACTTGAATTATTTATTATTCAGTCTGACTTTCCCTACTATTGCCTTTACTGTTTACATTTCTATGTTGTGATTTGCTATTTATGCTTGCTGCTTTCTGCTCTTGCTTCTGTTCTATCAGTTGTATTTATTTTTATTTTACTTCCAAATATTACCTCGTAAGTAACCTGATATTTTGCTGCTCTTCTTCAGTTCTACTTCGATAACTTGATAAGTTCCTCTCAAATATTCAAGCTGCATTGACTCCATGACAACTTGCGGAGGGGGACTTAGCACCTTGACCTTGACCGAAAGGTGATCTTTTGTGCCTATGCCCCTGACAGGGGACCACCCGAAGGGATGGATGAGGTGAATGGATCTGAAGGGGGCCGGAACGTTGCCACGACACAGTAGAGGGCTGGGTCCCTTCATTTCCCCTGTAGCATCCCGATGGAGGCTGGCTCAGCCCGCTTCCTCTCCCACCCTTTCGGGAACATACTCCCAAAGGGGACGCGGGACTCGGAAACCGGCTCCCCTCCCCCCCATGGGCTTCTGTCATCCCAAGGGGAGCCCAAGAGGAGCCAGTAGGCTCACCTTCCAATACGGGGACGAGATTTCCAGACCGCATTCTTTTCCCCTGCCGTGCTGCTGCCGCGACGCTCACTGACGCTTCCAACTCTGGAAGAAACCTAACAGAATGAAGGGTGAAATTAAGTGATTAAAGTAACGAAATGGAGGGACACGAAATTCGGAGGATATGGAAATCCTTCCCAGCATTCGCCTGGCGAGCCGGGGAAACCTCCGAAAAAAAACAAAGGGTCAAGAAGGTCGCCACGGAGATCGAACCCACGACCTTCCGAATACGGGCCATAGAGGTTCCCACCTGAGCTATCCCTCTCGGTTAAGCTGCATTATTTGCTCATTGGATTTTCCTTCTATATTTTATTTGAATCTTAAACGTATTTTAGATATACATACCCTCTGATTTTCCATCTGAACTTTTATGTCACATTCTTCTGCTGTTTCTGAAGCAATCTTTGAGAATTATTGTCTGTCTAGCTGTAGGAACAGCGTCATCTGCGAATACAATGCGTACTAATAAATTATGATAATCGAAATATTTCGTTCTATAGAGTCTTCGATGCGGTGCTGGATGAATAGACAAATCTTTAAAGCTACATACAAAATTACTCAGAACTAACAGAGCCGATATATCTACTTGTTGTTTCGTGAAGTACGAAAACCCTTTTATATTTCTGTCTCCATCTTTCTCCTCCTCCATTTCAGTATTTCTGTTTCTCTATAATTCTCTCCATCTTTCCCATCTTCTGCACTCTATTCTCTCCCTCTATTGCCAACTCTCAATTTCTCCCCTTCTCTCTGTGTATAAATATTCTAAGTTTTGAAAATCAGCAAAAAAGGAAAACTACTTTTCTGTGGTGTTTTAGACATTAAAATCACAAGCTCAGGGTTTCAGCGGTACACAAACTTGTCTCTTCACACATACTGTGGCCACCAACTTCTTTGGAGAGGGTTTATGTTGTGCGAGTCATAGTGAACTGTATTGTCGTATACCCAACATTTTTATACTTCAACTTGGTCATGTGACACCGTTCTTGCAATCAGGTCGATTATGAAACTGGAAAAAGAGCCAGCTGAGTTAGCGAGTAAATTTATTCTGCAGCATGTTCCATAATCTTCTTCGTGAATTCTTTGGTGCCACGTCCTCAGTCAGGGACTTAATTTTGTGTTATCGGCTGATTCTTGAAGCTTCACTTAACAGAGAAAGTGTTTACTCACTCAGGGAACATTGGGATTGGTTCGCGTCGTATGTTCCTCCCGGAATTGTACAGCCATGCAAAAACTGGGACCATTAGCTCACTGAAGAGTCAAGCTCTACTATTGGGGAAAGTTCGAAACTGGCGGCCGGGTATATCTCTGGCACTACGGCGGAGAAGAATCCTCTGGCTTAACTCCGCCAAATACCTAGGAGTACTACTTCACCGCGGTCTAACCTTCACTCCACATGTCAGGACAAAGGTCGGTCTGAGACACGCCGCCCTCAGACAGCTGTATCCTATTTTCCGTTCAACCATGCCTACTCACCCGAAACTACACTTGTACCGTGCGATCGCCCCGCCTCTGATACTGTACGGGTGCGAGGTCTGGGGAACGGTGGCTCAATCCACCATCCGCAGGCTGCAGGCCGTGCAGAACAGGGCGCTTATGATGATCTACGATACCGACCGTAGGTTCCCATCACACATCCTCCACACTCATTCCGGCATCCCATATATTGAGGAAGTTGTGCGGGACAGGACTCGCACAATGTATGTCAAACTCACACATCACCCTAACCAGTTGGTCAACACGCTGGGACAATATGACCATCGTCTACTTAGACGGCGGCAGAGCTACCGCTTGCCTAAGGACGCCCTTGGCTGGTAACTACCGCTACCCCCTCAAGCACCCAAACCACCATATGTACTCCACACTTGTCACTACCACACCCTTCACCTAATCCTCTCGGTTTTCTGTCCACTGGCACTGCCTTGCTCAACGGTCCCACAAGCGGCCGGCGAAGTAAGCAGTAGGGCAAAGGTTGCTCGCATGGTCAGACATCCAAGGTAGGACACATCCCGCCGCCAGTGAGAACATAGGAAACCAACCTACACCATCAACCGACATTTACACCAAAGCTTGTAAACCTAGACAACACCTGTTAAACCACACGGGTACATCCGTACTAAACGGATAGGTACCGTGGCCCCTTTACTATTCGTCTGGATTAACCCAGGCAACTTGAACTTACTCCTGGACAGAATAGTTGTAAGTCTCACGTCGTGTTGCAGGGCGGTTTACACAAGTGTATATTTCCAAGATGCAACCTGGGTTTATCGATAGTCTCTGTTCAATATGATATCATCTGTTGCACACACAAGTAGGCTGTGTCTTGAATCACAACTCACATTTGTATTTGTTCCTGATAACGAAAAGGACAGTACAGCAAACTGCCTATTTGCGAGTCCGACGGATGATAACATATGGAACGGACTATCAATAAACTCGGGCTGCATCTTGGAAATATCTGCTCGGGTATAACCCAATTAATATTATAAAATTCGTTAAAATATGACTCAACCTAAACAGAATTGACCTTCGGAGTTTTCGTCTTTTATCATTGAATGAAATGCTTGATAATAATGAGAGCATGATTCAAGAGAATTCTACTTTTCTGTCAGAGCTTGTATTTGTAAAACAAATAAATCTTTGCTCAACATTTAAGTTAAAGATTTGTTCAGTATTTATGTAACGAACGATATAGAGTTGTTCTTCACTATTAATGTCGTATCAAACAAAGAAAGAAGGCAACCAAAGTTTCCTTCTTAACTCCATGTGTGATGATGGCACTCACATTTGAAATTTAGCCATTCTGAATATCAGGTGAATGTGCACCTTTCTTTTGAAAAAAGATCAACAAGACATTTGTCTACGGTGTTATGACACAGCCAGGATTCACTTTCATAAACTTTGATGATGAAATGTCTTACACATTTTTCAATATGTGTCGTAATACTGAATGCGGGTTTAGAAGGATGTGCTTTAATTACATTGTTGCTTTGTGGAGAAATTTTAATATTTTCGGAGTTTCTTACTTTGAGTTTGTCGATCACACATTAGTTTTGGCTTTCGGTGAAACGTCACAGAAACGAAGTTTTGTTTAGTGCTGTATATGTTATTCATTTCGTGAACTCTCGGATGTAACTGTCTATGTGCAAACCTTCGTCCCAAAATCCGTGCAAATCTTAACCTACATTTGCTTTAATATTGAGTAGCCAAGTGTTCAAACATGGTCAAATGTTCAGTATTGAAGAGCGCACATACAAGAAGCAAAACACATCGCAAATTACTCTATTCATGGTAATAAATGCAATGATCTTGGCACGATTCTTAATGTGAGATCATAATAATACAGTCAAGCGCACAACGCCAGTTTTTTGCAGGTGACGACAGGTGCCACTGACTCAAGCTTTGTTTCGAAACACATCGCCGCCAAGGTATTGTAGTGTGGCGCGAATTCAAATCATAGCGTTTAGGAAAATTTGATTATAATAACATTAAAACTATCATGCACCACCAAATTATAATGAACACCTACATGACAATTAGCTTGAGGAAAATTATAGGGTATTAATACCAGGGTGATTCAAATATAAACGATACTTTTGCCAGAATACTGCACAAGCAGATCCTAACGGGATGGTGGAGTAGAGGGTTGAGGCCAGTCTGCTAGGGAGGAGGAACCAGCTTGGTTAGCTGCTTTCATAAGTTTTGGGGTCAGTACAGCCATGAGTGGACAACAGGTCCCTTCGTCTGTTGCGCAACTCATAATAAAGTTTCCAACCAATGAAAGGACTAAACCCTCAGATATGTCAAGTCGTTGGAAGCCACAGTTTGGGGACACTACAGGCCGCGCCGTAGCCGAGTGGTTAGACCATTTGCTTCTCACCAAAGCAACCCGGGTTCGACCCCAGGCAACCGCATGTGGGATTCGTGGTGGAGGAAGCGGCGCTGGGGCGGGTTTCATCCGGGTTCGCCGGCTTTCCCAGCCATCTCATTCCACCGGTGTTCCATTTTCATTCCATGTATCATCAGTGTCACCACCTGCGGTGCCGTAGTAGTAAAAGCGGGCGTTAAACACTACGAAAGAATGGGGACAGTAGTCAAGTCTTACACATGACAACATCCGTGGCGTTCAAGAGTTTGTTGAAGGTGATCGCCGCTGCACTGTTGAAGAAATTGCATCAGAAGTGGGTGTCAGCATTGGGAGTGCTCGTACCATTGTCAGTGAACAATGAACAGTGAAAAATTAGTGCTCGATGGGTTCCGTAGTTGTTAACCTAGCAGTGAAAACTGACCTGCTTTGGAAATCTGTGAGAGACTTCTGAACCGATTCCGGCAAGAAGTGGAGAATTTTTTGAAGCGCATTGTTGCATGTGATGAGACATACCCCCGTCATTACACTCTGGGATCCAAAATGAAGCCTGCCCAGTAAACGCCAAAACTCGCCCCTCAGCCGGAAATGTCCTTGCAGCTCTGTGTTTTTACTACAGAGGACTTTTACTGGTTAATTTTCTTCTCGACTGACAATTGTTAAGATCAGAAAAGCCGCCTACCGAAATAAAAGGCGTCGTATGCGCATCAGATATGTCATCCTTCTTTAAGAGAACGCTAAGCCTCACACCGCCAATTTGACAAGGGTCACATTGGAGGACAGGCACTGGAAAATCCTTGACCACCCTCCCTACAGTCCAGACTTGTCCCCCTCGGATTATTTTCTGTTTGTGCCCATGAAAGAATCGCTTGGAGGGAAAAGATTTGAAAACAGAGGAGCATGTGCGCAATTGGTTGATGACACACCTTCAAACTTTTTTGAACAAGGAATATTCAAGCTTCCAAATCGTTAGCAAAAGTATGTAGAATGTGAAGGAAGTTTCATAGAGAAATAGTAAAGGTGTTGCTTGTGTATAATAAATATGTAAAAATAAGCACCGTTTATATTTGAATGACTAATATATCTCTCACTTCCATGGAGTGGCCCACAATGGTCTACATCTGATACATGTCTCCAATGGCTGAGAGACACTTCTGTCTCACAATTCCTAATCCTAATCGACAGTTCAATGTTTACAAGGTCAGTTACTACATTTCGATATTTTGTGCGTTGCAAATCATCCTAACTGTCACATGTCACTCTGAGTTTGTGTTAAATTTTCTGACAAATACACATGCAATCATATTTGTTTCGTCCTTCTTTATGTCAGTGGTGACTCCCTAATACTATTTCTATAAATAATAAGCATCTTATATGTGTTCGGTAATCTCTGCTGACATACTTTGTCAGCAGTCAAAATAATCTGAATTCTCTATTATCAAATTTTATACTTAATAAACATACAAATAACTCTTGTAATGTTAGCAGGGAAGAGCAAACACAACCAACCGCATTACAATTACATTGGAAACAAAAAATCTGATGTGTTGCACTCACATGACTTTCTCTACTCTTGTACCAATCATTCTTACAAATTCTTATTCCAATATCTTCTTCATGTTAGTTGAGATATAAATTTGTACAAATTATCATATTGCTTATTTCCTTGTTGGTGCAAGGGGAATATTATAATGCAGTAGGCTTTGTGCGATAGTCAAATCTTTTAAAGCTCTGAGATTTCGTTCTCTTTGCACATTTAACATAAAAAAATGAACAACGACGTTCCATTTCACGAAAGTTTTTAAGTTTTTTGAAACTCACACACATAACAAGGAATATCTCCGAAGCGGTTCACTCTACAAAAAATGTATTCAAACATATATGGTGTATTTTAGCAAGATCTACATTTTTTGTAAGCATGATTTGGTCTATCTCCAACGGTTTAGCAGTTACGCAAAAGTCGTCCAGAGTAAATACGACTACAGGGGCTATACCAGAAAATTCAAGATATATATTTCATTTGTCACAAAAATGTCCCAAACATATGACATTTTAATCAAAATTGATGGAGCCATTTTCAGGAAAATAAACATGTTCGAAAAATTTTCCATATAAAGGGTAGTTTAGGGTGTCATCGTTTCTCATCCTTGTAAGACATTAAACTCAAATACCAACTTTGGTTTTTAACAGACTTTTCGTTTTTGAGTTATGCTGTCCACAGACACACACACGTACCTTTTTCTAAAAATGCATTTTTTTTTGATTCAGGGGGTCTCAAAACATATTTTCGGTGAAATCTCGACATCAAATTTTCGGATGGAATACAATACTTCCCCTACTTACCAGAAGAGAAAGTAAAAAGGAACTAATTTAACAGTGTCCATCCCATTTGAAATTTAGCTTGCTTTATATGCTTAAGCGGTAGCGTTCTAGTCTCATGAAACATCAATGTAATTTGCAGTAAAGTTGCTTAACCGCAAAGAAGTACATTTGTCTGACATTACACAACTTCTTTATTAAAAGACAAATTATAAAAATCTGATGTGTTGCACCCATTTGACTTTCTCTACTCTTGCACTAAAGATTCTTACTCCTATATCTACTTCATATTAGTCGACATAAACTTTTACAGAAATTATCTTATAAATTGCTTATTTCCTTGTAGGTGCAAGGGTAATATGGGACACAGTAGGCTTTGAGCCATAGTCAAATCTTTTAAACCTTTAAAATTCCGGTCTGTTTGCACGGCTCAGATAATAAAAAATTAAAAATTATCATCCCTTTGTGTAAAGTATATGGTTAAACACACAAAAATAACAAGGTATATCTCGGAAAAGGTTCACTCCACAGAAAAATTCATTTCGACATAAATTGTGCGCTGAGACCTTCATTGTTCGTATGGTAAGATTTGTTCTATCTCTTAGGACTTACCAGTTATGCAAAAGCCATCCAGAGTAAACAGGACTGCACAGGCTATAGCCAGAAAATTCAAAATGTACATTTATCTGGCATAAAAATATCTCACACATGTCATTTTAATCAAAATCGTTAGACCCACTTTCAACAAAATCAGATTCTTCGACACATTCTCCATGCAAAGGGTAGTTTAGGATGGAGAAAATTTCTTCAAAATCTTTGGCTCACATGTTTGAAATATAGTAAATTTAAATACCAACTTTGGTTCCTATTCGACTTTTTGTTTTTGAGTTATTCTGTCCACAGACATACACACAGACTGACACTGACACACACACACACACACACACACACACACACACACACCTACACACACAGATTGACACACTCACAAGGACATTTTTCTAAAAATCTGATGTGTTGCACTCGCCTGACTTCCCCTACTCATGTAGTAACCATTCCTGAAAAGTTTTATTCCTGTATCTTCTTCTAGTTAGTCGAGATAAGCATTTGCAGAAATTAGGTTATTGCTCCTTTTCTTGTCGGGTGTAAGGGGAATATGGCATTTAGTGGGCTTTCAGCGATAGTCATATCTTTTAAAGCTTTAAAATTCCGTTCTCTTTGCACGGCTTAGATACTAAAAAATGAATAATTATAATCCCTTTGTGAAAAGTATATTGCTAAACCCACAAAAATAACAAGGAATGTCTCCGAAATGGTTAACTCCATAGAAAAATTCATTTCAACATAAATTGTATATTTTAAGGAGACCTACATTTGTGTATAGTGAGATTTGGTATATCTCTTACGGCTTACCCGTTATGGAAAAGCTATCCAGAGTAAACAGGACTACACAGGCTATCGACAAAGAATTCAAAATTTACGTTTCATCTGCCAAAGAAATATCTCAAACATATGGCATTTTAATCAAAATCGTTAATAAAAATCAGAATTTTTAACATATTTTCCAATTAAAGGGTACTTAGGTGTGGAGAAAGTTTCTTCAAAATCTTTGTGTCTCATCCTTGAAATATAGTAAACTTAAATATCAACTTTGGTTTTTCACTGACTTTTTGTTTTTGAGTTATGTTGTCCACAGGCTCACACACAGATTGACACACATACAAGGACATTCTTCTAAAAATCTGATGTGTTACACTCACATGAATTTTTCTTCTCTTGCACGAACCATTCTTACAATCCCTTATTCTTCTATATTTTTCTTGTTAGTTGAGATAAGCATTTGCAGAAATTATCTTATTACTTATTTCCTTGTAGGCGCAGGGGGAATATGGCAATAGTAGGCTTTTAGCGATAGCTTTGAGATTCCGTTCTCTTTGCATCACATATAAAAACTGAAAAACGATGTTCCATTTGACAAAAGTACAAAACTCCAAAACTCACACAAATAACAAGGAATGTCTCCGAAAAGGTTCACCCTGCAAAAAAAGGTATTTAAACATAGATTGTGAGCTTTAGCAGGATCTACATTTTTTCTATAGTAAGACTTCGTCTATCTCTTCAGTTATGCAAAAGTCATCCAAAGTATATATGACTTAATGGGCTATAGCCAGAACATTCAAGATATAAATTTACTTTGTCATAAAAATAACTCATACATATGGTACTTTAATCTAAACCGTTAAGCCATTTTCAAGAAAATAAAAACTTTCGAAAAATTTTCCATGTAAAGGGTAGTTTGAATTGGATCAACTTTCGGCAAAATCATCGTGTCACATCCTTGAAGGACGCTAACTTAAATACCACTTTGGTTCTCAACCGACTTTTCGTTTTTGAGTTATGCTGTCCACAGACTGACAGACACAAACATGGGCGTTATTCTAAACATGCTTTTTTGGATTCAGAGGGTCTCAAAACACATATTTCCGGTGAAATGTCGACATGGAATTGTTGGGTGGAATACAGTACTTCCTCTACTATACTATACGTAGTAGAGAAAGCAAAAATGAATAATCGTCACGTCTTTGTGGAAAGTATATTGCTAAAGATACAAAAATAACAAGGAATACTTCCGAAATGGTTGACTCCACAGAAAAATTCGTTTCGAATAAATTGCATGTTTTAAGGATACCTACATTTTTGTATAGTAAGATTTGGTCTATATTTTAGGGCTTACCAGTTATGCAAAAGTCATCCAGAGTAAACAGGATTTCACAGGCTATATCCAGATAATTCAAAGTATACATTTGAGCTGCCATAAAAATATCTCAAACATGTGGCATTTAAGTGAAAATCGTTAGTGCCATTTTCAAGAAAATCAGAACTTTCGTAACATTTTCCATGTAAAGGGTGGTTTAAGGTGGAGGAATTTTCTTCAAAATCTTCGTGTCACATCCTGAAATATAAACCTAAACCCGGCGCGACAGCCCACAAGGGGCCAAGGCCTACCGCCCAGCCGCTGCGTCCCCCACCTCTGCCCACTACAGGCGTCATTGGTGAGGTGCAGTACTGGAGGGTGGGACGTGGTCAGCGCCCCGAGCCCTCCCGGCCAGTTATGCGGTCTTCTAGACCTGGGGTCGCTAGTTCTCAGCTCCTCAATTGGTCCCACCGGGACCTAATGAGGCTGAGTGCACCCCGGGCCAGACCTCCCAGAGCGGATAAAATCCCCATGCTGGTACTGGGGATCGAACCCGGGTCCTCCGCGCCAGAGGCAAGCGCGCTAGCAACTGCGCTACGGAGGCGGTCATCCTGAAATATCGTAAATTTAAATACCAATTTTGGTTTTTAACTGACTTTTTGTTTTGTAGTTAAGCTGCCTACAGAGTGATACACACCCACCCACCCACCCACCCACACACACACACACACACACACACACACACACACACACACAGAGACCTTTTTCTAAGAATGCTTTTTTATGGATTCAGGGGGCCTCAAAATATATTTTTCCGGTGAAATATCGACTTCAAATTTTTGGGTGGAATAAAATACTTCCTCTACTTACTATACGTAGTAGAGAAAGTAAAAATCGCACATGACTCTCTCTACTATTGCACAAGCTATTCTTACGAACACTTATTCCTCTATTTCATGTTAATCGAGATACACATTTGTATAACTTATCTTATTGCTCATTTTCTTGTAGATGCAAGGGGAACACAGTAGGCTTTAAGGGATATTTAAATGTTTTGAGAGTTGTCGCTATATGATGACTTTGAAATTGGGTTTTCTTTGCATGACCAGGAGATAGTAACGTTGCTTACGGTTTACCAGTTATGCAGGTCTTAGAGAGTAAACAGGACTACATGGATTACAGCGAGAAAGTTCAAAATACACATTTCATTTGCCATAAAAGTATCTTAAACATATGTCATTTTAATTAAAATCTTTAGAGCTATTTTCTAGAAAATTAAAGTTCTCAATGTAAAGAGTAGCTTTAGGATGAGGAATTTCCTTCAAATACTTCGTGTCACATCCTTGTAAGTTACCAGCTCTGGTTCTTAACCAACTTTTCTGTTATGCTGTTCACAGTTACACGCACACGCACACACAGGCAGACTCACTCACAGATGCGAACTTTTTTTTCTCATTTTTAAAGAATGTCTCAAAATATATATTTCCTGGGAAATCTCGGCATCTAATTTTTGGTTATATTATAATACTCCTCCTACTTAGTATAAGTAGTAGAAAAGGTAAAAGTGTTTCAACAAAATTATGTCACTTAAATAAAACACACACACTATTTTTAAGCGTTTCGGGATGAATAAACACATAATGGAACTAGGAAATACATATATGATGGAGTTCAATTATCTAAAACTTCATGCAGTAATGTCACATTGCTCTCCAAAGAAAATATCTTACTTTCTGCCTCGGATACACCACGCAACACTTAACATTCCTTGCGGCTCATGATAAACACAATTGAGTTGTTAAATTATATCTAAATGATTTACTATTTGAACGGTAATGATATTATTTAGCTTCTGTACTACAAGTATGCCCTCATTAATTTTTTAATTTTTATGACGTCATTTTTATGCAGATGACTGCAATAAATCAAAGAAAAATATCTCAGTGTGTATGTTTTTCTGTAACTGTTACCGTAGAGTCGGTTGATTTTGCTATGACAGCCGTTATTTAACGCCAATTACTGGAAAGCTTTCCAGGTTACTATATCAGGTAGTGATACAGTAATTCATTAGTTTCAGTATTCCACTGTTAATAGACAAGAAGGTTTCTCGGTATGCCCAGAGTATGGGTTATGAACATGATTGCGCTTGTATGTGTGTTGTTAGCCACTTCGTCCTTTAACGATGCTGGACGTTTAGGTCGGTGGAGCATCTGCCTACTGTGTAGAGGTTTGGTTCCTGATTAAGAGGTAAGAATTTGTCCCTAGCCAAGATTACTCCCTATCCGCCCCAGAGCGTGGAAGTACGAATGAGTGTAAATATGTGATCTAACGTATACAATCCAAGGAAGAGTCACTGTGTACCAATTAACACCATTGCTGAAATATGTTTCTAAGTAACGAACTTCGTCGTTATGATGATTGCAGTCAAGGCGAGAGATAAATGGAGCATTAAAAAGAAATCAGAATTTCCAATGGGCACAGCCCAAATTATACGACATTCAATCTATAATCAACATAACCAAAGTGCCGCATTAAGCAAAATTATATTCACAGAAATGTTACTGTTTTGGACTTGGCTAGTTTTGTTAGAACGCTACCCACTTTTATATAAGGAATTATCATTTAGGGATAATAAATCGTTCAACTGATTATAATTCATCAAATGAAAGGTTTTATAGCAATATGTTGAAACTAAACGTTTATTTTGCTTCAAGAGAATTGGGTTTACTCCAGTGCTTTTATATGTTGCACACCGAGCAAGTGACCTGATAAATTTTCATTTCCAGCTAGACCTGCTAAACTTCACCAAATTGCCTGGCTGTTGTCACAGAACGAGAAAGAATGACTACAGGGGATAGCCAGAAAGCTAAAAGCTAAGTGCATTAAAAGGAATTAAGACCTTAATCTCCAATTTCTAGCCTACCGTAGTTACAAAAAGCATAAAGTGAAGACTGGCCAATAATACTCTATTAGCACCTAATCCCTTTTAGATGTTCTAAGTTATTACAGTTCTCAAATACTGGAGTGCTTCACGTCGATATATAGGGATATAACTAGAAACTGATATGATGCATATATTTGCTGACGATCAAGCAATTATTGAGATGTGATAGAGATGACATAAAATTAGAGTGAGAAAATTGATAGATTGCTATGAAATGGGAGGTCTGAATATAAACTTTATGAAAACAGAATATTTGGTGATTGTTGAGGAGGGTAACGATTTCAGCTTTCCTGGCGGTATTAATAAGATAGTGGAACATTTTAATATATTGGATCCACTATCCATTAAAATGTTTTTTTTTCTGATGAAGACATTCGAAATCGTGTGGGATTGTCAGAATGGCTATTAAACAACTGCATGGAGTATTGTGGAGTAGGGTGATTAGCCAAGGTACTAAACAGATGATACTTAATTCAATTGTGGAGAGTGTTAACTAACGGAGCTGAAAGTTGGATTCAGAAAGAAAGAAAAAGGCACTAGAAATGGGTGGATTAAGACATACTTTAGGAATACCACTCCTTCATAAAGTAAGAAATATTACAATTTTGAATAAGCTAAACATTCAAGAAAATGTAGTTGGGCGTATTGAACATAGCTTCAATGGTTTGCACAGGTCCAACGAATGCCCAAAGTAAGACTGCCCAAAAAAGTTATGAATTGGTCACCACCTGGCAGGAGAAAGAGAGGACGCCCAAGATATACATGGGGACGAGGAATTATGAAGCTGATACGAGAGAGAATTTGGGATGATCGCATTCGATGGAAAATGAGAATAAAAGGTAACCGCTGATAATAGAAATGCCTTTAAATCTAATGTAACTTAATACACAAGGTTAATAAAGCAACCTTAGTTTTTATACAACTCCCAGCTATCATCTAAAGCACCACCCCTTTGGTGACATACATTCTTTCATAGCTGCAATTCTTGTCAGATATTTACTAACTGGTCTACTTATATGGTGGTAACTATAATATTTGAACATATACAAAGACGCTGTCGAAAGCAAAAAATATAAACAATTTTCATAGAGCAGAAGTAAGATGGCAAACGCATGTTTCGCTGAACAACATTTCGTCAAATGTATCTTATGGCTGAGTGGATTACTGAACAAAAACTCACTGTGATAGACACAAACACACATATTTCGAAATATCAAAATCAAAAAAACACTTTTTACTGTCTCTACTACGTATAGTAAGTAGGCGAAGTATTCCATTCGGCCCAAAATTTCGATGTTGAGATTTCACCGGAAATACATGTTTTGAGACCCCTGAATCCAAAAAAAATAGCATTCTTGAAAAAAGGTTCATAAGTGTGTCTGTATCTGTCTGTCTGTAAACTGTATAACTCAAAAACAAAAAGCCAGTTAAAAACCAAAGTTGGTATTTCAGTTTAGTATACTTCAAGGATACGACACGAAGATTTTGAAGAAAATTCCTCTACCCTAAACTACCTTTTACGTGGACAATTTTTCGAAACTTTTGTTCCCAAAACTAGCTCTAACGATCTTGATTAATATGCCATACTTTTCCTTGTTATTTGTGTGAGTTTTGCTATACTTCAACCATTCTCAAATGGAACGTCGTTCTTCACCTTTTTATCTCCTGGCCGTGGAAAGAGAACGTAATTTCAAAGCCTTCATACAGCGACCAGCTTTAAAAGATTTGTCTGTCACTCAAAGTCTACTGTATTCCCATATTTCCCCTTGCACCTACAAGAAAATTAGCAATGGGGCAATTCCTGCAAACGTTTATCTGGACTGACATTAAGACGATAGAGGAATAAGAGTTTGTAATGAGGTTAAAATACCCAGCCAAGCAACAGTAGATTACAAATAATCGTGCAACAAAGTTTGTCTAGCCTTGGAGCTTGGTTTATGACAAGCTTAACATCGTTTGGTGGCGTTTCGAGGAACAAGTGAAGTCTGAATTTTGTTGCCAAGGCTATCGACTGTTTGCTAAGAAAATTTAGCTATTTAGTCCTTATATAGCAAGTTAGCTATTAGTATTTGTATTAAAGGCCGAGCAGTATAGAAGTTTGATTGTGAGATACAAAAAAAAAAAAGTGTGTGACAGCATAATAAAGAAGGAGAAAAAGAAGCAAAAGAATAATTAGCGACTCTTAAAACCGGGTGAGAAGTGCAAATACGAAATCGTATGTATGAATGAGGAACGTAAATTGTGTAGTATTTATTCTTTATGCACACTAATTGGGGACGGTGAAGGAGAAATGACATTCTTCTCATTTCCTCTTTAATACTCACATCCTGAGAGTAAAGTTTCTTGCTCAAATACCTATATAATCTACATATACCGACGTTAGTCGAAGGATGTCATCCCTTATCATTTCCTTACAAACACTTAAATATAGAAACGTAAACAAAAATCCCACATTGGTAAGAATAGTTAGTCAAAGAATGGAGAAAGTCATGTGAGTGCATCACATCAGATGTTTTATCCACCTGTCCATATCAATCCTTTATCAGACGACAGAAGACATTAACTGATAATCTAATAATAGTATCATTTTCGGATCGGCAGAACGATGTTACAGGATGTGAATTCGCTCTGAGTTCCAGCCAGGAAAACACAAATATTTTGTCTAAATTTATGTTACCTAACCCAAGAAATCTTAACCAGCGTAACCTATTTGCAACGTTGGGACAATATTCAACTGGAAAATAGGAACTCACTACTCGGAATCACAACTGTGAAGATGTAACTATGCAGTAAGAAAACATTTACTTTGTTCTTAAAGTTGGCTAATACAGACTACATTTGCATGTCTTTGCTGACGTGAGATAAACTTGAACGCTTGGTTATACTAGGTGGCCCACCAGAGCCGGCCCCACCGTAAGTAGATAACCCTTCGTGCGTTAAAAGGGTTGCAGAAGTTCACGGCTGAAGAGAGGCCAGAGGCGTTGCTGCTTCTTAGCGGGACGTGAGGTGAGAGGCAATAGATCGAACGTCTTTTAAGTGATTAATTATTTCGAAACCCTGTGTGATGTCTCATAATTACTACCGAAGCTATGTCAGAAATAAGTTACTCTACGCATCTTACAAGTAACAATCTGATATTTTCGTAAATTCTTGTGGAATTACGCATCCAAATTGGAACAAAAAACATTTATTTCTTCGAAATCGGCTGATCAAAGAACAAAACGCCATAAGACTTTTTTGTTTGTAATGCTTCTATGAAGCACATATTAGAATGACTGTAATGGCTTCCCTTCCACTCTATATAGCTACTCCATCGAGCTTTTCAAATAAAATACTTTAAAAAAACTCCACAAATTGCAAGAAAGATTTGCTGCATGCAGCCTCGTGTGTCTCACACAGTTGTGTTCGCATAACAGCGCACGAAGAATAAAAACATGAGGAAAAAGCATCATTTGGGCCTCCTAGGAAAAGTTACACACAACGTCTCGACAAGAGAACAGAAAGTGGCGAAACATGTGACAAAGAATTGAAAGAATTATGATGGAAGATAATGGGGCGGAAACCGGTGACGGAGATAGTGACCAAGCCCCGGATTCTTAGATTCTGATCTATTTTATTCTTGGCTTCTTACTCTCTGAATGTCAGTTCATTTAAATGTTCTACCTAACAAAGAGTGATATACATTTATTTTATAGAGCCTAAATGAAACTAATTTTTGGTTAGGATTTAATAAGACGTATTTTTCGATAAAATCTAAAAATAGCTAACTGGGTTATTTAATTAAATACAGTACACGTATTTATGTAAACTATTTTCAACGGAGACCATTCGAATGAGGAAAATGTTAAATAATTCTGCTCTTATGAAATCTTTTGTAACAACAACAATAACAATAATAACAATAACAATAATAACATTAATAACAATAACAACAACAACAACAACAACAACAATAATAATAATAATAATAATAATAATAATAATAATAATAATAATAATAATAATAATAATAATAATAATAATAATAATAATAATAATAATAATAATAATAATAATAATAATAATAATAATAATAATAATAATAATAATAATAATAATAATAATAATAATAATAATAATAATAATAATAATAATAATAATAATAATAATAATAATAATAATAATAAACAACAATTAGGTAACAAGAGTAAATTATAATAAAAGTAATAAGAATGTGATACTAATAACATCAACAATAACAATAATTAATAATACGTAATAAACAAATACAGCAATAACATTTATAAGAAACGAAGAAATGCCAATGAAACTTTACGTGTCGTCATGCTTGCTCTTTAAAATCTCTAATTCAAATATTAGACAATAGTAGCATATACAGGAGTGAATTTATTACCTGGAAAATAAAGATCTTGTAAGTAGAATGGACTTTCTCGGTTGTTTTTACAGTTATTGTCTATTATCACGAAGCAGCAACGCCACTGGCCTCTCTTCAGCCGTGAACTTCTGCAACCCTTTTAACGCACGAAGGGTTATCTACTCATGGTGGGGCCGGCTCTGGTGGGTCCCCTGGTATGTTCCGAGTAACTAGAGGGTAAAGAGGGGGATATAGGTTACTTGCTGGCAACACTGCAACTCTCCACGTGGAGAAGTTGACGGCTGTCATGTATCTTCTTTTAAAAGTCATACTTTATAACCCTATGATGGGGATGCTATGAATAAAAACTAAGAAAAAAAAGAGTGGTACTTTACAACGATACATATAACTTCCTTTACGCAATGCTATTTATTTTCATAGCTGCTTTGTGATTTTTACATTAACAAGCTTATTTTTACCTTACTCGCATAAAACAGGATACACATTTCATGAGAACAATTCGGTGCTCAATTTATTCTAGCTGCACGCAGCCTACCAGAGCGTAAGAAAACGCAGTCGCCATATCATGGGTTTAATGTGGCGCAGCCGTATCCTCTTAATGCCCAAATCAGCCCAAGAATTCCTCACCATTTGTGTAGTGAATTATCATAGACTAGTTATGTAAAATTCGCTTTTGTGATAAAGGTAAAATACATAATACAAGTACTACCAAGCACAATTTCAGAATAGTTTAAAACGTATATACAAACCAGAAGAATATTCCTGGAAAGATGTTGCAGGCCTAATTCTATTTATGTGCGTACGTCATAAAATGTGTTCATATTCACCATTCTTGTTGATCCACCTTAACCTCTTCTGTTCTTAAATCTAAAGAGGCAAGTGCTATTTTTACATTCCCGAAACATTACTCTGTTCATTTCAGCTACTCATTAAGTACCAACCAAAATTAAATTTATACCGCAGTTCCTTTACCATCATCCAAAATCGATTCTGCACATCCTTCGTTTCGACGTGTGGCTGACATAACGGGAATTTTCATGGCACGCTGTTTGTTGGCGAAGCCCGGTATTCATAGCACCGTAAATTTAAGCACATAGATTTCTCTGCATATTAACAGTTATAACAAACGCCCGTTCCTGTTAAAGAAGATGTAAATGATGTCCTTACGCCAAAAACATCTCTCGTTCCTTTTAGGAGGATTTCCATCAGTGCTCTTTAATTATTCATAGCCATTTAAAAAAAATCGCGCTTCGTTCGCAAAGAAAAATGAATATTCAAAATAATTAAGTAAAATAAAGAATAAACTCCGCTCAATAGAGAAATTATTAACATTGTGCAAAATTCAGTTACAAAAATGAACCATATTCGGATTATTGCTTCCCAAGTACAGTTATCTTAGTGTATTTTAATTTTACAGGTTTGCAGAATTCCTGATTATTGAGCTTTCTTAGAGATTTCTTTGAACTTCGTTCTGAACTTTCTATCTATTTAAGAACAGAGAGGTTTACTTTGGGAACATATCAAGAACACATAATTTTCTCTAAATCTAATGACAAGATTACAAATAATTACTCAGTGCGGCGAATGAATATTAGAGAATCTATCTATATCAAGAACACATAATTTTCTCTAAATCTAATGACAAGATTACAAATAATTACTCAGTGCGGCGAATGAATATTAGAGAATCTATCTATAAATCTCGGCCACATTTCTGTAGAAGAGGCTTGTCATATTAGAATTACCCGTATATGTGTGCTGAAGTATATAGCCTTTTTGGCATTATAACAGCACTAACGCTACAACACAACATGGTATCACCAACTCCAATCTCTAAACAAAGATTTCGCATAAACTGATTAGCTGGCACGCAGAGAAGGAATCGAACCGGTTAGACACAGTGCAGTGCAGGGCAAGCAATTCCCAGCAATATCGACACGCGTTCGCAACATTATGCTCATAGCACTCACACAGTTAGTAATACTCTGATACATTATGTGCAGAATAATGCACTTAGATATAAACACTTTGTTACATATTAAGAAAAACGTATGAATACTTTGTTACAAATTCACAGTATGATTATAGTATGAGCGCCAAAGAAATACATACATATTCTCAAAATATACTTTCATGTGTAAAATTTGAACAAGTTGTTAGCAATACCATTAAATAGGAATGACATATACTATTCTCAAATAGGAATAAGTACTGGCAAATTCACACAAATAATACAGAGTATCTCGGAAATGGTTCACTAAAAAGAAGCATTTCTCATAAATTTTGTGTTTTAGCCAAATCCACGTTTTTTGTTCAGTACGAATTTATCTTTTACTGTTTAGCATTTATGCAAATGTCATCCAGAATAAAGAGGTCTTCTAAAGACATTCCCAGATAATTCAACGTATGACTTAAAAACTGCCATAAAATCACCTGTTTTTGCCCGTCACTGGATGCTGACCGGTAGTGTTTCTACACGTCGCAGGCAAGATCGGATTTCCGACTGAAAAGGGTGGAGTAGGGAATAGCCGCTTAGTTACGTAAGCGTCTCCAGGGAGACAAGGTTGGATATCGCTGATCTATCTCCAGCAGATCACGGCATAACAGCCCGAAAATATCGTCGAGTTGTAAACGGATTACATTTGTTTAAATAAGCTTGATATATGACAAACAAGAGTGCCTTTAAAGTGTCCTACCACCGCCACCACCACCGCCGCCGCCACCGCCACCACCACCGCCACCGCCACCACCTCCACCACCACCACCGCCGCCACCGCCACCACTACCGCCACCACCACCATCGCCGCCACCACCGTCACCACCACCGCCACCACCACCACCATCGCCGGCACCACCACTACCACCACCATCACCACCATCACCACCACCACCACCACCGCCACCACTATCGCCGGCACCACCACCGCCACCACCACCAACGCCGCCGCCACCGCCGCCGCCACCGCCACCACCTCCACCACCACCACCGCCGCCACCGCCACCACTACCGCCACCACCACCACCATCGCCGCCACCACCATCACCACCACCGCCACCACCACCACCACCACCGCCACCGCCACCGCCACCGCCACCGCCACCACCGTTTTTGTGCTATTTTAGTCACAAATGTAATTGTTTTTCCATAGGTGCGTTATGCTGCGCTTTTGAATGTGTTTATCTGAATTCAGCATATTCAATCCATTACTTATCAGATACAATGTTGCCGCTACGCTGTTGGAGCCTATGTAAATGCCCATCAGATGAACAACTAAATGAATAACGCGCGAATAATGATCCAATAAACTAGCGCAGAATGCAGTATTCTGCAGTAATATGCAAATGCCGGAAAATTGGGTCATTATGTAGTTAATGGCTTCATGCGAACAATACTTCCAAAATGCCATTCCAAAACATGCCTTTATTCTATGAAGCTTTACAGGTTTAAAGGTTAATAGGACATTTATGAAAACTAATTGTTTGCACCTTGTGATTCACATATCATTCAAGTACACAGATATATCTCGTCTTTTTGACGCTTAATACACTCAGAATTGTTTAACATTTCGAGAGCTATTATATAGTTAAATAGTGAAACCTTTATCTACTTATTTTTATAGGTGTGTGATGTATGCTCCATTTGCTTATCTCACATTACTATCCCCTCTCTACCATTTGTCTGCATTTGTCACCTTCATAGCATCTGTTAATTTGTCTGCGATCATTAGTAAGTCTTGTTTTCTAGGTAATCAAAGTTAGTTTCACCAAGGCCAACACGACACCAAACAACATAAAAGGAAACAGTACGTAACAGTTTATACAGTCTGATATACTAGTTTAATAGGTTATAGTTTAGTATATATAAACAAACAAACAAACAAAAATTGTGACATCTGCCTGACATTTCAGGTGACCATAAAGATCCAGAATACAAAGATACAAACAGTCAAATTAAAAAAAAAAAAAGGATTAAAATTAAGATGCAAAATATCTAAACAAACATTAAAGGATTATAACAAGAAGATATTGGTTAACACATGCAATATAAGTGATTATTTAAAATATATAAAGTGTCTTTTGGGACATGTAAACATATATTTACAATTTCGGACCATTGCACACCCAGTGCTTTGAGGCAGGTACTTGTGAATTTAAAGCAAGTTCCGCGGGCACGAAAGAGTAGTCTAGTATATAAAGTATATACTTTAATATACTTTTTTCTTGCAATCTTTCAGTGTGTCGGTGAATGCCACACAGCTGTACAAGACACGCCGCGTTGAAGTGAAGCAGTTTTAATGTGGAGTGATTGTATCGTCGGAGTTAGTGTATGAGAGACGGAGAAAGTTAAGAGAGCCAGTGAAAGGAACGAATCAAGGCTACGGAAAGAAAACAACTGTCACTTGAAGCATCACGAAAGCCTGTAGGCTGTGTTAACATCAGGAGAAGAGAACTGTGTTTTTGTGCAAAAATTTAGAAGAAAAATAAAATGATAGTAAAATAACTGGTCTGGATTTCGTAATTTTGTCACAGTAATTTATTCTTCCAGTGTTTAATAATATTGGACATTTGTCACACAAGTTTGGCTTTTCCAGATAAACTGGGTTAAGCAAATTTCTTAACTTATGGTTTTGTTTTAAAACTGTAATACACAGCTTCTACAGATAATGAAGAATATCTTTCCACTTAAGTTAAAGCTTTTAATTATAAGTTATCATCGGTTTCTCCCTTACAGGTTCGCCTAAACATGTATTAACGTGTCGGCTGGTCACTATACTATGTAGAAGACCTAAATATAAACAGTTTCTGAACGCCTCCTTCCCCTTTGTCCCATTTCCTTACTTTCTTTATTTATGGTTCTTTATAAGTGTTACAGTGTGGTGTTGTAAACACAGCAGAGTTCAGGGAATTCAACAGTGGCTGAAAGTTGACATCCCCGTTTTGTTTCCCACCCTCCGCTGGAGGAACCCGTCGTAATTGTAGAAAATAAAATTGTTGATCTAGGATCAGTCCATGCTCACGAACTTTGCATTTGTAACAACATATCACGCATAAAAATCAAAAGCTGGCTATTTTAAAAATTACAATCGTCTGTGGTGAAATCATTACAATTTCTAAACTTCAGAATGAAGTAAAGATGCAATTGTTTCAGATATAACTTCAAAAGAAAACGGGTATGTGAGTATTCAACAAGTTTCTAAAACCTTTTCTATCATCCTAGTACAGTAATATTTTTATTTACCAAGGGTGCTTAATATAAAACACAGGTTTAAAGCCTTTATTACTAATACTATTACTATCATCCTAATCGTTATTATTGTTTATTAATCGTTGTTATCGTTGTTGTCGTTTATTAATCGTCGTCCTCGTTGTCCTCGTCGTCCTCGTCGTCCTCGTCGTCCTCGTCACCGTCCTCGTCACCGTCCTCGTCACCGTCCTCGTCACCGTCACCGTCACCGTCACCGTCACCGTCACCGTCATTATTATTATTATTATTATTATTATTATTATTATTATTATTATTATTATTATTATTATTATTATTATTATTATTATTATTACTAAAATGTTACAAAATTTAAAAATGATACTTAAAATGTACCGGTTAGCAACCGTAAAAACACACTGTTAAGAGTATACTATAAGGATGAATGACTATCTCATAATTAAGAAAAATCAAACTTAGCTTTGCTTAAATTTTCAAAATTATCTAGACGCCGTAAAGAGCTTCATCGAAAACTTTAATGTCGATAGAGCTTGCCAGTCTGGAGGATGCGCAGACTATTTTCGTAAACGTACCGTAACGTACCATTGCGCCTGTTGGAGGGCGACAGTAATCCCATTACGGGCTCCAGTATCTAACAACGTCTCGAGGAGTGCGTATAACAGAGAATGAATGGACGGAGAGGAGACGGTGGGACCGGCAAGTACAATGTGTGGAGTGGAAAGCGCACGTGGCCTTCAGTCGAGGGAGGTAACTTTATCCGACTAGTGCCGAAGTTTCCCGCATGTTCTCGTTGGTAAGCTTTAGTTGTGTCACTTGAAGTCTCCAAGCTGTTATTCACTAAAGAAGTAGCCCAAAACAAATTAAACACTATTCAATAAAATTAAATATTGTAAAACTTAAAATAATATATAATGCATAAACCTACAGCCATAATTTCATAGGCCTATACTTCAGGCTATGAACGGAAAGGATTTTGTAATTTTATTTCCGGGAAATTCGCGCATAAACTCATGAACTCTGTGAAAAAGATTAGTGATATTTACGGAATAACCAAGAGGACCTCAAAAATTAAAACAAGAATACACATCAAAATTAAACGTTGCAAAATAATGTTCATAATGAACTGTTCACTCATATATGAAAACTAAATTTGGAACAAAGTGAAGAAACAAAGACTGAATTGGTAGAAATGAGGTTTTGTTAAGGAATATGATATAATTTATTTAAAGGAGGGGATTAAACCCAAATAAAGGGAAGCTGTTATCATTTGTGTTGTTAAAATAAACAGCTAAGAATGGTTTGCGCTAGAGTTCTATTAGTCCAAGCCAGAAATAAGACGAACTTATGTAGGTGCTTGCTTTTTGTGCTTCATGATGGATAAGGGTGAGGACAAGTGCCACGAGAAAATCATGTTTGATGCAAGCATAGAGCTGATTTCCTTATGCGATAAGGGCCAACTCCTTTGTCGTTTGGGAAACTGAATGCCTCATGTCTTTGATTAGTAAGCAAAGCTTTATTTCTATTTATGCATTGTGTAATTATGTTAAATCATTAATGAAAGTCAATAAGCTATTATGATCACTTCGATATGTTTCACTCTCAAGAACTTCTGCGAAGGGTAAAATATAAATTCATCATACTGTATTTGCTATTTCAAATCAAATGTACGTTCATTATATATAAAAGAGTTACGTTCACCCATTTAAGTTTATTTTGTATGTAACTTGTTTTAAAAAACGCAGAACTAATGTTTTTACATTAAAAACTTCAAATAAATATGATTTATTAGACACTTCCATGTAGTTATATTTCTTCATTCATTCATTCATACAAATAATGTTTGCATCATATACATTCACAGCACAGCAGGACATATCTTGTTGAGGACACAGAGTAGCTGAGGACATCTACCGTCAGTGATTATAACCAAATAGTTGTTGTTAACGCCACCAGATGCGTTTTTGTTCTTGCTTTGTTTTGTAAAAATAAAGAGAGTTTTAAGTATGGAGACCTAGCTGTTTGTGTACGTTATTTATACTACGACATACTGGTGCCGAAACCTAATTACTGTTCGAATCACGGATCACTACATCACGAAACGAAACATCTTGAAGATTTCAAGCAGAAAATACTAAGTTAAAGTGGCAGTGAAGTGCAGATTACTTGAAATAAGACACGGAACCTCACAACGCCACACGACGACACCATTTCAACACAACGGATAAGTACAACATTCCATTGTATACGGGTTGATTTGCATAACGCAGCAGCATGTTTGCAATAACACTTGCTACATTACTTTCATTGATTTGGTAGAATTGTGTATTATGTATGCTTGATAACCTCATCAGTTTCGAGTAGCCATTTTTTTTGCCATTGCCAACGCCATCTGGTTGCCTCTTGGAATAGCACAGAGCACAGCTGTTCTTTCAAGCTCGCCCCATCTCTCCAGCCATAAATCAAGACAAATCCACTTAGCTAACAGACCTATTCTTATTCACATAATGACGGACAAAGAACAAGAACTTAAGAAACGAAAACGAAAACGTACAACTCAGCGCAATAATTGTACACGGTTTGCAACATCTTTAAATGGCAGTAATGACTCTACAGATCCAGCTGAGATCGAACACATCAGCGATCGTCTTCAGGATACTTTAAACATGTTACTCACCTTAGATGACTATATTCATGACATATTAACAGACGAAGAATACGAAGCAGACGCACAGACTTGCGAAGAATATTTAGACAGATCGAAGCGCGCACTTCAGCACGCCAAAACCCTCCTTACAAAGAAGAAAGACAAGCCTGGTGTGCTTTATACTACTAATAACTATTCTGACGGTATACCCACGGTCATACAAGGGGTTAAACTACCCACAATACGGCTCGAACCCTTTTCAGGTGATATAGAAACTTGGTGCAGGTTCTGGGAACAGTTCCAGTCCTCAGTTGACAAGAACCCCACAATATCTGACATAAATAAGCACGTGTTTCTAAGAAGATACCTCGAAGGAGAGCCAAAGCGACTCATAGATGGCATAGCAGTGAGCGCAGATACCTATGAACAGACGAAAAAGATACTTGTAGCACGATACGGAGACAAGGATAGAATAATCCAGGCCCACCTTGACTTCCTGGAAAATTTAAGACCTGCTTTGTCGGAAAGTCCTCAAGAGTTGAACTCGACGTACGTGGAGTGTCATCGAAGAGTACAAGCCCTCATATCCCTAGGGGAAGATGTAAACCTATACGGACGTATATTGGCTCCAAAAATCCTAAGAGCTTTTCCAGCTGAAATTTGCAGACGCTGGCTAATACACGCAAAGCGAGAAAACATTAAACAAGGTCACATGATGTCATTAATGGCGTTTCTCAATGAAGAGGTAGAGGGATCGCTAAGAACTGAGAAGATCAGAGGAGAAACCACCACGTCCGCTCCATCCTTCTATACTCCGACAGCGGCCACTCTTCAAATTTCTGCAAAACGGGAAAAATCAAAACCGAGATGGAAGAAAACCATAAATCCATTCTGCGTCTTTTGTGAAAATAAAGGCCACTGGGCCCAATAATGTAAAGAAATAACAAACCTGGAAGACAGAATACAAAAGCTCAGACTTTCCACGCAATGTTTTCTTTGCCTTAACAGAGGACACACTGTCCACCAGTGCAACAAGAAAGGAAAAGTTTCTTGCTCAAATTGCAAGCAACTTCATCACATATCCGTCTGTAACGCCAATAACACGCCACCCACTACTGTCAGCAAAATTCAAGTGGCAATATCACATTTATCATTTCTCCAAACTGCTCGTGTGTGGATCAAAGGGCCCACGGGAATTTCTAAACTCACACGATGTATCCTGGATGCTGGAAGTCAATCCAGCTTCATTGCACAGGTTCTAGTAGACACTCTCAAACTAAACGTAACTGACAAGCGAGACCTATCGGTGAAATCATTTGAAGCAACGTCCACTGGTTCCCAACTACGACGGCTTGTTCAGTTTGACATTATCGGATTTTCAACAAGGAAAAGCGTCACTCTCACAGCCTTTGAAAGTGACAACACTTATTCATCGCATCCAAGTGTCACCCAGGACTTCAGTAATCTAACGCTTGCTGATCCGGGAACTAACGAAGAACTTCCTATTGAGATATTAATAGGTGCTGACCATTACTGGAAGATAGTAAAAATGGAACAGCCAATGCCAATAACGCCTTCACTTGTACTGCTTCCTACAGTCTTCGGCTGGGTTCTGACAGGTAACCGGTCCGGAGCTTCAGTTAATCACGTTACGACCTACCACATCTCAACCACTGACTGCGAAATATCCGATGAATCCATGAGACAGTTCTGGGATCTGGAAACAATTGGTATTCGAGAGACACATGGCAGACAAATGTCCGGGAAAGATGCAACTATCCTACATGAATTCCACAAAACATACTGTATCCAAGACGGTAGAAGAGTTGTATCACTTCCACGTAAAAAGGGCGTAATTTTGTCAAATAACCTGCCAATAGCTGAGAGAAGATTCCAGACTCTTGAGCACCGAATGTAACACGATTCGGTTTTCAAGGCAATGTACCACGCACACATGTTGGACTACATCGTAAAGGAACAAGTCGAAATAGCTCCAACGAACGAGACTCCCGGAAACGTCTTCTATCTACCACATCACGCAGTCAAGAAGCAAAAGAAAGATGGCACTAAATGGAGGATCGTGTTCGATGACTCTTCTCATGAGCGAGGCCAACCGGCGTTGAACGACGCACTAGAAATGGGACCTAATCTCCTACCCGAAATCGTAGCGACGTTACTCAGATTCAGAGTGTATCCAACTGCCCTTGTCTGCGATGGCAGTCAAGCATTCTTACAGCTAACTCTACATGAGAACGATAGGGATCTAACAAGATTTCTATGGTACCGAGTGGAACCTCATGTTGATGGAATTACGCAGGCGAGCACGGACATTGTACCGTATCGCTTCAGACGATTGCCGTTTGGACTTACCAGTAGCCCGTTCCTCCTTTCGGCAACCTTGCGAGAACTTGCAGCCATGTATCATGAGAAGTACCCAGCTGCAGCACAACTTCTAGACAGCTGTACCTTTATGGACGATTTTGCAGCCAGCGTAGATAATGATAACTTAGCAGTTACCGTTTATTATGAACTTATAGCTCTACTTCGACACATCAAACTCCCATTGTCGAAATGGTTTACGAATTCCCTACCACTCAGGAGAAATATGGAGAGCAGAAGGTCAAGAGGTGAAATCAGAAACACGGGTTCTCGGTGTTAACTGGAATGCACAGTCGGACTTACTCTTTGCCACTCCAGAGGACATTACTCACGAACTAGTAGACAAACCAGCAACTAAACGCCTGCTTCTACGTGTTACAGCCAGATTTTATGACCCACTTGGTTTGTTTTCACCAGTACTGATCATGGGCAAGATTCTCTTTCAGGACACCTGGTGTAAGGGATTAAAATGGGATAGTATCTTACCAGTTGATCTTGGCCAGAGATGGCAAGCCTGGAATTCAAATCTGTCGAACTTGTCTTCTATTCAGGTTCCAAGATGGATTGGTGTATCCACATTAAGCGATAATCTGTCTGTCCATGTGTTTTGTGATGCTTCAGAAAGAGCATATGGCGCTGTACTATACGTTCGGTCAACCACTGACAACACTTGCAATGTCAAACTTGTCTTCAGCAAAAATAGGTTATTACCTGTGAAGAGAGTAACACTTCCCAGACTGGAATTACTTGCAGCCTTGGTTGGATCACGTGTTCTTCACTACTTCTGCAAGGAAACTGGAATTGATTCCTCTTGTGCCACCTTATGGAGCGACTCGGCCGTCACTCTGGGTGGGCTGGATTCGCAACAATCCAAATCGATGGAAAACCTTCGTTTGCAACCGTGTGACCGAAATTCATACGTATACTTTGTCTAGGCAATGGAGACACTGTCCCGGCATCGAGAATCCTGCAGACTACCTCTCAAGAGGACTACAAGCAAAAGAGCTGTCTTTGAAGGATTCATGGTGGAAGGGGCCTTCTTGGCTTGTCCAACATCCTAACTCGTGGCCTCGTGATATCACTGTGCCGGACACGGCTCTACCAGAAGAAAAGAAGATCTCTCAAGTCCTTGTTGTTACAGCCCCAGAAACACTGTTCAGAGCGTCACGCTACAGTTCATACTGGAAAATATTACATGTCACCGCGTGGATTCTTCGCTTTGTAAGATGCATAAAAGAGAAAAGAAAGGGATGTGTCAACTATTTATCTGCAGAAGAAATAGAGACAGCAAGGATGTATTGGATACGTCAGGTGCAACGGGAATGCTTCGGTACTGAACTGGCATCCTTGAAGAAAAGTAAACCACTGCCGAAATCTTCCAAGATTTTTCGATTTAATCCCTTCCTGCGTGATGGTATTATTCGCCTTGGGGGACGTCTACAATTCGCAGATCTGACAAATGATGAAAGACATCCAGTGCTTTTAGACGGATCACATGCATTCACATACCTTCTTATCAGACAGACTCACATCAGGCTTCATCACATGGGTGTCCGTGTAATACTAGAAGAGCTTCGCTCGGAATTTTGGATTTTGCGAGCTCGACAGGTGATCAAAAAGGTCTTGCATGAATGTCTACCATGCAAAATATCCCACAAGAAGAGGTGTGAAGAGATCAAAGCCCCATTGTCATTGGATCGTGTTCGTTCTACTCGACCATTTGCCGTGACTGGCATCGACTTTGCCGGCCCACTCTATATCAAATCGGGGAACGAGATGAAGAAAGCTTACATCGTTCTGTTTACATGTGCAACGGTACGAGCTATACACTTAGAACTGGCTACGGACCTATCTACTGACAAATTTTTAATGGCAGTCCAGCGATTTGTGGGACGCCGAGGAGTACCACGAATCATATACTCTGACAACGCTCAAACTTTTCAAGCAGCAAATAGAGAGCTTCAACTGTCAAAAGTTCTCACCGATCCGAAGACGCATGAATATCTAGCGCATCACAACGTGACCTGGAAGTTCATAGCTCCACGGGCGGCTTGGTGGGGAGGATGGTGGGAAAGGATGATCGGTTCCACCAAACGCTGTCTCAGAAAGGTACTTGGTCGATCACAGGTCGATGAAGAGGGACTCAACACTGTTCTGATCAGCATCGAAGCCACCCTAAATTCACGTCCCATTGTACAAGACGGGAGCAACCTTGAAGCTCTTACACCTTCCCATTTCCTCAACGGAGAGAAACTCACGACCATTCCGAACGGACCTGAGCCTGACGGAAGAAAAGATCTTACGAAGGAATTCCGAAAGAAGATGAAAATCTCCGAAGACTTCTGGCGAAGGTGGAAAAAGGAATACCTCCTGCAACTGCGGAGTTACCACGAGGTTAAGTGTCCAGCCGGCAAACATCCGAAACTGCGAGTTGGAGACGTCGCCCTCCTGCAAGAAGACGTCCTGCCCAGACACATGTGGAAGAGAGCCCGAGTCGACGAAGTACTACAAGGGAGAGATGGCCGAGTGAGGACAGCCATCCTGCGTCTACCCGATGGTACGAGGATCAGTCGACCGGTACAACTGGTGATTGCACTGGAAATCGACCAGGGTGGGGAGGATGTTGAGGACACAGAGTAGCTGAGGACATCTACCGTCAGTGATTATAACCAAATAGTTGTTGTTAACGCCACCAGATGCGTTTTTGTTCTTGCTTTGTTTTGTAAAAATAAAGAGAGTTTTAAGTATGGAGACCTAGCTGTTTGTGTACGTTATTTATACTACAACATATCTGAAAGTAGAATGGTAACTCAAATGGAGATTGTCGCGAACGCCAGTATTTTAAGTGAAGTTGATACTTCAACGTATTTGATATGTTCTCATTTCTTCTGAAAATGCCCAAAGTTAAATCATTTTTAAATAAGCAAGCTTCATCGTTTCAATGTTGCGCTGGATAAAAGTTGAACTATTCTTCTAAAGGAATGTCCCTAACATTTTCAGCTGTTTTGCCGTGTGAGATTCCTGTTTGAAGTCGGTAGTATATTTTAAAATGTCAAGGTTCTCTAAACTTAGGTAATTTGCTTTCCTTCGTGTAATTTATTTTAGATAAGCTATTAAACAATACATTTTATGAATAAATTGCATAAGTGATATGTGGAGTACTAAATCTATATGTTTAATTATGTGGTATTTCCTACTTGATATCGTTAACTCGCTTAATATAGATCCGTATTTTCATCAATTAGTATTATTTTCAAGTTAATTGCGCGTGAAGTGCACAAATATTACTCGTACGTAGGAGCTAAACCTTTACAGAAGTGTTAAATGTGCCACAAAATTCATCTTTAAAAGTAATGCCTTTGTAAACAGTCTACATGTGATTCAAAAGTGAATGGTTGTGTTATTAGAGAGAAAACAAAATGTCCAGGTAGCCGTTGACCTCAAGCCACTAACGTGGGCTGTGGAATCACGCCTTGAAGCAACTATCAAAGCTTAAATTAAGCATCAGATTTGGATTTATAATCGCAGCAAGAAAAATAAAATCAATGGTAATGTGACCTTCGTAACAAAGACTAATGGATAACGGATTTCGTCCTCTTCTTTCTAAATATATAGTGTTTGAAAAACAATTACATATTCACTCTTGCAAATACCATGTACCCACTTAAGTTTTGGTGACATGAAACAGTTTTAGGTATCAACCGTAGGAAACTTAAGTGAGTTAGATCAACTTCAAAATTGAGTACCAAAGTTGACTTAATAAAAGTCTGAGTTATGAATTTACATAAAATATATACAGGTTTCCCAAAATTAGACCGTAAAACGTTGGGAGCTGATAGATAATATTATTTCAAACTCTGTTTATTAAGGAAAGTTTGTTGCTGCCGTGCTTCGTTTAAGCGCTAGACGAGTGAATGTCATAGATTACTGCCTCCCACCCAGTTTAAGTATTTACGGCAAAGTCAACAATGTAAATTAGCATTGTACTTATCTTAGGAAGGCACACAATCTTAAACCAAGAAACAAACAGAAACAAAACACAAACCTCTGGTTGTTTACCTTAATCACAGCTTTGCTGTTCAACATTAGACCGGCAAACTTTTAAACCAGAGAAATGACTGGTGTCTTTGCGAGAGTGCGGCAGAATAGGGCACACCGATGCACTCTGTGTTAATCGCAATGGACGTGGGTGCCTACATTTACTTAGAATAGTAAGGCTGTGATTAACTGTAAACAATTATATATTTGTGTTTTGTTTATGTGTTCTGTGTTTGTTTCTTGGATTAAGACTGTGTGCCTCACTAAGAAAAATGCAATACTAATTTGCACTATTGATTTTTCCGTAAATGCTATAAGTGCGTGGTAGGCAGTAGTTAATTACATTAACCCGACTAGTGCTTAAACGAAGCACTGCAGCAAAAAACTTAAATAAAATAAAAAGTGTATAAACTAATGTTTTCTATCAGCTACCAAAGTTTGTCGGTCTAATTTTGGGACATCTATATAAATAACAAGTGCAACTAAAACATCATGGTTTATACATCCAGTTGAACTTCATGCGGTATCTTTGTATGTGTATTTGGGATACTGTGTTTCTGGTCTACTTGGAAAGGTGTAGGTTGGGAAGGCGTGGGTGCTCTTGGTTGCACCCACGTGTGAATTTTGTTTGAGCACGAGATCTTTATCTCAGGGTTGTCCAGCTGAGGAATGTCCAGGTTGTGCTGATCGCACTTATTTTGTTTTATGGAGGCACCTCCTTTTGTTTCGCGACTCTTGTTTTCCCCGCTGGGTTGCGCTAGTGTTTTTCCTATGGGTTTCCTCTCGGTCTGACGGTGGTAGAGACTGTCAGTCGGTGTGCTCCTTTCTCGGCGTGCAGGGTAAGTGGTCCGTTGTTTGGGTTTTAACTAAGGTTCAGGCCGTGTATTACAGATTGGTTTTCAGACCGTTACTTGCCTGGGAGGTGCTTCCAATGCGGACGAATTAAATGTAATCTTGTAAAAGTAATTCTTGTAACCCGTAGGATGTCCACGCGAAACATTTAGGCTTTTCAGATAGGCTTGAAGACTGCCCAACTCCTCGCTTTGAGAGGGAGTTGAATGGGGTTATGTAAATTGGTTTTGTTTTCACCTGTATTTCTGTTGTGTTTCGGCTTCCATTTCTGTTTAAAGGTTTGCTATACCGATCAATCATTCCTGTTAACAAATGTATAATTTATTGATCCATAAATGTTATAGTTCTTGAAATTTTTAGTGCTCTCTTCTCTTCAGTTCCTTCCCCCCCCCTTTCACGATTGTACCTAAGCCCCTATGGTGCAATAAATGGTAGCAGAGCGTGGTTGTCTTATGGTCGAGTGGGGCAGTTAAATTGACCATTGGGTTATTGTTTTGATTAACCATGTCGAGTGACTTTCAGCTGTTGCGTAAGAACGAAATACTATTTGAGTTGGGGATTCGTGGACGTGAGGATTTGTCGTCGGCGGACGTTCCGGCCCTATTAGACGCACTTCGTAGCGTGAAGGATAACGATTATGTCGTGTTGCCGGACAAACATTTATTGGTAACTGAATCACCGTCATTATGTGAGGCCGCACGGTTGGAATTTGAAGGGTTGTTCTCCGAGTTGAGTAATATCTCGGGGTTTTCGAAAGCGCAGGTGAGGCGTTTGACGGCCAGGATCTTGCATTATGTGCAGCGGATTGAATATTTCCAAAAATATTGTCCTAAGGTTAAGTTCGGGATTGACTTAGCCGAGCTGAAGGGGCAGTTTAGGAGATATTTAGAATTGCTTGCTCAGAAAGGGGATCGGGCCGAGTCGGCTACTGTCACACCAACTGTGACGTCTCAAATGTCGGCCTTTAAACCGCTAAAGTTACTTCATCCCTTACAACAGTTGGTTGAATCTTATCAAGTCTTTAAGGTTGTTCATGTTCTTACAGCTCTTGAATTTCTGAAGTTCCTGGTAAGAGCTAAGGATTGCGCTGAGTTATGCGAAGTTCCCGGTTTGCAGCTGCTTGAAGTAGTGATGTTAAAAGGGGGTGACGCGGTGCGCAGTATAATTGGGCGTATTAAGGGATGTGTTGATCCAGTCTCTGAATTACATGACAGTGTATTGAAGTGTTTCATTCCTCGTCGGGAGCTACATACATTAATTCAAGATCATTATTTGAAACCCCAGGGGTTAGGAGAGCCTTTCTTCGAGTACATTAGCAGGGTTAAGTTGTTTGCGCGTATACTACGGTTGCCAGATAGCGAACGGCAGATCTGTGACGTCATTATTACGGGGTTGACCCCGGAGGTACGTTCTCTTTTGGTATTTAGCTCTTGTCCTGCTACGTTTAAAGATTTAGAGGGGCTATTGCCGATCTTGGCAGAGTATGAGGCGTCAAATGCGGCACGAAACCGCGAATCATTGCAAGTGCCTCTGCATGGTGTTCGATTTGAGCCGCGGCAGACTAACCGAGGAGATTTGGCTCGAGATAGTTTTCGCTCGCCAGGGTCTTGTTTTAGATGTGGTTCTCCTGAGCATTTGGTTAGACAATGCACGGTGGCCAGGAAGCGTGGTGGCGTTTTACTACCCGTGGGTGTAGACGGTCAAAGGCGCCAAGATTGACAACGAGCCCCTTGCGGAATTTCTGCCTGTTGTCGGATATTCCGTCGGATAATAGCCAAGCCCTTTAATTTGAAGCCGACAGTACAGGTGACTGTTGGGAAACGACAGTTAATCGCTCTCTTGGACTCGGGAAGTTCCTGCTCTTTGGTACACGAGGAGTTTTATTATACCTATCTTGGTAAATTCTCGGCCAAACCGCGACAGTGTAGCGTTGGGTGCGTGTCTGTAAATGGTCATAAATTTCAGGTGAATGCCAAGGTTCTGTTGACCACACGTATTTCGCGTTTTACGTGGAAACACTATTTCTATCTTCTGCCGGACCTGCCATTTCAACTGATTTTAGGCTCGGACTTTATGACTAGAGTCGGCCTAAGGCTTGATTTTCGGGATGGGGAAATCACCTTTGCATTTGCCCCTTCCGAACGAGTTGCATTTCAGTGCGGTCAAGTCATCAACAAACCACCTTTGGAGGAGAGTGGCGGGCTACATCACCATATATGCGACGTCAGCAATGCTTTCCCCCATTTGACAGAAGAGCAGGGCCGTTCGCTGGAACAACTCTGTGCGAACCATGGGTCATTGTTTGCTGACCGTTTAGGAGTAACAAATTTGGTGGAGTATGATATACAACTAACAGACGACACCCCTGTGAAGTTACCACCCTATCGTGTCACCCCACCTAAAATGGCTATTCTTCGTAAAAAGATCGACGAAATGTTACGAAAGGGAGTGATCAGGCCGTCCACGTCTACTTATAGTAGTCCAGTATTTCTGGTCCCTAAGGGCGAGGACGATTTCAGGGTAGTGGTGGACTACCGGCACTTAAACAAAAAGATAAAGATCGAGGCCCAACCAATGCCACATCTAAATTCGGCAGCGCATTATTTTGCGGGTGCCAAAGTATTTACTAGTTTGGATTTGAATAGCGCCTACTACCAAGTGCCCTTATCGGAGTCGTCTAAGCCACTAACGGCTTTTGCTGTCCCATGGAGGCTTTATGAATTTCAACGAGTACCCTTCGGAATTGCTACTGGAGCTCAGGTGTTGTCGCGGTTATTAGACGAAATATTTTCGGACATCAAGTTTAAATATGTGTATCACTATCTAGATGACGTGGTTGTCTACTCGCCTGACTTTGAAACCCATTGCCAACATTTAGCGGAGGTCTTTGACCGGCTCGAGTGCGCAGGCCTTACCTTGCGCAAAGAGAAGTGTAACTTTGCTGCGGGACAGATTTCTTTCTTAGGTCATATTGTATCTCCGGCTGGGATAACGATTGATCCGGAGCGGACCAAAGTTCTACGTAACTTTCCTCCCCCTAAAACCGTAAAGGCATTGGCCAGGTACGTGGGCATGGTGAACTTTTTCAGCAAGTTTATTCCGCATTTTGCAGCGCGGCCGGAACCATTGAACCGTCTTCGGCGGAAGGGAACGCCGTTTAAGTGGGGTGAGGAACAGCAGCAGGCCTTTGAAGACCTTAAACAGGCCATAATGAATCCCCCGGTGTTGGCTTTCCCTGATTCTTCACGTAGATTTATCCTTCAGACCGATGCAAGCAGGGGATCGGTGGCTGCTGTTTTACTCCAGGATTTTCCTATGGGGCGTAGGGTTATTGGGTATAGTTCACGTACCCTTACTCCAGCCGAGCGGAAGTATTCAGTTTACGAACTTGAAACTTTGGCTGTGGTATTTGGCTTAGAAAAATACCGCGAATATCTGGAGCATGTTGAGTTTACTCTTGAGTGCGATAACCAGGCGCTAACGTGGTCATTGGCCTCACCGCGATCTACAGGCAGGTTAGCGCGTTGGGGCGTACGCATTTCAGCTTTTAAGTTTGTCCCGATACATATACGTAGTTCAGAAAATTGTGTGGCTGATGCCTTAACGAGAGTATTCGAAGAACCGAGAGAATGTAAATGCGGAAAGGAAAATGTTTTAGCCGTCTGTGAATTTCCGGAGTTGTTCGAGGGCTTGCACACACATCAGAGGAAAGATCCGGATCTGCAGGCCCTTATTGATCGGCTTGAGGCTGGTGAGGTTGTTACCCCTTATTGTTTGAAGGAGGGTGTTTTGATGACCCAGGCTACCTTCGACGGCAAGAACAAGGTTGTTTTGCCACGGGCCTTAATTTCCATGGTGTTTGAATATTTCCATTCATCTCCTGTAGGCGGGCATTTGGGAATAGCCAAGACCAAAGACAAGATTCGGGAATATTTTGTGTGGCCGGGCATGAATAAAGAAATTGCTTCCCGAGTTAGACAGTGTCAGCTTTGTGCAATGGCGAAACCGGCGCAATGTACAGTATGGAAGGGTTTAGCATCGGAGGTGGCAAGTAGACCCCTGGAAAAATTATTTGTGGATTTTATCGGCCCTTTTCCTCGTTCAGCCCAGGGGAATACGTATGCGTTAGTCGTAGTAGATTCGTTTAGTAAGTTTGTATGGATGTCGGCCTTACCGAAAGCGAATACACGAGGGGTAGTCAAGGTTCTCTCTTCAGTATTTGCGGCTTTTGGAGCCCCTCGTTATTTGGTAACAGACAACGCCACTCAATTTACTTCTTTCGCCTTTAGAAATTTCTGTTTTAGTTGGGGCATTAAAACCATAACTACCACCCCTTATTACCCCCGTCCTTCCCATGCCGAAAGATTTAACAGGAACCTCAAATCAGAATTAATAGCCTTTCATCATGATAATCATACTAAGTGGGACACTAATTTGTCTCGGTTGCAGTTGGCGTTTAATTCGGCTCGACACGAATCACATGGCGTTACCCCTCATCATCTTATGTTAGCCTATATACCTAACTCTCCGCTGTCTAACCTTTGGCGTTTGGACGATTTGCTTCCCCAGAATATTACTCGCGAGGAAATATGTAGAGTATGGAAGGCCGCTTTTCGGAATTTGAAGAAGTCACTTGCCCAGGTAAAGAAGCGGTATGATGAAAATAAACGGCCTTCACCTTATGCCGTTGGCCAGAAAGTACTGTGTAAGCTGTACACTCAATCTTCTAAGCAAAATGCTTATGCAGCGAAGTTGGCTCCTAGATACGTAGGGCCGTACGAGATTATAAGTATCTTCAAAAATGTTTCTGTGCGCTTAAGGGACCTCCGCACGGGCCAAGAAAGGAGAGCTCACGTCTCACAATTGAAACCCTTCCAGTAGTTTGGTATCTGTTTTCCGTATGTGTATGGGTTTCCTTTGTTTACTCCTGTATGTTTATGTTGTGAATAAAGTGTTTTGTTTTGAATGTGGGTGTTTGTTTATGTTGGAGCGTGCCATGTGTGCGCCGGGCTGTATACCTCTACGGCGCCCCTGTAGTTAGTTTCTGCCGGGCGTGTGGAGTCGGCATTGTGTAGATTTGTTTTCGTGTGTCTTTGTATGGAAGCGGTGTGAGGTGTTTGGTGTGGTATGTTTGGGGAGTATTTGTGGGATGTTTGCTGCGTGCTTGCGGTGTGTGTCTTGTGTAGTAATTATGTGTATTTCGTGTTTGTACTCTTGTGTTGTCTGGCCAGTAGGGATTTTGTTTTATGCGCATTTATTTATACAAGGCCTAGTTTATTTTGTTTAACTTGTATATATATATTGTTTAGCTTGTTTTAAATTGTCATTTGGAAGAAATTATATTTAATGTTATTCAAGTTCGTTTAAATTGTTCTTATATTGTTATGTTCATTAAACAGTTTATGGTATGTTATCACGCTTGTTGATTATAAATTGATTCAAATTTTTTAATTTT
Organism: Tenodera sinensis; assembly: GCA_030765045.1. NCBI lineage: Eukaryota > Metazoa > Arthropoda > Insecta > Mantodea > Mantidae > Tenodera > Tenodera sinensis. The sequence goes on from CM060962.1 coordinate 242,937,904, forward strand.
CTGCTATTTATGTATTTGATGTCATCCACAGTTCTGTAAAAAAACTGTCATTCATTCAGTTTGATCTACCCCGAGATGTTATTTTGGGGCAGCAGCCTATTTGAAGCCTGCGTTTTGTTCCCTTTCTGTTGGGTTTGTTCCGTGTTAAAGCCTCGCCAGGTCCTGTTCGTAACCTGTCCGGAAAGCACCTAACCACCGCAGTTTGGCATTGTGTAATGTTAAGCTTGGCTGTTACCATCTATATGGAGTGTTACTGCAGCAGTAAGGTCCGCAATGGAGATTTCTGGAGGCCAGGGAGGTGGCGATGGAATATGAAGGGGCTTGTGTGTGGCCCACGTTTTGGGTTTTGGACTTTCTCAACGCCTGATTGCAACGAGAGGATATCCACAGGCTCAAACCCAGAATTTGTTAATTTCTCTGGAACAACGAGGGATCAGTACGCCCAACGAGCTGTGCATCGTCTCTCCCGTCCCGGAAAAACAGAATTGTGCCCTCTGATGTGACAGTGGCCAGTGATTTGTAGTCAGTGCTTTCACAGTGACCTGTACAATGACCGGGCGGTGTAAGGTGTGTCCTTCCTAATATGATACTTCTCATACAATATCAGTCTGTTCCTTTCCAGAATGGCGAGCGCGTGTTGTCAGATGGGGGCGGGAGTATTGTGCTGATCGCACTTATTTTGTTTTATGGAGGCACCTCCTTTTGTTTCGCGACTCTTGTTTTCCCCGCTGGGTTGCGCTAGTGTTTTTCCTATGGGTTTCCTCTCGGTCTGACGGTGGTAGAGACTGTCAGTCGGTGTGCTCCTTTCTCGGCGTGCAGGGTAAGTGGTCCGTTGTTTTGGTTTTAACTAAGGTTCAGGCCGTGTATTACAGATTGGTTTTCAGACCGTTACTTGCCTGGGAGGTGCTTCCAATGCGGACGAATTAAATGTAATCTTGTAAAAGTAATTCTTGTAACCCGTAGGATGTCCACGCGAAACATTTAGGCTTTTCAGATAGGCTTGAAGACTGCCCAACTCCTCGCTTTGAGAGGGAGTTGAATGGGGTTATGTAAATTGGTTTTGTTTTCACCTGTATTTCTGTTGTGTTTCGGCTTCCATTTCTGTTTAAAGGTTTGCTATACCGATCAATCATTCCTGTTAACAAATGTATAATTTATTGATCCATAAATGTTATAGTTCTTGAAATTTTTAGTGCTCTCTTCTCTTCAGTTCCTTCCCCCCCCCCCTTTCACGATTGTACCTAAGCCCCTATGGTGCAAGGTAATCAATTGAAGTCGGATTGCTTTCTATTCCTTTTAATGATTACTTTACTTTACTTATGCCCCCTTCTGACACACAAGACCCGAAGTATACGTGATTAACGTTGTTTGCGCGACGAGTACATTCAGTTGTCAGCCCCACCCACGTTATAACTTGTAATTTCACACGTTCCTCTGTCCCCCTGAAGACCAAACAAGCAAGTCTCTCCCTCTCGAAAACTAAAACTGTAGACGCACACGTCTGTCTATTGCCCTGAAGATCTACCAAGCAAGTGCCTTTCTCTCCTGAAGAATTGTATTCCTCGGCTCGGCCCTTCCGCTTGGTCAACTTCGCCTTGCAATTAGGCACGCAAGTCTTTGAGCGTTGGGTATTGTTCCCTTTCTTTCAGGGGCGGTTGCCCTTCCTGCCATACCGTTACTTGCCTGAGGTCATCACTGTACCCTCGGTCCACCAGTTGAGTTGTAAGGTAAAGCCTATATTCGGTTTTCAATGTTATATAAATTATTACGTGCGCGGGTTTTAGCTGGCGGGCGCGGGTTTCCGCTTCAAACTGACCACATTTCATAAGCTGAACACGTCCTTACACGGAACACAACATTTAAAGTGTAACCAGATATGCCGCAGCAATGTTTAGAAAACACTCTTTTTTGTCTATAAGTTGAATTGCTAAGTGTATTTTGTAAACATGACAGTATAATTATGTTTTACTCTTTCTGTTCATACTAAGGTTGAAGTGCTGCAATATTTTATTACAGTGTCAATAATCTGTAACATAAAACTTTACATCATCTCACTTCCCTAAGTAAATCAGGCGTAAAGATCGTAATTAATGGACAGATGTACTAGGCATGCTGAGCAAGAATCATTTTCGTCTTACCTGTAGGGCTGGGTGTGAAGGGATGCATCACGATGTGCGGGACGATGTCATATTTGTTGAAGAGGTTCAGTTTGGGTGGACGAGATCGAGTCTGGAGATTAGAGATAGTCTTGGAGAGCGCTCTTGTATATTCCCGAACACCAAATGATGTCAGCGGTAGGAGAAGCCCGGTGTGTAGTTCCTGCAGTTGGCGTGCACGTCCCGAACCCGAAAAAGTCGTGTATCCCCCTCCACTACTTCCGACTCCGTTGTCATAACCGGAAGTTACGGCACTGATATCCGCTGTGGAGGTAGTCAGCTCGGTTTTCGGTTTGCTCACACCTCTTCCAAGGCTCTCTCGGAGCTTGTTGTCACTGCCACCGATTTTCACCCCGCCCCCATCGCGAATTCTAGTTGTGTTTGTTGTACCAACCTTCAATCCTTCGCGAGATTTACCGGATGAACTCCCAATTTTGATGCTACTGCTTCCACGATTTAGTACTCCTGTGGCCTGGGTTTTTTGACTCCACCCAGGGGTGCTGCCAACCATATAACACATGGCCAAGACACCCAAAATCACCAACAAGGATCTTCGACACCAGATGACACCACGACAGGACGCTGCCATGTTGACTGTCGAAAACTTTACCTACGAGGTGTCGGCTTACATCAATGTTGTGCAGCACGATTTACTTCTGGTGATAGAGACTGAAAGTCTTGTCTTAGTAACTATTTGCTGCGAACAGTCATAAACATATGGATTTATGTCTATTTGAATGGTAAAATCCACGTCTATAACCGATTAAAAAGGAGATGTATTACAGAAATTGTATTCTCCTAAATGTGTGTATGCTGCTAATCCATTAGCGAATGCAGGGTACAAGTTTAACACTATTATGAATCCTCCAAATCCTTGAAGTAACGTAGAGCCGCGCCCTTTGTACATCCAGCTCTGAAACAAAAAGGCATTTTTAAACATTAGAAAAGATTCTAAAAAACACCAACACTTAGTTAAACATTTTTATTGAACCACTATTTACTCATTTATTGAAGGTTATATAAAAATAAAATATGATGAAAGGTATTTGCTGCTCTCTCTGTCCTATTACTTCTGTCCAAATCTAATTTAACCCATCAGCGCTTGGCGTTACCATATTGTAACGCGCGTAACACATTCTTAAATTTGTTATTGTACTTTCAAAAAGTATGTTGTCTTGGTACTACCGCTAATCTGTAAAAAAGCCCACATTTACGACAATATAGGTTGTCATATTTGCTCCGATACTAAGGTACTGACTGTTTGAAAACTGCTGTTGCTGAATGTCGAGCAGAAATGGGCATCCGTTTCGAATAAGTATATGTTATATACGTAGAGTTATTATATGGATTGTTTCTTGATAGAATATTCGTTTGTATAGTGTAATATATACATATTCTCTGGGAGTTACAAGATAATTCAGAGAAAAACAGCTTCCTAGTTTCAATGTTACCATGCGGTAACGCTAGGCCAGCCCTGGGCAGAACGCGTGTTGTCATTGCCACTGCAATGGTGGCCTTGGGCCTTGACTTGGAATAGCGCTGATTTCACACCCCCTACCCCAAGCGTGTGTTCTGTGTCAAGCAGGTTGCAGAACCTAATGTGTTGGGGTTTGACCACCACTGCTCTAGGCAGATATACTCAGTAAGACGCATTTTATTATGCTCCTTTATGAAAGGGCTTTCACTTGCTGAAGCACTGGGGATAATCTATACTGATGCCATTATACTATTAGAGAAAATAGAATCCCGTAATGGATGCCCACTGGAAAGTAAGAAAGTATTTTCAAAAATACAAAAAGAACATCGTAGTCATTTGGGACAGCATTAGAGAAGAATGGTGGATGGGTTTATGTCCGATGGATGGATAGATCAGTGGTCACAATGATCTCTTCTTTATGTAGTGCAGAAGAAGTAGGTCAAATAACGAGGCTTTCACAGTAGCAGAAGCGAAATGTAATGATCCAAGGCTAGGCGCCAAATAGAACGCCTGTTTGGGGTATGAAGCGAAAATAGTACTGGCCTTTAATGTGTCCATTCAGAACAGCTGGACTTTGTACAATACCGTCAAAAGAAAAATAATAATCTGAAGGATTTGAAAAGAGAAATAACTACAGTCTATCTCAAGGGATACCAGAATGTACCAAAAGGATATGGAAGACCAGGAGCTTCAAAGATATCTCTTAGCAGTCGCATATCAGATTCTGGAAGATCTGAGACAGCTGACCACCTTGTCCTTGAAGGAAGAGGTGTGGTAATGAAAACTGTGAACAGCATCAACTGTTTTGTTCCCTTTCATACTCGTTAGATTTGTATGTTACAAATGCAGTAAGTACTGATGTGTGCATTACATAAGTGCATTTTTGTGAAATTGCACAATGTTTTCATACTTAGTTAAATTTGTGTGGGAGAAGCAGTATTAACTTGATAATGATGTAGAATACTGGCCTGCTGAATATTCGGAATACAATTTCATTCTGAAAATTATACGCTACAAAATAGGTAGTGGAACCGCCTAGCCATATGGCAAAGGTGGATGAAAGCGGATTCATGAATCCGTGTGTTTCGTGAACATTTCTCCTTGTGCAACGTAACGGTACACACCCCCTTCCATAGTTGATTTCAAGAGTCCACAGGTCACTTTCAGTTATATTGCGACCGATATCAGTGGAGAATTATGTCTGTGTCAACATCGTCTACCTCATTTGTAACAAGATATTCCATAGTTTTCTTCGAGTTAGCATTCAAATTATTATTATTATTATTATTATTATTATTATTATTATTATTATTATTATTATTATTATTATTATTATTATTATTATTATTATTATTATTATTATTATTATTATTATTATTATTATTATTATTATTATTATTATTATTATTATTATTATTATTATTATTATTATTATTATTATTATTATTATTATTATTATTATTATTATTATTATTATTATTATTATTATTATTATTATTATTATTATTTTTATTATTTTTATTATTTTTATTATTTTTATTATTTTTATTATTTTTATTATTTTTATTATTTTTATTATTTTTATTATTATTATTATTATTATTATTATTATTATTATTATTATTATTATTATTATTATTATTATTATTATTATTATTATTATTATTATTATTATTATTATTATTATTATTATTATTATTATTATTATTATTATTATTATTATTGTTATTATTATTGTTATTATTACTATATTCATCATTATATCTTATGATTACAGATTTAGAGCGTGCCAAACTTCTAGAAGGTTTACAATCTAAATATAGCAAACTTGCCATGCCATGTGACATCTCTCTTAACCAACAAATGAAGTTACTGTTTTGTTGTTTTTTAACGACGCTGTCAATTGCCAGGATCACATCAGTGTCACCGGTGTGCCGGTTTTTTGTCCCGCAGGAGTTCTTTTACATGCCAGTAAATCTACTGACATGGAGCTATCGTTTTTAAGCACACTTAAAAACCATCAGTCTGGGTCGGATTTGAACCCGCCACCTTGGGATCAGAAGGCAAGCGTCTAACCAAATGAGCCACCCAGACCGACAAATGAAATTACGAAACACTTATTTCAAATGTACAAAACCAATTGGTACCGTAACAGAGGATAAAAAAATGTATATTCCCGTTCTTGAAGACTTAAAAACTGAGTTTGCTTCTTACAGATTCCATACTTTCAGGAATCTTGAGAATGACAATGCTTCAATGTCTGTTAGAAGTTATGCTACTACACACAACATGCCGGGTGAGTAGGCAAAGGCGTTTAAGGTCAGGCTGCCCCGCGCAACTGTTTGTGTGTACCTGACTAACAACAATGGAGCGGCTACACAAAAGGGGCTTTTTCCAGTGTCTTCGAGAAAGATCTGGTTACGTCATTGCCGGCGTGCGTGTGGAAGTCGAGAAAGGTCCGTGTGACGTCATCCCCTCAGAATAAGGAGGCGAGGAGACATGAAAGTGGAGAGTTAGAGTTACGGACATGAGTCGGTCAGTGTATCACTAACTGTAAGACAGCTGCGCGTGTGACGGTGCGTTGTAAGAAGATTCCACGAGCGCCAAGTGATTGTAACGTTGCAGTTAGTGTATGAAAGGCAGAGAAACTGGGGAAACACACTGAAAGGTCTGACCAAGATTATGAGAACTAAAAATTATGATAGCACGAAAGACTGTAGACTGTGTTATGAACGAGAAGAAAAGTGTCGATTTGGAATAAAATTTTAGTAGACAATAAACTGATAGTAATAGAGCAATAGTAATAAAGTAACCGGACTGATTTTGTCACAATATAGTAATGATCCATCCCTTCGTTTGACATAATATACACTATTGTATTAAATGTATGCTTCTATGTAGTTATTTAGATAATTCAAAATGACTTTAAAGTTTCCTTCTCCAATTTCTATCTCCGTTTCACTGCTTTGTACTGCCACATGTACTTCAAGGAGCACAGTTTACCCAGCATTCACTTTTGCTCTTGAAAAACCACTACAGCCCTGAGCCAAGTGTTGCAGGTTTAGAGGTAGCTTAATTCTTCACACTGCTGAGCCGTCTCACAAAGAAGGTTTAAAAAAAAAAAAAACATTTTCATGCTCATATTGCTTTTAATTGCTGTTGAACCCCTCAAAACACTTTCCAGTTATGTGCTTTCAGCTTTAATATTTTCATTCCTTTGGTGTGCTGGAGAGGGTAGCGCCTTGTCATCGTGATGAGAATAGCAAGAGAAGGCGGGTGGAAGGTTTTAGAAAGACTCCATTAACAGAAAATAATGACGGTTATTGGAGGAAAAACAGCTGTTCTTCCTGTCTTTTTTCAGATAGCTCAACTTTTCTTGCGTGTTCGAAAAAATAGCAAAAAGCAACCGCTTCTAGTCTTTAGAATACACTGGGATATAATATGCCAATGAGTGAAATAAGTCCATTAATAAAGGCACTAAAATTATACAAGCTTTTAAACGCACTTGTGCATTTTTAATACAGGCTATTTAAATAAAAATGCTGAGCATTTTGAAGGATGTAGTAGACATTAAACCAAGGAAACTAAAACGTTGCCCAATTTACATGTCTTCGTATTTCGCCGAGGTGCTACAAGTTGCTGATTCATGCAAAATGTATTCCTATATCTTTTGTGTTAGTCATGACAAGCGTATGTTGAGGAACCCTGGAATTATGTTTCTGCACATGAATGTTCCCCAAAACTTCAGTCATCGGTTGGCAGTGAAATTTTATAGATTCCACGAGTTTTAAACGTCTAGTGCAGGCTTTGAATTTCAGGTGTGCTACACTTAACGCCCCTTTTCTTCTTGCATTTCCAGCAGTATCTGAATAAAATATGGGTCAAAAAGGGCTCAAAAGCAGCCACATTCAGTGGAAAAAAGTGGAAGCTATGAATCTGAGGAGAGAGATTACTAGACAAAAGAGGGAAGATGTGACCTATGCACCAGGACAGTTTTAGGCCAAACAGGTAATCTGACCCATGATCATGATGCATGTGTGCGGACAAATTTATTTCTCTCGACTTCACATTTTTTAGCGCACTATCTGTTCCATGCGCATTAAATTTTCTTTTATGTTCCTCTAACTTCGTTCTTTGGTGTTACACTCAAGTGTTACACTCACATGACTTTCTCTACTCTTGTGCTAACCATTCGTACAATCTCTTATTCCAATATCTTCTTCGTGTTAGTTGAGATAAACATTTGCAGAAATTATCTTATTGCTCATTTCCCTGTACGTGTAAGGGGAATATGGGAATACAGTAGGCTTTGAGCGATGGACAAATCTTCTAAACCTTTGAGATTCCGCTCTCTTTGCGCGGCTAACATATAAAAAACTGAACAACGATGTTGTATTTGACGATAGCTTAAGTTTTCTGGAACTGACACAAATAACACGGAATATATCTGAAATGGTTCACTCTACAAAAATTATTTGGACAAATATTGTGTGCTTTAGCGAGGTTTACATTTTTGTACAGTAAGATTTGGTCCATTACCTACGATTTACGAGTTATTCCGAAGTCATTCAGAGTAAACAGGACTAAATAGGCTATAGTCCGAAAATTCAACATATAAATTTCATTTGTCACAAAAATATCTTTAACAATGTCATTTTAATCAAAACCGCTAGAGCCATTTTCAAGGAAATCAAAATTTTATAAAAATGTTCCATGTAAAGGGTAGCTTAGCGTTGAGCAATTTTCTTCAAAATCTTTGTGTCGCATCCTTCAAAGTCATTTCACTTAAATACCAACTTTGGTTTTTAACCAAATTTTCGTTTTTGAGTTATACTGTCCACAGCCTGACAGACTCTTGGAGACACAGACTCTCAGACACACAAAGCCCTATTTCTGAAAATGCTTTTTTGGGGGGTCTCAAAACATATATTTCCGGAGAAATCTCGACATCGTATTTTTGGGTGGAATGCAATACTTCCTCTTCTTACTAGTAGAGAAAGTAAAAATAAAATACACAAACAACTTTTAAAGAAGATTTTAAATGTCCATCAAAGCAAAGAAATTATTTACTTTAAAAGTAATTATTTCTTCTTCCTGGCAAAGATTGATGGTATTTGTTGGGTAATTAGGGTTTATAAAATAATAAAACTGTTGTGCATTTTAGTTTTGATGTGCATGGAATATTTTTGATATTAAGGAATTTTCGCACTGGGAATAAATAATTAGTTCCCTCAGTACTATAAAACAGAATGGCTGGAGCTTTGTAACATAACATAAATACCCTTAAGTGTGCAAAGTATTGATTTCATACCTGTAAAAATATAGAACATTCTAATTTAATGCCAAGGTCCGTTAATAAGCAGACATCTGCTGTACGCAGATAAATAATCTGAGCATCTACTTGTTTAGCAGTAAGGAACGACAGGCGATCTAATTCGGTTCTACTTTTTTCAGCACAACAACTTAGAGTAGTCTATGCTGAATTTTTGACAAAATACGTAGAAAAATCTGATGTGTTGCACTCACATGACTTTCTCTACTCTTGTACTAACTACTCCTACCTCTATCTTTTGCATGTCAGTCGAGACAAACATTTGCAGACATAATTGCTAGTATTCTTGTAGGTGCAAGGGGAATAGAGAGAGATTGAGAGAGTGCAGTAGCTAGATAGATATTCTATGTTAGGTTTGTCATAAAGACACGCCTGCCAATAAATCTGTAGAAAAAGAAAATTTTATATATGAATGATAAAGGATAAAGAAACGTATAATGTAAAAATATGTTATAGATAAAATGCAAAAATGTACACAATTGTTATAAAATTTGAGAATAGGACAGATAGTCATTTTAAAAATATTTATTAACTTAGAGTAGTATGCAGATGTTTGTGTGAAATATACAAAGAATCACGGATAATTTGTAAACCAATATCTTCCAAACACTTAATTGCAATTCAAAACGTCGGAACAAATGAGCAGTAAATTTAGTAATCACTCCACGAGCACCAAAAAGTGACCAATCACTTCCCAATTTGAAATGTTGTGTTTGTTTCTTAAATAAGGAATGCAAGGCTCAAAATGTAGTTTCTTTTTTCTTTATCAACCTCCTTAATTTGGTCTGCGTTTTTTTTTCAAATTGGATGGTGGGGTCCAGAATTAGTCATCTATATTGTTGCCTATCAATGACAATTACGTCTATTCTTTCATAAATGTAAGGTTAGAAAATATGTTGTCAATGTAAATATAGCCATTTCGAAATCATCACAATCTATACGTTTCAACAAATCCTAATTAATTATTCCTTGATATAACGATTTTCTTACTAATATTTCCACAAACTAGAAGCTTTCCTCTAAACTTAAGCGAACATGAAATATACATATGTCACCAAGTATTAAGTGTAATTACCAATTCCTTATAGCTATATCGTGAAAATCGAAAGCGTCTTGGCCTACAGTGGGCTTTGAGCAAAATTCAAATCTTTTAAAGATGGTCGCTATATGAAGGCTTTGAAATTCCCTTCTTTTTGGACAGCTAAGATATAAAAAGTGAATTACGACCTTCTATTTGAGAAAAGTATAAGTACTGCATGTCGAATCTGGAGATCTCGATGTTCACAGGTTCCTGGAAATTATGCGATCGTCAAAGAAACTTGCAATTAGTGTCATGGATTCATTTGATGTATGGCATGTAGTGCCGTCCTGCTGAAAATATCCTTGAGTCATCGTCTAGTTGTTCAGAAAACTCCATGAAAATCTGTCGGTAGTCTGCAGTGTTCACATTGTTTGCAAAAAAGTAATTGGTTCCTCTATTCTCTGTGCGGATATTGCGCACTAAACTCATACTTCATGTGGATTTTCGCTGGCCCAATAGCGTGAGTTATTTGAGTTCACATAGAACATAGAATATAATTCCATTTAGTTCAATGGAACCATGCTTCATCTATGAACCATGTGATGGAAAATATGGCAGGATTTTGTGCAAGGAACGCCTAGAGCCAACGACAATGACTCAGACGTCTGTCCTTATCTGGTTCAAGTAAATGATGGACAACCCATATCCTGCACGGCCGCGTCGTAGCCGAGTGGTTAGACCATTCGCTTCTCACCACAGTGGCCCGGGTTCGACCCCAGACAACCGCATGTGGGTTTCGTGATGAACGAAGCGGCACTGGGGCGGGTTTCCTCCGGGTTCTCAGGTCTCCCCCGCCATCTCATTCCACCGGTGCTCCATCTTCATTCCATCCACCTGCGGTGCCGTAGTAGTAAAAGCGGGCGTTGAACATTACAAAATAAGAGGTCTGCACTCTTTGCAGCTCCCTGACAAATTGAGTAGCTGTACCCTATCACCAGCGACAAATGTCTTCATAATTTTTGGGCGACTACTCCAGTCGTGCTCTTACGTCAGTAACAACCGTGGGAAGCCTAGATGAACGATGTTTGCCTTTTTCATTCAATAGAGATCCGGTTGTTTCTAATTCTTTTTCCAGTCACAGTATTGTGTTTCTTGGGGAGGATTCCGAACACCAATTCTCTCTGGTATGCCCTTTGAATACTTGTAATTTAATTCGTAATCCATTATTGCTTTATAAGGAAGAGTCGTTCATTTAATGTGTACTCCATTTTCACGTTGACTAGAACAAAACCTGCAAAACAGTTACCGACAACAAAACTAACAATTACGAATAAAACATGAACACCTGCGAATCTAGTGTCAGGCAATCGAAGTTCCAGGACATTCTGCTTAATTTGTTGCTAGCACTGAGTGAATTTTGAACAGAGTAACTAAAGAAAAAATGTACTAGTTATTCAAAAATTACTCTGTATAAAGATAAACACGCATATCATTAGATTTTCTGTACATATTTTGACTATTAGCTCCGAGGCATTTAACTTGGGTTCTTAAGGCCCTATATAACTTTGTGAAGTAGGAGCATATCGATTTATCCGACGTTAAATCAGTCTAACATATGTTAGAGGAAGTATGTACTTGCAGAGGCAATTAGTAGGGTGAGGAAGAAGAGGAAGATATGCTAATGGATTTTCCGTCACAAGAACTTACGCAACCCTGTTTTATTAAGCGGAAATAGAAAGCTTCACCGTTTCCAGCGTTAATTACAAACGCCATCAAAGCTTTCTTTACCCTAAGAGGAAGTCTAACTTCTACCGATAGTTGCAAGCATACGCTAAATACCTGAAAAACTGTTGGTATATGTATTTTTTTATGAACACTCTAATTCAAAATGTTTATTACCTTTAAATAATTTGGAATGCGCTTTATAAGAAATTTAAAATGAAACATTAAGTATAATCGAAGACTGACTAATGTTTAGAATGTTTATTAAGCTATATAAAATGTGAAATTATGACATATTTTCTCACAGATGGCTGTAGTTTTATTGTAATAGTCACACATAGGAATTCTTAAACGGTTGGCTTCATGTTAACTACACACAACCCACCATCGAATACATAAAACGTACACAACGGTGACCACGAGTCACTGACGCCAGGTAAAAAGCGGTCTTGTGATTAGCTTGAACACGCCAACGGTTATCTATAGTGCGTTCATAGATTGGCCGGACCACTCCTTGGCACAAGACCCAGCGAGGACCGGGGCGCCCTCCGCCTGAGTTACACGTAAACGGCCGGCCAATTCATCGATACGGGGAACTAACGACTGTACTAACCTACATTAGGCTTACCTGCATCACAACATATACCCATACACACATGCAATATATGTGTCCGTGTGTGTAGGTGTGTGTATGTGAAAAAAACTCAAACCAAAAAGTTGGATCATACCAAACTGCCAACCCAAAACTATGTACTCTTTGCGTAGAACGTTGTTAAAAAATTATAATTTTCTCAAAAATGACTAAAGATTTTTATTAAAATGCCATACATCTAAGCTAATTTTATGCCAGGTGAAAAGTACATCTTGAATTTTTTTGAGAATATCCTTAAAAATCCTCTTCATTCTGAATGGCTCTTGTATATCTGGTAAACCATAAGAGATAGAAAATAGGGTACTAAAAAGGTACAGATATTAAAACACACAACATTTTGTGCAATGAACTGTTTTCGAGATATTTCCTGTTATTGGTTTGAGCTTCCAAATACTACTATTATTTTTCTCACCGGGAAAGTCATTCCTCGAACATTCAAGTCCTGGCCATGCAAAGGGAATAAATAATGAATGTATTATTTCTTAACAACGCTGTTAATAGCAGTCTTGCCTCATCTGTCCAGACACGCATGTCTGGTTCTAAACTACGGACAGATGGCGTTAGTCTACCTGGTTTCATTATACTAGGGTAGATGCCAGATGCTGCGGTATTTCCGCCTGGCAATGTGTCCAGAAATGGAACCTTAATCGGTCATAATTTCACCTTAAATTAATTAAATCGGAGTATACCAGGAAACGGCGATACCAAACAATTTTGCGACCATGTTCTTCAGCAATACCATCAACTGCATAATCCTTTAATTGGAATATGTACCTTACCAAACACAATTTCATCCACTTCCCGAGTACGCAACGTTGTGCGAAACAAAGATTTCACTGTGTCGTCTGTAATAAAGCTACATCAATAAAAAGCTGAAAACTGTGAACAAGTGGTTACCAATACAAAGGGCGTAACAACTGCAACATAGGAAAATGGAGTCTTAGAAGCAAGGATAGAACAGTTCGTCATTTACGCGGATTAATTCAGCAACAACAGCAATAATGCAAGCATTCGGATATCAGGGCTTTTCCCATTACAGTACTTCACAGGTATGTTTCTTTTGTTAACATTAATCTCTACAGTGATATAATACTTCCATATTCCATCCATTGCATGTAGATGAACCATTTTACTATTGTCTTCGAATACAAATATAAATTATACCTGCTCTCCAGGTGGTGCAATAAGCGGCAACGTCACCTCTCTTTCACCGCCAAGTGTCAATACCTTTCTTGTTTAGCCCCGATAATAAGTCGCGACACGCCTAGTGACAGTAAAAAACGTATAAAGGAATTGCGATTCATTCGGTACAGTAGGTGAGCAATTACACTAAAGGGGTGGAAGATAGGACTTGCAGAGTTTCCTGTAGCCCGAAGTGCCGATGGGGAAAGTGCATCTCGTGTTTTTCTTGCGAGGATTCCCTCTCATCACCGTCCAACACACCGCTCCTCGCCCGAAGACCAACATCTCTCGTCGAGGCTGAGACCCTGAGAAATTGGCGCCTCCTCAGCTGCATCGACGAGCCGAAGGACGTCAAGCCAAGAGGTCGACCAGAAGGGCGGACACTGAAACCGCTACACAGATCATTCCCTACTACCATCTATTTTAAGTTGTACTATATTTTTACTTTCTCTACTACGTATAGACAGTAGAGGAAGTATTGTATTTCACCCAGAAATTCGATGTCGAGATTTCACCGGAAATACATGTTTTGAGACCCCCTGAATAAAAAAAAAAACATTTTTAGAAAAAAGGTCCGTGCGCGCGCGCGTGTGTGTGTGTGTGTGTGTGTGTGTGGAGGGGGCTGTATGAGAACACAATAACTCAAAAACGAAAAGTCGGATAAGAACGAAAGTTGGCATTTAAGTTAAATATCTTTTAAGGTTGCGACGCGAAGATTTTGAACAAAACTCCTCTACTTTAAACTACCTTTTACATGGACAAAAGTTCGAAAATTTTGATTATCTCGAAAATGGCTCTGGCGATTTTGATTAAAATGCCATAGACTTGAGATACTTTTATGACAAATGAAATGTATATTTTAAATTTTCTAACTATAACCTATGCAGTCCTGTTTACTCTGGATGACTTGCATAACTGGTAAACCGTAAGACTTAGATTAAATCTTACTATACAAACAATAGTTTGCTAAATCACACAATGTATCTCCAAACACATTTTTTTGTATAGTGAATCATTTCGGAGATATTCCTTGTTATTCGTGTGAGTTTTCAAATACTTTCATGAAATATAAGATCGTTGTTCATTTTTTATCTTAGCCATGCAAAGAGAACGGAGTCTTAAAGCTTTAAAAGCTTTAAATGATAAACAATATCCTTAGATTATGAGTTTAGGTTTCAGTATGCATTACTGGAGAATTCAAATGTACTTATTCATTACGACGTAGCAGACACGGCATAGTATGTTTACACTCACGAGCTGCGTAGCTCCGTGACGTGTGTTTGCTTTTGTACTGACCTAGTGAAAGTGAAATCTACAGCGTTGCCAGCTTGTTTTCAATAAAACTGAAACATCTCCGTAGGAAATGGTCAGAGACAAAAACGAAAGATAAATTTTTTTTTCCAAATACCTAGATCTACCACTGGTTTAGGCACCGCCCCCCCCCCCCCACACACACACACACACACACCACAGTGGAGTCCCGCTAAACCCAAACCCCGCGAATCCGAACAGGTCTGGGAAAACATATCTACCAAAATAGTTTTGGGTTTTACAACAGGAAGAAATAACGATTAAACTAGTTATTCCAAGTAAAAACGTAAATTTAATAACATGAAATAAATACTTCAGTGGTAAACAATGAACATGTCTGCTACATTACAAACAAAAACTAAAAAATCTGATGTGTTCCACTCACATGACCTTCTCTGCTCTTGTATTAACCATTCTTACAAACTCTTATTCATATATCCTCTTCGTGTTAGTTGAGATAGACGTCTGTACAAATTAGGTTATTGCTTATTTCTTTGTAGGTGTAAGGGGAATATAGAATACAGTAGGCTTTATGGGATAGTCAAATCTTTTAAAACTTTATGATTCTGTTCTCTTTGGACACCTAACATATAAAAAAATGAACAACAATGTTCCATTTCGCGAAAGTTTTTAAGTTTTCCGAAACTCACACACATAACAAGGAATATCTCCGAAATGGTTCATTCGGGGGAAAAAAGAAAGGACAAAAAAAAAAAAAAAAAAAAAAAAAAAAAAAAAAAAAAAAAAAAAAACATATTCGGACATAAACTGTATTCTAGCAAGATCTACATTTTTGTATAGCATGATTTGGTCTATCTCTAACGGTTTACCAGTTATGCAAAAGTCGTGCAGAGTAAATATGACTACAGGGGCTATGGCCAGAAAATTCAAGATATAAATTTCATTTCTCATAAAAATGTCTCAAACATATCAATCAAAATCATTAGAGTCAGTTTCAAGAAAATACAAATTTTCGAAAAATTTTCCATGTCAAGGGTAGTTTAGGTTGGGGATATTTTCTAAAGAATCTTCGTGTCGCATTCTTAAAAGACATTAAACTTAAAGATCAATTTTGGTTTTTAACTGTCTTTTCGTTTTTGAGTTATGCTGTCTACATACTGACACACAGACTGACACACACACACACACACACACACACACACACACACACACACACACACACACACACACACACACACGCAGGAGCTTTTTCTAAAAATACTTTTTTTGGATTCAGGGGGTCTCAAAACGAATATTTCCGGTGAAATCTCGACATCGAATTTTTGGGTGGAATACAATACTTCGTGCTACTTATCAGTAGAGAAAGTAAAAACGGAAGGCCCAGAGTTACTAATAATGTGTATAACAAAACAGAAAAGCAAATCAAAATTTAAGAAGTGAAGTCAGTGAAGCAAGGCATTGAAACACTTGATTCGCCAATTTCCATTTCGACCTTAACCAGGCTACTCGCCCTGGGTAGACACTGCTGATAAAAACATTACAGTAATTGATTTTCAAGCGTCACAATGTAGTTGAAAAAAAATGTTAGCATACTGTTCTAATTCCCTATTTTAAAGTATTTTAACGCTTGAGGTCAATATGTTGTCGTATTTGATGAAAATCCATCAAATCCGAATTTTCGGTAATCCAAACAGGGTTTGCTTCCAATTATTTCAGATTAGTGGGCTTTAATCCAGTAATAATATTTTGTTTGTTAACGACACTTTCAATTGCCAGGAGCATATCAGCGTCACCAGTGTGACGGAATTTCGTCCTGGAGGATCTCTTACATGCCAGTAAATCTTCCTAAGACTGCTGTTGTCAAGAACACTTAAAAACCATCGATCTTGGCCGGGATTGAAGTCACGACCTTGAGATTAGTAGACCAGCGGCTGACAAACTGGGCCACCCAATCCGATGGTGAATATGGAGATTTCCTACTACACGATCACACTTAAATTTTTTTAACGGGCTCATAGTCTGATATCAACGAAAGATTCATTCTCTTGATAATATCGACATATTGGTTGACTATCTGTTAAGGCTATGTTAGACATACCATTAGAAGTTAGTATCTCTTTGTTTGGTCTGCACCGGCAATACAATCGCTTAAAGAGGAAGTACAGCAAAAGCTTCTTTTTCATAATGGTTAATAAAAGATGTAATGTATATTAACCCATATAATATAGCGCCCTCCTATTAATATATCGTCTTACCTTGTTTTGGTCTCTAATATTTACTCTCTTGCTAAAGTAAGTACAATGAATGACCTGAAATATCCGTGGCATTTACCTTATTTTATAAGTATTTTCTTATGCGAACAAAGCAACCTTCATAAACAAATTCCTTAAGGATAGCTTGCATTCCATTATCCGAGTCTTAGAAAACTTCTTGCCTGCTTAGTCATTTACAAATTGAAATTCCAAGCCGTCTTATAAGTGAGAATAACGCGTTTCTTTGGTAAAAAAATTATCATACGCCTCGGGCGGTTTCCGAGATTACCTATTTCCACACCTGGAAACACACGCACGAACCCACGCCTACACAGACATACAAACACACACGCGGACACACATGTACGCACAGACATACAGACACACACACGTACACACAAACACACACACACGGATCCACGCCTACACAGACATACAAACACTCACGTACACAGACATACAGATATACAAACGGACACAGACATACAGACACACAGAGACACACACGTACACACAAACACACACACACACACACACACACGGATCCACGCCCACACAGACATAGAGACACACGTGCACACAGACATACAGACACACACAGACACACACGTACACACACATACACACGCACGCACACGGATCCACGCCTACACAGACATACAGACACGCACGGACACACACGTGCACACAGACATACAGATTTACACACGGACACAGACATACAGACACACACGTGTACACAGACATACAGACACACACGTGCACACAGACATACAGATATACACAAGCACACAGACATAGAGACACACACGTGCACACAGACGTACAGACACACACACATGTACACAGACATACAGACACACACGTGCACACAGACGTACAGACACACACACATGTACACAGACATACAGACACACACGTGCACACAGACATACAGACACACACAAGTGCACACAGACATACAGATACACACACGAACACAGACATACAGACACACACACGTGCACACAGACATACAGATACACACACGTGCACACAGACATACAGATACACAGGTGCACACAGACATACAGACACACACGTGCACACAGACATACAGATACACACACGAACACAGACATACAGACACACACGTGCACACAGACATACAGATACACACACGAACACAGACATACAGACACACACGTGCACACAGACATACAGATACACACACGAACACAGACATACAGACACACACACGTGCACACAGACATACAGATACACAGGTGCACACAGACATACAGACCCACACGTGCACACAGACATACAGATACACACACGAACACAGACATACAGACACACACACGTGCACACAGACATATAGACACACAGGTGCACACAGACATACAGACACACACGTGCACACAAACATACAGACACACACGGACACACACGTGCACACATACATACAGACACACACATACACACAGACATACAGACACACACACGTGCACACATACAGACACACACACGTGCACACATACAGACACACACATACACACAGACATACAGACACACACACGTGCATACAGACATACAGACACACACACGTGCACACATACAGACACACACATACACACAGACATACAGACACACACACGTGCATACAGACATACAGACACACACACGTGCACACATACAGATACACACACGGACGTATACAGACACACACGGACATACAGACACACTCCCCAACACGTGCACACAGACATACAGAGATACACACGCACACACAGACACACACACACACACGGACGTATAGAGACACGTAAACACGGACATACAGACACACACCCCAACACGTGCACACAGACACACACGTAAACACAGACATACAGACACACACATGGACGTACGGCTACACTACACACGGGCATACAGACACACACCGCAACACGTGTACACAGACACACACACGTACACACAGACATACAGACACACACCTATACACAGACAGATACACAAGCACACACGTACACTCAGAGATCCAGACACACACGGACACACACATGGACACATACGTACAAACAGACACACTGACATACACACGTACACACAGGCATACAGACACGTACACACATTTACATTCAGTCATGCAAACACACATACACACACACGGACAGACACGTACACACAGACATACAGACACACACACACGGACACACATAGACACACGCGTACACACAGACATGTAAAAACACACACGGACACACATGTACACTCAGACATACAGACACGCACGCACGCACACACACAAGCACACGCGTGCGTGGATCTTTTTTAAAAATGTTTTTTTTTTTTTTCTGATTCAGGGGACCTCAAATTATATATTTCAGGTGAAATCTCGACATTGAATTTTTGGGTGGAACACTACTTACTATACGCAGTAGAGAAAGTAACTATTGGTTGCTGGAATTAGTCTTTTAGGCAGGGAGATTTTCTCTAGAATATCGTATTTCTTTTAATGATACCCACTTCCGAGATACTCATTTTTACTTTCTCTACTGGTAAGTAGGGGAAGTATTGTATTCCACGCAAAAATTCGATGTCGAGATTTCACCGGAAATACATGTTTTGAGACCCCTTGAATTCAAAAAAAGCATTTTCAAAAAATGTCCGTCTGTGTGTCTGCGTCTCTCTCTCTCTCTCTCTCTCTCTCTCTCTCTCTCTGTGTGTGTGTGTGTGTGTGTGTGTGTGTGTGTGTGTGTGTGTGTGTGTGTGTGTGTCAGTCTGTGTGTCTGTGGAAAGCATAACTCAAAAACGAATAGTCGGTTAAAAACCAAACTTGGTATTCAAGTTTAATGTCTTTCAAGGATGCGACACGAAGATTTTTAAGAAAATAGCATCACCCTTTACATGGAACATTTTTCGAAAATTTTGATTTTCTTGAAAATGGCTCTAACGATTTTGATTAAAATGTCATATGTTTGAGATATTTTTTATGAAAAATGAAATTGAATTTTCTGGCTATAGTCCCTGTAGTCGTATTTACTCTAGACGACTTTTGCATAACTGGTAAACCGTTAGAGATAGACCAGATCATGCTATACAAAAAATGTAGATCTTGCTAAAATACACAATTTATGTTCGAATAAATTTTCTTGTAAGGTGCACCATTTCGGAGATATTTCTTGTTTTGTGTGTAAGTTTCGGAAAACAAATTTCGTGAAATGGATCATCGTTGTTCATTTTGTTATGCTAAGTGTGCAAAGACAAGAGAATCTCAAAGCTTTAAAAGATTTGACTATCGCACAAAGCCTACTGTATTCTAAACTTCCCCTTGCACCTACAAGGGAATAAGCAATAAGACAATTTGTACAAATGTCCATCTTAACTAACACAAAGAAGATATAGGAATAAGAGTTTGTAGGAATGGTTAGTACAAGAGAAGAGAAAGTCATGTGAGTGCAACACATCAGATTTTATGTTAAGTGTGCAAAGAGAACGGAATCTCAAAGCTTTAAAAGATCTGACTATTGCACTAACCCTACTGTATTCTAATATTCACCTTGCACCTACAAGGAAATAAGCAATAAGATAATTTGTACAAATGTTCATCTTAATACAAAGAAGATATAGGAATAAGAGTTTGTAAGAATGTACAAGAGTAGAGAAAGTCATGTGAGTGCAAGACATCAAATTTTTCACCTTATGGACTGAACTATAAATTTGCAAATTAATGCAGCAGAACAATAGTATTGACGCAAGTAATAGTAACATCTGTTGTTGTTCTTATTATTACTATTACTACTACTACTACTACTATATTAATAATAATTATTATTGTTAATAATTAGTGTTAATTAGTGTTAATAATTAGTGTTAATAATTTGTGTTAATTATTAGTATTAATTATTATTATTAATTATTATTATTATTAATTATTATTATTATTAATTATTATTATTTATTATTTATTATTATTATTAATTATTATTATTATGATTATTATGATTATGATTATGATTATGATTATGATTATGATTATGATTATGATTATGATTATTATTATTATTATTATTATTATTATTATTATTATTATTATTATTATTATTATTATTATTATTATTATTATTATTATTATTATTATTATTATTATTATTATTATTATTATTATTATTATTATTATTATTATTATTACTTGCGTGGTTGACATTGTACCTACCTACTATATAAATCTCCAAGAACTGATGCCTACTCATATTTACCTCAAAAAACGTTCCTTGTATCATTTACAACTCTGTTTCAAGCTATTTTACGTTATTTTACCAGGGTGTATCAAGCTGCAAAAAATTACTTTCTCCTAGACAATGCCCTACAAATTTCCCTTGCGTATAGTAAGGTAGATTTTTTCGCTCTACGTTGTCACAAGAAAAGCGTGACTGGTTCATAAAAGCACAGGTCCTTCTGCTTTCCAATCCTTCTCTTTTCATCCTGCACTGCAATGGAAGTTTGTAAATTCTCTCTCTCCCTCTCCCTCCCTCTCTCTCTCTCGCTCGCCCGCCTCAGCGCCTTCGCATCTATTTCCAAAAACTGTTTAACAAAGGAACTAACAGAACATCGTAAAGAGACATATGCAAAGCTTTTGATGGGTGGCCAAATTTTAACGGCCTACTAACTGTAACTGGTTCTCTTGTAACATGTGGCACAAGCTTTACGCTGAATTATTTAAATTAAAGTGAAGATTAATACCAATGGTAATATATTTTCTGAAGAGGTTCACCATTGCTTTTCCCTTGAACAAACGCAGCTCTGACAGCTCTGTTTTCAAAGGTTTGCAGTTAATGAAGTGGAAAAGTTAATGATTGCAAATCTGTCTTAATAAATATTGAACGCTACTGAATTTCATTTCGAAGTCTCTTTTAACTCTTGAAAATTCAATTCGACTCCCATGCCAATGCTTCATTCGAATAATTTTTATACACAATATGCGTTTGCTTTATATGGCCACGGTGCAAAAGCTGCCATTAAATATTTATGTGGTAGCTTTCGCAAAATAAAACGTACCTAATAATATTTAAACTCCCGTTTATTTAAACTTCTGCTTCCTGTTTCTTAGGATAAATCTTAAAAACACACAATCTTCATATAATATTTTATATATAATATATATATAATATTTTCAATTGATTCGACGTTTTGGAACATGCGTGAAAATTTTGAAACGGAATGAATCCAAACACCAGTCTATGGAGAATTTTCAAAGAAGACAAGAAAAGTAATTGTTAGAAACTCAAAGTTTAAAATTAAAAATATTTCATTCCAGACTTTAGCTTATTGCTTACATGTGATTCACAATTATTCCTTTAGGTATTTCTAGGAGTTGTAGAGGGAAATGAGTAGGTACAAGTTCTGAGTAGGAAACTGTTTCCGGAGATGTGTCCTTTTGATACTACAAATATAACAGGAACAAATATTAAGGTTAAATTTTCCAGCTTAGTTTCGTCTCTACAACAGATGTCCAATATGGCGACCCTGATGCCTGCTGCTTCAGGAAGAATATTTTCATAATACATATTCTCAAGATCTGGTGTATGCCCGATCGTTAAAATGCCTTTCCAAGAGAGAATTGGTAACGCCACACTTAACATTAAGTTGTGACTAAATTCATTCGAATTAAGGTAGAAATGCATTACAGCATTGTTTGCACTGTGTTTGCGCGACAGTTAGTGAAATAATAAAACAGTTATATCCATTCGTCAAGAAGCTAGATGGCGCCATATATTTCAAATATTGACACATTTTTTTTTCGGTGAAACTTTTCTTTATTGACAATAATTGTATTGCACATATTTTCTACAGTCATCATGTAGAATCCCTGTTAACGTATGGCCGAAGGAGTACCTTCCAGCTCGTATATTGTATAGATACAGCAGGCCTGTTTTGTTCATTTTTTTTCTAAGTACCAGGTCCGATGTTTGCTTCAAAGAGGCGACTTGAACTATGTGTTTGTTTGCCAACCTCTTTCATCACTTTATGCGCTTGCCCAGTCCTTTAGGGTGTACTACGTGATACGTGAAGAGCCTCTCCTCCCTTCGTCCTTGTTTCACCAGCTCCCAACGCAATTTTAAGTTCACCTTCCACATTGCAACACTGCGTCGTGATATCCCAAGAAACTGTAAATAATCAATTTGATACAGTATAACTTCGTTAACACAAACCCGAAGGGATCGAAAAATCAGGAGTACCAAAAGCACAGATTTTAATACGTATACATGTCCAGGAGTACAATAATGCGTCATACACTACAGTACCCACCATTTTACCTTACTGTAGACTTGTAACAGACTAAAAGTACAAGTAGTCACCAATTACATTATTTTCCTGCAAAAAATTCAAGCATGGTTCGCTGTCGTTCACGGAAACGAAAATATCTTGTAATTTCATAACCAATTGTAACCATAGCCTCCGTAAACCCAGCAGTGTCGTCAGATATTTGGAACTGATACAGCCAAACAGCAGAACAACTGAAGTCGTCGATGCCTATATTTTTGGTAATTTCGTTTGTTTCTGACTGAGTCATAAGGTTACTTAAAGGTATGTTAGATGCACGCATATTATTGGACCATTCTAGCAGTAACGTCTTGATGTCTTCATACTTCGCGCTACAAAGTCGTTTAGATTTGTCTCTGGAACCTGATGCAGCAACATTAATGATTTTTCTCGATTCTTAATTATCTTAGATTTGGGAATTCCAAACTGATCAACTTGTATCACGCTCAACTTCATCTTGAATCTCAAGCTTTACCTGTACAGCTGTCTGTTTCCTTTTTGCCATGTTTCATGTTGTATCTTTGTAGATTTTTACTCAGTAATCTAACTCGATTTGGCTACGACTAAAAGAAACACCTGGCGTCGAAAACGTTTCTAAATGATAATGCACACATTATTGAATTTATTCAAATGTGCCGTACACGCTGATTGTTGAGGTGATAATCGCGGCTACCGACCTACAATACGCTGGAAACGAGTCAACAATGTGTAGTTAGCTTTGTAGTTCCATTTCCTGCATTCATTTAGGAACAAAAAGTAGCTTAAAAACACTGTAACATCGGAAGTTTGTGTTACATTGAAATGCAATTACGATAGGCACTGAAAAAGAGTTCGTAATTCACCTTAATCGAAGTTCGTGTTCACTGATAAAACTTCCCATTAAAAAATATTGGCCCTGGCAGGAATACTTTAGTTCTTAATGTATTCCTACCAGAACCAATATTTTTTTTCGCGTTAAGCGCGAGTTCCTCATAGGCGCGCTAACGAGGTTATACTGTATTTAGTACCACTTAAAATTATTAGCGAATGATAGTATCGTGTATATAAGCACCATTAAATGGACACTTTCATAAAATAAGGTGTCCACTAGAAGATATATTGAAGAAAAGCCATCAATTATATATGCTAGGTTAATCACTGCAGACACTGACATACACATAAAATTATTCCTAATAAAGAGATGTTATGGCAAAAATTATAGGACAATGATGAAAAGGAAGCAAAACTTTTGGATATGTATTTGTTTGTACTTAAAGGAGAACACGCTAAATTTTAGCTAGATCAACCGAGCGAGCTGTCTCGGCGGTGGTAGTGGGTTGTACCAATGCCTCCTAAATAACAAGGCCCTCCAACTCAACGGTGTCGTCACTGCTTCTAGGCGGGCGCACATAGAGCAACTTCGTGACCTCAAGTAGCAGCGAACTTGTTTCAAAGTGTTGTTCGAAGTGAAAAACTAGATTGCGCAAGTTAATAAAATATTAATAAAATAATAATAATAATAATAATAATAATAATAATAATAATAATAATAATAATAATAATAATAATAATAATAATAATAATAATAATAATAATAATAATAATAATAATAATAATAATAATAATAATAATAGATAATAATAATAATAATAGATAATAATAATAATAGATAATAATAGTAATAATAATAATAATAATAATAATAATAATAATAATAATAATAATAATAATAATAATAATAATAATAATAATAATAATAATAATAATAATAGATAATAATAATAATAATAATAGATAATAATGATAATAATGATAATAATGATAATAATAATAATAATAATAATAATAATAATAATAATAATAATAATAATAATAATAATAATAATAATAATAATAATAATAATAATAATAATAATAATAATAATAATAATAATAATAATAATAATAATAATAATAATAATAATAATAATAATAATAATAATAATAATGATGATGTATTTATTTGCCTATGGACAGATACAATATGTTTTAAGCATTGTCACAATCCAAATTTCCTTTTACATACATGGAATAATTACTTACAGTTTTATCAAACAGTTTACAACTCATCATTTCTGTATATATGTATATATGTCAACTAGAATGCAAAAGAATAAACATTTACATTAATGCTAAGTGCTACAACATAATCCAACCTTTTTTGTTTAATTTTGTTGACATTAAAGCTAGATTTTCTAGAAATAGTAGACAGTTTACTTTAATTTGTTTTGGAATCTGTACCATTATTCACCATTTTGCAAGAATTGTTCATTAAAATATTTACACACATCCAAACCATTTTTTCCCAGATATCTTTACTGGAATGCTGAGAACAAAATTCTCAAGAGACCAGATTTGTGTGCAAATCAACTTAAGAACAGTCATTCTTAGGTTTTTGAGTCTCAAAATCATAGCAATGTTTTCATTAGCTAAGAATTTCTGCATGAAAACCTAAGTATACAACACCACTTTTAGAGGCAGTTCCTGAGGAGTGAGTGAGTGAGTGAGTGAGTGAGTGAGTGAGTGAGTAGGGTTTAAGGGCCCGTCGACAGCTAGGTCATTAGAGCCCCAGTTCCTGAGGATATTTTAATCCTCCCCTATCTAATTTCTGTATTAAAGAGTGTTCTTTGCCACATGCTAACACTCTGCTTAGCACCAAAAATTCAGAACAATTGTCATATCTTAGTTTTCTGGAAACAGAATAGCAACAGTAACCAGCAATATAAGTCAGCACAGGCAAATCTGATTCACTGCTTTTTAAATCCTTTTCTGACATACTTATATGACTAAACATTGTGACTCCTGTATCATCTTTGTTAAGCAGTATATCAAACATCATCTAGTTTGCTAATTATCAGTTTGTTTGTGCTACCTTGCTGCAATGAAAGCTCCAATAAACTTGACCCTCCTAGCTTTTCCTCAACTTCAAAATTTTGCCTAACTGAAATGTGATACCGACATCCCAATAATCGTCTGTAAAATTCAAATCTTGCTTCCAGGGCATCTGTTTGGAATTGTGCAGGCAAGAGATAAGTAATCTTGAGTCCAGCTAGGCAATAGTCAGTTAGTTCCAACAATCCGTATGTGGTTAATTTAAGAGCAGAATGAGTCTCTTTTGTAAGTGTACCACAGGTTAAGTTTATATTTTCCCATTAATCAAGCCATAGGAGGAATTGTTTCAAGAAATTTCTTCGCTCATCAGTTGGGCTGTTTGTTAAAGGTCTCTGCATCTCCTCTTTCAATTGCACACCTTCCAATGGTGTTTTCACATTTACAATACCACCATTAATTAATGATGTCTATAAATTTTGCTGTTCCCTCGTAGTTCTAGAGATTGTTTACTGGTCCAAGTTCCAAAAGACTGTTTGCAATATAATCTCCAAACACTTGTACCACCAGCTTCACAGTTTGCCTCTCAAAAGTCGATGGCCAAAAAGCTTTAAAACTCAAACCATAGCCAAATTTGAATATTTTATGACTCTCAGACTCAAACAGACCTCTTAGATCAGAAAATGAAGCATAGTTTGTGTTGCTAAGATTATCAAAATCTGGATAAACAAATGTGCAACCATCATTCTTTAAATTTATCCAGTTGTTGCTGATACTCTTAAACATATGAACTGTCTCAATTAAAAATAATAGCCTAACTAGCTCTGCAGGGTGAGGATATACAATGCTCAACCAAAGGGGATCTGCAAAATGAGATACAGCTTTCTTGTTAATTGAATTGTTGTCAGTAATGATATAAATTGCCTTTAGGTGTAAACCTTCCAACCCAATCACAACAGTTCTTACTAAATCATACAAGTTTTCCCCTGACGTTTTGTTTACTGGTACAATTTTAACCATATCCTTAAATGGGGAGATGACACCCTGAATCATGAACACATGCGCTGTTGTTGCAAGTATGGTAGTATCATATGCCATGTCAAGAACATTACCTCCTTTATAATCCATGAATGACTTTAGGTATATTTCATCCAACATTAGAGTCATAATACGCTCATGATCCTGAAAGCGTTGTACTTTTTCCTTTATGTAAGATAAAAAATCTTCACTTCTAGCATTAACATTTGCTGTTCCACAAATTCTTTTAGTAGTGTTTGGGTGAGGTAGAATAACAGCGCCAGAACTTCTTAAGAATTTATAAGCATGAGGAGATATGTACAATAATAGTGAAGCTAATATCAAAACTTGTGGATCAAATCTGTGTCTTTCAGTTGGAGTTACACATAACTGAAGCTGAGATTTTAGGAATGCAACAGTTTTCCCCTTCTTATCTGCACAATTCAAGTTGTCTATAAGTTCTGTGATTACATCAACACAGTGCTGCTGGTCAGCTGATTTTGACAGAAAACTTTCACAAATTTTCATAACAATTTCTACTTCATGGATAGGAAACAGCTTTTGGTGCCTTTTTGGCATTGATTTCATGACCTATTACAAAGAAACTAACACTCAAATTTCTTTTAACCACTATATACAAGATATGATGTGGAATTTTTTCACAATCTATATACATTAAAATAACACTATATTCTTTAACAATAACAGACCATTTTTCACAAATACTTATATTACTTAGACGATCTACTAACCCTTCAAACGCTTTAAAGGAATATTTATTCGTAAATTCACTCAGTCTGTAAACTATTGTCAATAGCTGCGTGTACACTTCTTGCTTCTTATTTTTCTTTCTTTTCTAATGGAGATACTCGATGGGATGTGGAAGTTTTGCTCAAGTATGCTGGGCAGTTTGGAAGCTTGCATGGTACTGCATTTTTAACTAACTGGGGCTTCCCTCTTCCTGGGAAATAAGTTTTTTTTTCTAAGTGGGACATAAGCACACTGTTTGTCGTTTCATAGCCACCTGTTCAGCAATACTACAGAGGAAGTGTATCTTACACAAATATTCTTATAAACCCATACAATATAAATCAGAAAAGAGTGAGTAAGTGAGTGAGTGAGTCAGTGAGTGAGTTATTAGGGTTTAAGGGCCCGTCGACAGCTAGGTCATTAGAGCCCATCAGAAAATAAATCAATAAATTAATAAAACTGCAATCAAAATGTTTCAAACTTCTTATATGTACGTATTTATTTATTATACTTTACTTTCGATGAATAATTGATGCTAGCATGATTACTAACACAAATACATCTTCAACCCCAAAATCATAATTGTAAGATGAAGTGATGAAGTGTATGTGTGTGTGGGCGAGAATGGGCGGGGGGTGGGGGGGGTGGGGGGTGTACAGACAAGAATGGCTTCTCATGAAGCAAACAGTTAAAATTCGGAAAATTTAACGAAATATGAATTTTTAAACTATTTTGAAAAATTTTTATTTAGAAATTTTGATAGAGCATTTAAGGAATTATTACCTTATTTTAATGTGAATAAATCGGATGCCTCAGAAAGGAGTGCCTATCCGGTTGCTTTTCAAGAACAAGGAAGAAGACTATTTTGTCTGCTGTTAAAACGTAAACGTTTCTTTTAATTTTTACTAGTTCTACAGCAAAGAAGTTTTCAGCACCGGTTTTCAGAACGCCAAGTAAGTGGAAAGGGGCAGAGAAACGAAGATGGAGGTGCGAGAGCAGACAAAGAAGGGGGAGACGAAAAGGGGAAAAGACTGTAAGACAAGTGTGGAAAGATAGGAAAGAAAGAATCACTACATTGAATCCAGTGGTGCAAGAAGAGCTCCAAGTTCTTAAACTAAAATACACTTTTGCTTTCGGAATGAACTAATTTTACATGGTTACTTTAGCTGTTTACCCAAAACACTTTGACTATAGTTTTACATGTAAAGCTCAGCAGATAAATTATATGAGAGCAAATACATATTAAGGCATGAATTTATTATAACTATATTATTTAGTAGAGCATTATAATTCCTCATTATTACCACTTGTTATATGCGAATACCCATGTAGACGTCTGGCTGGCACAAGTAAAATGCACTACGTTGGAGTTGATATTGCTGTAATGATTATTACCAGATGTGGGAATTCTTAAGCATTGTTTTCAAGTTAACTACACATAGCAAAATAAGGAAGTCCAAGGGTCAGTGAGAGGAGGTAAAATGGTTCAAGTGCTAGTTACAACCGTCAGACAGAGAGTTGGAAAGGGCAGGTTTGTCACTTGCGACTTCCCTGGCTATAGTCCAGCGACATTTAACCATTACTTCCTTCCGCCATTGCCTTAATGCTTAGAAATGCCTATACTTTATTATTACAGCTTGTTTAAAACGTGGTGACGCTTATAAACGTAGGAGTGAAGAAATGAAGAGAAGTGACGAGAGTGTTGGGGGGACAAAAGATTAGAATGTTATGAGAACGTGGGGGCCGTTACATACCGGTTACACACCGGGAAGCCATTACATTAATTTAAACCAGCGGTAGATCTCGGTATTTGAAACACATTTTGTATCTTACGTTTCTGTCTCTGAGCGTTTTCTAAGGAGATGTTTCAGTTTTTTCGAAAACAACCTGGCAACACTGCAGAATGTGTGGGTGTCACCTTTCCTAGGTCAGTACATAAAGAAACAGCGTAACGGTGCATCTTGAAAACAAACTTAAACCGTGCTTTGTCCTTCCGTGTTTACTGTGCGAGTATAGGCCAAACACAAGCGTTAGTTCCCAAAACATCACACAAAAGCGCTCGACCTGTTTGCATCCACAAAACAGGTCAATTCGCTGACCAATCTCAATGCTACGTTGTCAACTTACTTCACGTCTGAAAGAGCAGTTCGAGTAGTCCTTCACGTCATTTAGGTGATTGTTTCGAAACCCTGTGTCTCAGAATTACTACGAAGCTATGTCAGAAATAAGTTACTCTGCGCATCTAACAAGTAACAAACTGTTATCTTCGCACATTCTTGTGGAATTACTCATACAATTTAGATCAAAAACAATTTATTTTTCGGAATCGGTTGATCAAAGAACAAAATGTCACTAGACTTTGTTGTTTGTAATGCTTCTATGAAGCACATATTAAAAGGAATGTAATGACTTGCCTTCTATCCTGTATACAATTCATTGCACTTATCACTCTCACAGCAGGTG
Source organism: Tenodera sinensis (assembly GCA_030765045.1). Classification (NCBI taxonomy): domain Eukaryota; kingdom Metazoa; phylum Arthropoda; class Insecta; order Mantodea; family Mantidae; genus Tenodera; species Tenodera sinensis. The sequence continues at coordinate 242,968,359 of CM060962.1, forward strand.
GAACAGAAGCCCCCACTTCTGTTATTATGCAAGTGAGGTGCTCAGTGCTACTGCGCATCTTCAGTTCAGGAATGAGGGACTGTCATGACGTTTTACACAAACTATAGTGAACCGAAAGTTACTAGGTGACAAATCCATGTAGCGTATTGAAAAGAATCTGATACATGAGTTGTTTACGCGAGCTTACCTTATCGCACATACACGGCAAGTCACTCTAATCAGATGCAATCGTATCTTCAGGACAACAACGTCTCTCATACATAGGCAGGCGCGAGAGATGATCCATTGTGTTGCATTGTCTTGTCTTGTCTGTTACGGAGGGGATTCCGGCTCGTCAGCCGATGGCTTATTGTGCGTCAGTCCTTAGGAGGAAGGATGATATGAGAATCGGCCAGAATGCATCACAGGCAGACTACTACGCTGGATCCCTAACAAGTGTAGGCAGTTCTTCAGCCCGACGGAGTTCCAGGTCCCCCAGAGAACGCGCCACCAACCAGGTCCAGCTGATCAATCAGTTCCTCTGGCGGGTGGCCACCCGATCACAGTACCTCCACTTAGCTAAACACCGTATTACCAGAGCGTAAGCTTCACCGTAGTCTATCCTACTGGCGACCCCGTTGACTCTAACAACCTGGAAAGACCGGTGAGAGAGAGAACGAAATAAAAGGGAGTGATTCGGGGGATTTAAGTTAAATATTCTTCCCACAGCCAGAGTGATGCGGAGAACAAAAAAGAAAAACCTAAGGTCAGGAAGTTCGGCCGCGGGAATCGAACCCACGACCTCCCGAATGTGAGCCACAGACAAGTTGTATTATATTACTGACTGTGCACCAAGTTAGTATTTCACTGTTCCAGTAAAAACAAGCGAACGTAGCCTGCTGACAACCTAGGTCAATATGCTTAGACGCTTTGTCAGGTAGTAACCGTCTTCATTTAAATTTGCGAGAAACTTGCTTCTGTATTATTACAAAGGGGTTTTAGATGTAACAAATGTTCTATCAATGCAATGATTAAGTGCATAAACAATGCCCCGCTTTTGTTTCTCTTTCCTGTAAAGGGCTTTGTTTGGCGGGTAGCAAAAGGCGACGATCAATTCGCATATATACCTCTGTGCGCCATCGTTTGTTTTGACATAGACTGTGTCACAATACTAACCCCACTAAACACCAGGTGAGTCACAATTATTGGGAACATACGTATGTATACATAAAGAAGAGAAGCTTTAGTTACCCTTTAACTGTCTATGCAGTATCCTCGTTCCGCACTTAACAAGTGATAATACCGGCTGTTAAACTGAAAATGAACTAGCTGTACTTCAGAAATTCTATAGCAAAGCTTGAAAACTTTTTCAATTATAATGAATACTACATTTATAGTAATTGGAAAACTTTTGCTGCTCCGTGTAGGATTGGATTCTCTAAACTCCAACGACTTACTGGAATTTCATTTACCGAACACAGTGAATAATACTTTTATTCCTTGTAGTCAATTTGCGAAGTAAATTTTACCGTAATTAAAATGCCAGTACTTTTATGTTTAGTGTGAAAGTTACTCAGAATAAAAAGGTTGTATAGCCTGAAATCAATGTTAGAGCTCAAGAATGAATCGCAAACAAAGCTATACTGAGATTTATTCGGCTCCCAAAGAATAAGTTCTAACATACACATCAGTTGCAATAATTATGCCATTTGCACCCGAGGATGTTAAAGGAATATACAAGCTTTCCCTTCCCGTCTGCTCTTCCTCTATTATCAGCATTTTTATAGCTAGTTGATTCGATACTGCTCATCATAAATTACATTCTATATTGTTCAACAGTAAAAACATTTAAATGATTGTACAGGCTCGTCCGTATGTAGTGTCTCCGCAGCTAAGGCGCGATCTCAGTCAGCCGATAAGCTATGGCATCTCGATTCCCGCTGGCGGTTAATCGGTTAATACGGTCACGTGCTGTTGACAAGGTAGAATGACTGTCTAATAAATCCAAATGCACAATCCTTGGTGGGAACGGTTTTGCTGGGTGCGGTCGATCGGCAAGCCTGTATACCGTGTCGGCAGTGCGAGTGACAGAAAGTTCACAGTGAACATACTACAGTTTATCGCCTAAGTTATTTTTAACACACGTAACTTAAACACTTGAAAGGAGCAGGAAATGTAAATTTAAGGGCGCTCATCTACAGCACCCTTAAGAACAATTCATGGTAAAAGGCAGATATAAACCTCAATAAAAAATAAAACTTCTAGCAAAAAGGTAAATAAATATACCCAATTATACAAAGCAGTGGCAAAAGCCAGATAAAGAGGCCAGATATCTAAGGTTTCAAATCCTCAATGTCATGTTACTCTCCGCTAAAAACTTAAATACCCTTTCGAGCGCTTAATTGTCGTCCGCCAAGACCTCTGCAAGTCTGGCAGCCAGCTGTGGAGGGTCTCGAAGGTGCACTAGAGAGGAACACACTAGCAGCACTTGACGGATTGACACAAGGTTGTCGCACAGCGGACAAAGAGCAGGAGAAGATGTAGGTTTTAGGGCGCTCAACTGCATAGTCATCAGCGCAATTAAAATGCTTTAATGGTTAAAAGGAAAAGCAAACTATTCACTTATAACAAGGTAGCCGATGTTGGAACTTCCTTCTTTTATTGTTCAAGAATTCCTAGTACTTTTTAGGACATTTTCTCTTCCCCTCTGCAGCTCCCTCTGAGAAATGGTAGCAATTTCTTGACGAATGCCATTACTTTCCCTACTGGTAAGTGCGGGAAGTATTGTATTCCACCCGAAAATTCGATGTCGAGATTTCACCGGAAATATATGTTTTGAGACCCCCTGAATCCCAAAAAGGCATATTTAGCAAAAGGTACATGCGCGCGCGCGTGTGTGTGTGTGTGTCAGTGTGTGTCTGTGCTGTGTGTCTGTGTGACTGTGGACAGTATAACTTAAAAACGAAATATTGGTTATAAACCAAAGTTGGTATTTAAGTTTAATGTCTTTCAAGGATGCGACACGAAGATTTTGAAGAAAATAGCCCCACCTTAAACTACCCTTTAGATGGAAAATTTTTCGAATTTTTTTTTCTTGAAAATGGCTCCACCAATTTTGATTAAAATGTCATATGTTTAAGACATTTGTATAAGAAATGAAATGTATGTTTTGAATTTTCTGGCCACATCCTATGTAGTCCTATTTACTCTGGATAACTTTTGAATAACTCGTAAACTGTATGAGATAGACAATATCTTGCTGTTCAAAAATTGTAGGTCTTGCTAAAACACACAAGTTATGTTCAAATAATTTTTTGTAGAGTGAACTATTTCGGACATATTCCTTGTTATTTGTGTCAGTTTTGGAAAACGTTTAAAACTTTCGTGAAATGGAACATCGTTGTTCATTTTTTTATATGTTAAGCTTGCAAAGAGAATGGGATCTCAAAGCTTTAAAATATTTGACTATCGCTCGAAGCCTGAACAGAAGCCCTATGTATACTTCGAAACGTGAGCAGTAAGATAATAAACATTTTTATAAACACTTAAGAACTAACATTTGCATGGGGTAAGGAAATCAAGTTTTATGGATATCAAAACAAGCTACCATTACATTATTTTATCTCTTTTCTTCTTCTTTCTTGTCGCAAAAAAATAATTCCCTTTTAATTGTGTATTACACTTTACAGACAACTGTTAAGTGATATTTCTTGCCTTTTGTTCCACGTTAAACATTTCACAAAGATCACATAGATCTGACTTTGGGTCCAGGACTTGAAGATTATATCCGTTATAAAAGTGATTTGTACATTGCCAGTTTCGCAGGTGCAGGATTACCAAAATGTACTACTGCTTGTGCATATCATACACTCGACTAAGGTTTAAGTTAGGGCTTAAATATTCTTTCTGTGGCTTCTTATCGGAGTGTCTTTTGGGTCACTGTATCAAATTCTGGCGAAGATGTTTCACTTTCCATCTTGTGTAACTATAAATAATGCAAAAGCAACACTGTCGACACAAGAAATGAGAAGGAAAGACAAACAAGTGATTGAGGTATACTAATGGTACATGGCTCATGGTATGAATAAAGCAGCGATCTATAATAGAGGCCAACCAGTTCATATTTGCTTTAAAATCAAAATTTTGCAAAGAAAGAAATGCAGGTAGAATCCATCTCACGATTTATCACCCACAATACGAAACTCTCCAGAGCCATCTGTGTGCCCAGTTTTGTACTACTGATTTTCCCTTTGTGGAGCAAACAATGCTTGCTATTTCTAGTTTGTAGATATTTGCAACACGCGTGCCATGAAGAGATTCTTTGACAAATGTAACTATTACCCCTCTGAAATAACAATATTCAATTTTGAAAGAAGCTATAGAGTAGAAGACTTCTTTTTGTGGAGCAATACATTCGTTAACCTCGTTACAAAGCTCACTAGAGCCATCTGTATGTGCAGTGCGTACTACTGATTTTCTGTTTATGGTGGAAATATTCCATCATATTAATTCTTGTTTGAAGCTCAAAATATTGATGGAACGCGAGATACGAAATATAAATGCTAATCTTACTTTGGGAAGAGAAAAAAAGTAGTTGCCGGTGGGACTCAAACCCCCGATCTTCTGTCTACTAGACAGACGCTTTAACAGACTGTGCAACGACGCCAGTTACTATGCAGAAACTCAAGAATGACATATTCTTATTCCAAACCGTGCTTAAACGCACTAAAATTATTCTTGGGTAGAGAAAGTGATAGAGTCTGTCACCTGAGATTACTTTTCTTGTGAATACGTATGAATCGAGTCCCAAAATGTAATTAAACTACACATGGTGATCTGTATTTGTTTGATGCACCCCATTAAATTATTTATTTTCACTTTCTGTACTGCGTAAATTGAGTTCTGTATTCATCCCAAAATTTCGATGTGGATATTTCACCGGAAATATATGTTTGAGGACCCCTGTATAAGAAAAATCTGATGTGTTGCACTCACATGGCTTTCTCTATTCTTGTACTAACCATTCTTACAAACTCTTATTGCTATATCTTCTTCGTGTTAGTTAAGATAAACATTTGTACAACTTATCTTATTGCTTATTTCCTTGTAGGTGCAAGAGGAATGTTAGGATATAGTAGGCTTTGTGCGATAGTCAAGTGTTTTAAAGCTTTGAAATTCTGTCGTCTTTGCACACTTAACATATAAAAAAATGAACAACGATGATCCATTTCACGACAGTTCTAAGTTTTCCGAAACTCACACACATAACAAGGAATACCTCCGAAATGGTTCACCCTACAAGAATATTTATGCAGACATAAATTGTGTGTTTTAGTAATATCTTCATTCTGTGTATAGTATGATTTGGTCTATCTCTAATGGTTTACCAGTTATGCAAAAGTCGTCCAGAGTAAATACGGCCACAGAGGCTATAGCCAGAAAATTCAAGATATACATGTCATTTGTCATAAAAATATCTCAAACATATGATATTTTAATCAAAACCGTTAGAGACATTTTCAAGAAAATCAAAATTTTCGAAAAATGTTACATGGAAAGGGTAGTTTAGGACAGGGCTATTTCCTTCAAAATCTTCGTGTCGCATCCTTGAAAGACATTACACTTAAATACAAACTTTGGTTTTTAACTGACTTTTCGTTTTTGAGCTATATTGTCCACAGACACACAGACTGACACACGGACCTTTTTCTAAAAATGTTTTTTTTTTTTTTGGATTCAGGGGACCTCAAAACATTTATTTCCGGTGAAATCTCGACATCGAAATTTGGGTGGAATACAATACTTCCCCTACTTAGCAGTAGAGAAAGTAAAAACCCGCACACGCGCGCGCGCACAAGCACACACACACGCACAGGCACGCACAACACCCCCCCCCCCCCCCACACACACACACAGACTTTTTTCTAATTTTTTTCTATCCGGCGGTCATCAAACATACATTTCCGGTGAAAAATCCACATCGAAATGTTGGGACGCATAGAGGCGTACTTAATGTACGCAGTAGAGAAAGTGAAAGCAAATAAGTTAATAGCGTGCATCAAATACAGATATACACTGAATGTTTAATTACATTTTGGGAGTAAATTTATACTTATTCAAAAGAAAAGTAATCTGAGCTGGTAGACTATCACTTTCTCAACACACGAATAATAATCCTAGTGCATTTAAGCACTACCTGAAATAACAATATATACCGTTCTTGAGCTCTAAACTAGCAAGTGGCGCCGTGGCCGAGCGGTCTAAGGTATCTGTGTTTTAAACAGAGGATCGAGGGTTCGAATCCCTCCGGCGCCTAGCTCCTGAGGAGCATACTTTTATTCTCTTCCCAAACTAAGCTTGGCATTATTGTGTCGCATCCCGCGTTTTCTGAATATTTTGTTCTTTGAACACAAATTATTATTAAGAAACATTTCCTCCATAAACAGAAAATCAGTAGTACGCACTGCACATACAGATGGCTCTAGTGAGCTTTGGAACGAGGTTAACGAATGTATTACTCCACAAAAAGAAGTCTTCTACTCTATAGCTTCTTTCAAAGTTGAATATTGTTATTTCACAGGGGTAATAGTTACATTTGTCAAAGAATCTCTTCATGGCACGCGTGTTACCAAAATCTACAAACTAGAAATAGCAGGCATTGTTTGGCCATAAAGGAAAAATCAGTAGTACAAAACTGGGCACATAGATGGCTCTGGAGAGTTTCGCACTGGACAGACAGATGGCTCTAGGGAGCTTTGTAACGTGGTTAACGAATTTATTGCTCCGCAAATGGAAGTCTCTTGTTCTATAACTTCTTTCTAAGCTGAGTATTGCTATTTTACCCATATGCTTGTTACATTTGTTAAACAATCTCTTCATGGTAAGCGTTTTACCAATATCTACAAACATGAAATAGCAGCATTGTTCTCTATAAAGGGAAAAGCAGTAGTTGCTCATTGGGCCATAGATGTCTCTGAAGAGTTTCACAACGTCGGTTGTAAGTGTATTGTTCCAGCAACAGAAGCTTCATTGATACTTGAATTGTTTCTCAGCTGTGCTTGTTAGATTTGCCCTGGCCTCTCCGGTTCCAGGTCTTTATTCGTATTCTGCGAAATTTCATGTGAGAAATACCAGAGAAGAAATAGTGATCTGGTGCTGGAGCTAAGACTACGTTCCTTGAAATAAGTTTCTTTGCGTGAGCATCAAGTGACGGTTTCTTTTTCGTATGTCAGAGCGTTTTATTTGAAAATATGTGAATATACAAATAAGTACCCCATCAAAGAAAAGGTTTTAAATCACACTAAAATTTCTGATGATTTACAGCGAATGGTAGAAAGTTCTAAAATTAACAAATGATTGGTTTCGCAACATTGTACCAGCAGCAGGCGACGAGTTGACAACAAAGGGTTGCTTTTTCCGCCCGCTGTCTATTGCGAGTTTGTTTTGTTGGCTTTCCTTCTCTGTCTCTCTCTGTCTGTCTGTCTCTGTCTCTCTCTCTGTCTCTCTCTCTCCCCTTTTTCCTTTCCTCTCTTACTTTTTTGTCTGTGTCGCCAGACTATTTGTCATTACGTCCTTGTCTGGTGGTTGTCTGTCTCCACATTGGATTGTGGCCTGATCTGAATCCTGGGCTGAAATGCCTCGCTATTCAACGAATTTGTGATGTTTGTGGCCGCGATGGTTGATGATGAGGGGTTCCAGTTGTAATCTCCCAATGCACCAGTGGCTACCAGGGAGGCGAACAACGAGTCCAGTTCAGTGTCCGGTAAAGGACAGGTTGGAGGTGCATTGTATACACTAAGTAGAGGTGCTACGGACCTCTGGTAGTTTCCACTCGTGTGTCTCTGGCCTCCAGGTGGTTTGTGGTCCTTAGAAGCAATTGATAGCGAGCAATGGACAGTGGCGGCTCGCAGTCAAAATTTTAGGGCAGGCAAAGTGTAACAGCAGCAGCAGCAACAACATCATCATCATCACCAACAACAACAATAATAATCGTAATAATAATAATAATAGCAATAATAGTAATAATACGAGTAATAATGGTAGTAATAATAATACAGTAGAACTGCGTTTATTCGAAATAAAGGAGGGGAAGTCATTACGGATAAGGCAAACAGTATATTGTTTGGTTGTTTAACAAGTGCAGAGTGAATGAGTGTGACTTACGGACGAATTACGGCCAAAACTAAAATGAATGAAGAAATTGAAGAATTGTCTGACTGTAGCATTGTGTTAAACAGCTAAAACACTCTTCTTTTCATTGTCAGTGCGAATAGTTCACGGTCATACTGGTAATACAACACTATAATCTTCGCAAAAGTTAAAGGCATATGGAGGCGGGCCGTACTGCAGACTACAGCAAATCCTAAGCTTGCCCCTCCTACCAGCGCTGCCGAATGTGGTACACGCTCTTATGTACAGAGCCTCTGTCGGTATACGCACTACGCTTGGCAACAGCGCTCTGCTTGAGCATTGGCCAGCCTTCACATGCCTTTAACTTTTGCGAGCGGTATAGTATTACACAGAGTGATAACGAGACGATTCGGATCTCTGAGATCTTCGTTCGTGGATTATGGCTGTTCGGAAAAAGTCGCATAAATTCGGATTTGAGGTTAAGCTAGCTGGCTCTCCACTACCCAGGTTCCATGCGTTATTATTTCTGCCGCGCGTTTCAAACAAGCAGTTCAGTTTTGATGAATCGGAATTGAGATTCAAGGATTTGACAATGCGTTGGTCATTATAACCGAGAAAACTTTTCTGGAACTACAATTTAGGGAAAATGACGGTTCAAATGATAAAATGCAGAATCATAGCTAAACACTGTTTGTTGATGTATTATGGTAGGGCAGGCAATGCCTACCCTGCCTACCCTGAGGAGCCGCCTATAAAGAAATTATAGTTTTAAAAAACTAAAGAAAACACGCTTTTATAACAAACCGAACTAAACAGTAGAAAATAATTCTTAAATATGAACTATTTGTTCTATAAAGTCTAGTAGTTCAGTATGCTTCAAAATTTTTTAATCATTTTAAAATAAAAATTAATGTATATTAACAAAATAATATATTTTATTGTAAAAAAGCGTGGGGTGCTTTTATATATTTTTATCATATCTTTACATTTATAAATAGCCATCAATGATCTATTTAGAACATTTGATGTTACACACCCCACGCTTTTTTACAATAAAGTTTATTATTTTGTTAATATAAATTAGTTTTAGTTTTAAACTTATTACAAAATTTTCAAATATAATGAACTACTTGAATTTATAGAACAAATTATTCATATTTAAAAATTATGTTCCACTGTTTAGTTCGGTTGGTTATAAAAGTGTGTTTTTGTTAGTTTTATAAAACTATAATTTATTCCCACTGATCGTTATCTGCCTTTTCTGTTTTTTTTTTCAAAAACACTACCGGTCTGTTTCAGTTTTAAGTTCGATCGAGCGTTATATCCTGTAATTCTTGTAAGAGTAAGTCACTTTTTATATTTATTTAAGTATTCCTCTTACCTTGGCCCAAGCTAGTTCCATGGGATTGAGGTCACAGATGTATGGGGGGCAAGTAAACGACAGTGTGGCTTAATAAAATAAAAATTACCAATAATAACATTATAACAATTGAGGAGGAATTCGGTCTAACAACTTTTCACTCCCTCCTGCAGGATCAAAGAATGACGCATTAAAATTTCGGTTGTGTGAGTCAACTTACAAAGATCTGTTTTACGCATAAAACTGTCACAGAGCCACAATGTCATAGCAGATTTCACAACACTCCTAGGCGGAAATCTATCTGCTTCTACATTACTTTTACCATTACTTCCGACATAAAACTGGTAATAAGAACGATTTTACTACTGAAATTGGGACAAATTTGAAACAAGTAAACGTAGTGCGAGTAATATTGGAGGTAAGTTGGCAACGTGACCAGAAGAGCAACGTTCGCGCAAATGTTTACAAAACTCAGGCTACGCTACTGGAATATCTCTCCCCTGTCCTTCATTCCCCTTGGACCTTGAATTGGTGAACAGAAAGTACCCATGGGATCCTAGTACGCCTTCTTGCGAACCAAAACACTATTGTCAATATACTAGTAGACTGTAAGATTTAAAGCTTTCACGGCGCACGTTATTTATTAAAGTTTCACGGGCGATCAGCCGTGTGAGGTTTGAAAATATTGAGCTTTCGGCCATGGAGTTTACAATGGCCGAAAGCTCAATATTTTCAAACCTCACACGGCTGATCGCCCGTGAAACTTTAATAAATACTAGTAGACTGTAAGTTAGCATTGACATATATGGCTCCAAAACTCGAAATTGTAGTGAAAGAATGGGCAAAAATTCATGAGCTAGTACATTGTATCTCTAGATGGTGACTGCTGTTTTCTGTGAGGAGACACTTTCCCCAGTGTCTATGGTATGTTCAGTAATTTTCAAAGGTTTTGAAAACCATCTGAAGCCACCGTTGGATTATTCCAAGATGGAGTGGATATAAAAGTGTGTATAATTGAGGAACTTAGTAAACGCTTCGATCTTGACGAAGATGAAAAATCAGAATTGAATTCACAATTTATTGCATCGTTACTTAATCCACGCCATAAGGACCACGATGACGAATATCTCACTGAAGACTAATGTTTGCACAAAATTAAACATATGTTACAAACCTGTCTAGTTTTACTATTCATGTTATTTGGTTTTTTCATAATAGTCAAAACTTTTGAACTACGTTTGATCAACTTACTTCTTGAAACTCCATAGATAAAGGCCTATATTCAAGCTACTATATGTTAATATGGTATACTTGGCTTTGCCTGTAACGCGGCCTAGTTAATGCCGTCGTGTGTTTACATCAATTTGAGCTGTAATATTACGCCGTGGCGTAGTGGGCTAGGGCGTCAATGACTTGGTTCCCTGTCACGGAATGCGGCCCGGGTTCGATCTCACCCCTGGGGGTGTGGATTATAAGTCCCGGGTATAGGACCAGTGCCCACTCAGCATCGTGAGGTTAGACAAGCGGCCCTGGTCATGAAAGCCAACTTTCTGGCTGGGGATGTCGAGATGCTGACCACATCTCCTCCCCGTATCGGTTGGATGATCACTCACCTCTACCTTGCGTATGTGGGCGTGAGGCCGGCAGTCGGGTTGGCAGGTCCTGGTCCGACATGGACTGTAGTGCCACGGGTTTTATTATAGTGCAATTGTAGTTATATTTACGTTACTTCTATTATAGGTAGTAGTACTATTTTTATGAAATAGAGGAAAAATGTTGTACATGTTCCCAGGCTAACTTTATTATCACATTTTACAGGTTACACATGTAACGATTAGCCTTTGACAAGCATAAAATATCTCGGAAAGGCTGATTTATGACGCATCAACATTTTGTCACGTGAAACCTCAATGTTTGCTGTTCGCATCAGGAAAGCCAAAGTTAAAAAGCCTGGGGTGGCTATCATATGGAACAAATTCAGGTGAGAAGGCACTGCCTAACTTAACAATGTTAAATTCATGAACTTTGGAGGCATATTATTAAAAAAACATATATTCATCTAAATGAAATTTTCAAGCTTCCCTTTTACAGCCTTTATCTCTAATAATACGTAGCCCACCACAGGGGTCTTGAGTGGGCTGCAGTACTGGAGGTGGAACGTGGTCAGTGCCCCGGTTCCCCAGCCGGTTATGGGTTCTTCACATCAAGGTTCGCTACTTTTCAATCAAGTAGCTCCTCAATTGGCCCCTCAGGAACCTAACGAGGCTGAGTGCACCCCGAACCAGTTCTCCCAGCGGGAAAAAATCCCCACATCGTTACTGGGAATCGAACCGGGGTCCCCCTCTTGGTAAGCAGCAGCGCTAAGGAGACGACCTCTCTAATAACACTTATTATTTATAGGTATAATATCAGTGCATACTAAGATACAATTTTTTTTTTTTTTTTAAGTTTTCAACATTCTTGATCTAAACTTTTCTTAAATAAATGTTACAGGAAAGTACATATTATTTTTAATAACATAGTTCCGATTATTGCACAAAGACTTTCATTAATTTAGAATGAATAGTATTTTAATAAACTGGGCCAAAACATGTTAAATGTAAAATTGAGGAAAACAGTGTGTAGTTTACATATTTATTATTCACCTTGGCGCTTCCTACAATTGTATGCTGTTCGCTACCAGAAGCGAGTGAAGGCTGGACATTGCCAGTGATACCAATACTAAAAGGAAAGCTTGGAAATTCTGTTTCAAAGTAAGACTTAATTGTGAAATGTGTGACCATTAGTATAGAAGTAACAGTAAACTTTCTAAAAGTGTGTAAAACGGCGTGTGCTGTAGATCAACACCTACATAACAATTTTAACTAAGGTAAGTGTGCCAAATAAAGTCATGCTAAGGTTTTAATCAATGTTAATTCACATTTACCGGGCCAAATATTTTAAATGTTTCTAAATTTATATACTGATTCTTGGGGAAAAGTAAAATGTAAAGTTTATTGGATATCTCAATAAGTTGACGTTAAAATTCTAAAGGGGGACAAAGTGGCCTTGTTAAGACCAGGGGTTCCAAAGAAGGTCACTTCAAATAATTTTAGTTAAGGTAAAGGACAGGGGTGATCATGTGAGTAATTAAGTAAGATTGTGAACAAAAGTACATTTTATTAAAGAAAAATAATGAAATATGATAGTTCGGCATTGACAAATTTACTTATACAAATAAAAAAAAAAATAAAAAGAAGAAACGACAATTGTTAACTTAAACCTAATTACATTTCGAACACTGAAATTGATTAATCCTATCTTGCTTTTTTATATCAATACGAAGTTCATGAATATTTCTGCGACAACTTTCACACATTATCATATCCATCATTTTGTAAACATGTTACAGAGCTACACACGCTGCCTCTCGAATTTTTATCAATAAAAACCACAAACATGATATCATACACATGTTTATACAGTATGAAAGCAGGTACATTAAAAACGATTTAATAATGATGATGATGATGATAATACATGTATAATACAACTTGTTTTAGTGAAAAATAATTGGCACCACTTAACGACAATGTATGTACTTTGAAAACTGTTAGTGTAAGCTAAATAAAGTCCACACGTACAACTTGTCTTCTATGTTCTCACACATTCTGAGAAGGAAACAACAGTCGATGCGTCTCAAGGGTCAAGACAGCACGCCGATCAAGAAGATGCTGCCACCTATTTTCTTAAGCATAACTTTTTCAAAAACCATTAGTTGGCCTCATTGGTCTACAATGACAATTTGGCTCAATATTACATGTTCGTATTGTACACATTTCAATCCTTAATAATAAAAAAAGAAAATCGTAATTATTATTTATGCCAACAAGCTTATTGCTGGTGTTTCTAAACACACAAGCCCTGTGTGGCCAATGTTTAAGAGGTTGAATCAGGACTCAAAAATTCCCGGCTGTGGCATTGAAGTTTTCAGTCCTGATGCAACCTCTTAAAGAAAATCTTGTATATTTTTTGCCAAAATTGAAATACCCTCTCACGTTATGACACATTTTGTTACATGAAACGTCAATGTTTACTGTTGTAATCAGGAAAGCTAAGGTTAATGCAGAGATTAAAGAGCCTGCGGTGGCTATTACATCATTGAAAAAACTCAGGAGTGTAACAAATAGTAGGTGCAACTTCTGCTCCTCTGCAACTGTTTTGAAGTACGGTGTATTGTGCCGGCAGCCGTCGCCATAGACGCTCAAGATCAAGCTACTGCTTCTAGAAACGCGGTCCGGCGACAATGCAGGGGTCAGAACAAAGGGGACCATGAGCGTGGCAGAACAAAGCATTCGAGAAACTTTCGACTCCGGCTTAATTATGAGAAGCTTAACACGGTACATATTTACCAGAGAATTTGCCGGTAAGTCACCTGGACTATAAGTGAGTGAGCGAGTTAGTGTTAGAGCAGTTTTTCTGAGGTGAGTATTGATTTTGTTGGGTTTTGAGCATGTGTTGTGCACAGTCAGTGTTGAGTGTGTATCGTCAGAGACAGTTTTGGACATTTAATTGTTGTGTCGGAGTTGTTCGTTGTGTGAAGCTTTTAGTGTTTGTATCGTCGAAACCAGCTGTTTGTTCGACACAGAAAGCAGGACTGAAAGGCAGTAACGTCTATGTCAAGGTTGCGATCGGACAGAACAGCTGTGAGTTACAAGGTCACGACGAATTGTAGATTGTATTAACGATAAAAAGGGGATTCTTTTTGTGATTCTGTTCCAAGGGAAATAAAATGACGGAAAGAGCAACTGAAAGTGTCATTTATCACAGTATTATTCCACAGCAAATGATCTGCATGCTTCTAGTACATCAATGTTACTTTCAGTGGTATGAGAGCTTGCTTCCGTAAGTGTTTTTCTGTACGTTCCTTGGATTTTGCTGGCTTATTTCCGATTGATTTATACGATCTACATATTTACGCACACAGATATACACATGACGGAGGCAGCATTTCAACCCGCATTCCCCTGCTCCACCATAAACGTCATCTAGGCACTTGGCGAACATTCTCATGGACACCGGCGATTGAAACAGTAGCGAAATTTTGGGCTTAGAACTGATCCGATGAAGGACCGAGCGGGGTAACTGTGGCGGTGAAGTCTGTGGGCCTGCTTTCGGGAGGTCATGGGTTCAATTCTCGTGGCTGACCTTCCTGACCCTGGATTTTTCGGGAGTTTTCCTAGGTCACTCAGGTGAATTCTGGGAAGGATATATACCTTGCATCCCCCGGTTTACTTCCTGTGATTTCATTCCCTCTGTCTGGTCTTTCCAGGTTGTTAGAGTCAGCGGATTTGCAGTTGTGCTGTGCTGCGCTGCGGTGGTGTTTGCGCTCTGGAAATACGGTGCTCGACTGAGAGGAGGCGCTGCGGTTGGCCGGCCAGCTGCCATCCCAGGGGGACTGATGTTCGGTCGAAGCTGGTTGGTGACGGGTTCTCTGTGGTGACCTTGGAACTCCGTCGGGCTGAAGAACTTGCCCGCACCTGTTAGGAACCCACCGTACTTATAGTTCCACTTGTAATAACTTCTGGCCGCCTGTAGGGTACTTTCATCTCATCTTTCCTCCCAGAGTCTGAAGCACAGTAAGCCATCGACAGACGTGTCGAATCCCCACCGTGACGGACAGACAGACAGACAGACAGATCCTATGCAGGAAGGAACTTTGTTATGCTAAATCTGTCCGCTGCTGCAATGCTTGGCATACGTATAAGCGGTAGTCTAAAAACACAGAATACTTTAGTGGATAATCTTTTTAAAACAATAGAACGGTTTTATTTTTTCGAATAAACAAATTGGTATGTCTGTGAAGAAACTGATGCTTCGCTTTATTCAGTGGTTTGTGCAAAGACAGCACGAATTCCAAAACGTATACTATGGACACACGCTAGAGCCAGGATATAAGTAGCACTTTATATTCTTGTGTAAAAGGACTAACATATTTCTAAAACCGCATATGCTGTTCGGTGATTCAATGAAAAATAATCACTGTACTGTTAGATTACTATCGATGTCGCACTGTGAAAAGGAAGAAAGGAATAAAAAATAATCTGATTGGAAATTCGTTTTGATAGAAATTTCCTCATCCACCAGAAATCCGTTTTCCAATATGCCGTATTTTACTAGAGCTGTTCTGATAACGATGTTCGCTAAAGGAAATAGTTTCTAGGAAGGGGATTACGAATACATATTTCTCCATGTCAAGTGGTTCTCTTCTCTGCATTCTCTTATTCTTCGTTGGAAACTCATAATGTTGGTGAAGTACTTTGAATCCAGTATCGTGTTGTTAGATTTTATTGTGCATCTCAGCAATAACATGCCATATTCGTCCTTGAAACATGACTTCCATGATTTCGGCGAGTTCACTAGATATACAGAATGTAAATGAATAACACCGCACGAATTTTACAGGTGATAGACGGTTCATAGGCAATCAACCTATGGTCTAGGATTACAAATTACAGAACTGTGCCTTAAAATTGTTTGAGGGTATGCACACCACTGATCATGACCGTTGCAGCTATAACGCATGATCAGAAAACAGGTGGACGAACTTCGTAGCCTGTCTATTTAGACGTAATGGTTATGGTGCCCGGAAGTGAAGGCACACACGTAGTAAAAGCGCAGGTTCAAATACTCATTACCCAATATTTCATATTCTTTTTTCTTTCCTTCTTTATAAGCGCGTGCTTAATCTAATTTGATTTACACGAAACATTTGTGTCGTAGTTTTTCATTTGACTAACATTTTGTTTCAAGTTTGTTTAACTATTATTTACATTTGTATGACCTAAATAGTCGGTACACACTGAGATTTTCGTTTTCACTTAAATGAAATGGTTCAAGCCTAACACAATGTTATTGTGTGCTGAACGAAATAGGAAATGAGACGTGGGTGATTCGAGTAGGGAAAAGTCACCATATGGTGGTGTTAGTGTCTTCCAGGGTTATAAGGGTCACCTATTTGTAGTATTAGACATTCGTCATGCTAACATGTATTCAGCGTCTCTTTGGGAAGTTGTAATACTTTGTAATCTTGGTTCAAGATTTTGTGAACTGTTTACAGCAGGTCAATTGAGGGAAGGAAAATTTCTGTTATTGACATGAACAAATAGCCTACGGTCAGCTTTAGACAAATGGCAATTGCTATTTTAAACCAAACGCACATTTCTCCCTGAATTGAAAAGAAAGGAGGAAAAGAAAGCTTATACCCTCTTCAGGTTTGAACTCGATTTCTCGGTTTCAGGAGGTCCATAGTTAGTCGGCATAACCGCACGGCCAAAGCACATGCTTTAGAACTGCCCTATATTTCTGTAGCCGTTTGCCACAACCTATTATCCATTTTCAGTGGCGTGCAGCCACATGTTAAGTCTCCAATTTAAGCGCTTTTCGTAGCGCTACAATTTAGAAGTGCTTCTTCAGAGAGAGAGCAGACAGGGTTTTTTAAAAATTAGTTTGTTGTTTAACGACGCTGTCAATGGCCGGGATCACATCAGCGTCGCCGGTGTGCCGGAAATTTTGTCCCGCAGGAATTCTTTTACATGCCAGTAAGTCTACTGACAGGCTTCATTAAGTTCCTAATAAGCACTATTTCGATTCCAGTGGATAATATTGATATATTTCTTTCTGTTTATGATTCATTGGTCACAATCTCTAATTACTTTGAATACGTATAACTTATTAACTTGACGTCGTAGACCATTGGTTTCCTGCCTCAAATTGATGGTCTATGAACCCTCTATCACCAGAAAAATTCATGCAGTGTTATTCATTCACACTCTGTATACAATGTGACATACAGGAGTTAATGAACTACAGCGAAATAACTTGAGGGACGGTAGAAGTGACTGATATAAGCAATTTGAGATGGGCAATGTATGGTCCGCGACTAAACATAACTCAGCTACATAGTGCTATATGTATTTTATCAAAAAGTGATAAGTCGGGTGGAAAATTGGCTTAGAATGTCTTAAAAACTACTGCACTAGTATAGAAATATCGATTTTCAGCAGATCGTTATCAGCGTTCTCAAGACTTATTACCACAAAAGTCTCCCAAATCTCGGATTAATCAGTTGACAGTGCGACACTGAACAAAGATTAGCTGCCTTCTTGCGTTGTGAAGCCTATTCTAGAGATGGCTGTTTAACTGCTCTTGTGGTTTGATTCGTATCACTACAAGCTGTTTGCTCCATGGACCTCGGGCTCATTTGAGTATCATTTCACCCATTTCATTTCATTCATTCGTCCGATATGACACAATGTTGGAGGGCGTTAATTAAACAAAAAAAAAAAAAAAAAAAAAAAAAAAAAAAAAAAAAAAAAAAAAAAAAAAAAAAAACAACTACACGCTGTTATTCGGATGGTCACAGGTTCGTTACTGTTTTTTCTTTCCTTTTTTTGTGCCATACGGAGAAGAGCGCTAACATTTCTGTTATTTCCTTGATTCGGGTCTTGAATAGAGTACGAAAAGCTTTCGCCGCTGTCTACTTTGTCATGAAAATTCACGTCATAATTTCGAGCAGTTCCTATAAAATGGCATAAAGAATTACATTTTTTAAAGTTTTTATACCTTCTTTCGCCCTTTAAACCATTTCGCATTTTGAAGTACAGCATATGAATGTATTAAGCAGGATACCTTTTATTAGCAATAATTGTGATTAATTGTACTGACAAGTTGAAATAAAAATGCATTAATTGAAACAGAACTTAAAATCTAGATCAAAATATTACGTTCTACTCGAAAGAAAGAGAGAGAGAGAGCGAGAGAGAGAGAGAGAGAGAGAGAATGAAACAATAATATTAGTAACAATAATAGTAGTATGATTATGATACTGATCATAATAATAATAATAATAATGATATAATAATAATAATAATAATGATATAATAATAATCATAATAATGATATAATAATAATAATCATAATAATGATATAATAATAATAATCATAATAATGATATAATAATAATAATCATAATAATGATATAATAATAATGATATAATAATGATATAATAATAATGATATAATAATGATATAATAATAATGATATAATAATAATGATATAATAATGATATAATAATAATGATATAATAATAATGATATAATAATAATAATAATAATAATAATATAATAATAATAATAATAATAATAATAATAATAATAATAATAATAATAATAATAATAATAATAATGAAATAATAATAATAATAATAATAATAATAATAATAATAATAATAATAATAATAATAATAATAATAATAATAATAATAATAATAATAATAATAATAATAATAATAATAATAATAATAATAATAATAATAATAATAATAATAATAATAATAATAATAATAATAATAATAATAATAATAATAATAATAATAATAATAATAATAATAATAATAATAATAATAATAATAATAATAATAATAATAATAATAATAATAATAATAATAATAATAATAATAATAATAATAATAATAATAATAATAATAATAATAATAATAATAATAATAATAATAATAATAATAATAATAATAATAATAATATCTAATGATGATAATGGTGATGATATATTTACACTTTGCAAAGAGAAGTAATAAAGACCAAAAGATTATTCAACACAAAATATAACGGTCCATAGTTTCATAGTTATTGGAGAATTCTAGTAATTTATTGCATTTTAGCTGCATACAATTTTATTAATCTTCTTTATCATTACTGAATGCATACTAAGAGGTCGTATACTATAGTTAATGGTAAGACTTTCTCTGTTCCCCCCCCCCCCCCCCCCACTGTCTCACTCTCGTATTTGGGCATCTATGTATTTCTGACCATGTTTATATGCGTAAAATATAATTTCACACGCTCTAGTACGCTATGAGACCAAAGTATTTCCACAAGTTTAAAAGAAAAGAAAACAACAATTCTGCCTTAAGTGTTCTCTGTAATTATTATTTTTTTTTTCTTTTCTGTACTGCGTATAGTAAGTAGAGCAAGTATTGTATTCCACCCAAAAACTCCATGTTGAGTTTTGAGGGCCCCTGAATGTAAAATAAAAACAGCATTTTTAGGAAAATGTCCACGCGCGCGCGTGTTTGTGTGTGTGTGTGTGTGTGTGTGTGTGTGTGTGTGTGTGTGTGTGTGTGTGTGTGTCTGTGAAGAGCATAACTCAAAAACGAAAGGTCTGTTAAAAGCCAAAGTTGGCATTTGAGTTTAATATGTTTTCAGGATGTGACATGAAGATTTTTAAGAAAATTCTTTTACCCTAAACTATCCTATACATGAAAAACTTTTCGAACATTTTGATTTTCTCGAAAAAGGCAGTAACGATTTTGATTAAAATGCCATACGTTTAAGATATTTTATGGTAAATGAAATTGCATATTTTGAATTTTCTGGCTGCAGTCTATGCAGTCCTGTTTAGTCTTGATGACTTTTGAGTTACCGGTAAACCCTAAGAGACAGACCAAGTCTTACCATACAGAAAATGTAGGTCTCGTTAAAACACACCATTTGTGTCCAAATGAATTGTTTTGTTGAATGAGTCATTTCGGATATATTCCTTTTGTATTTGTGTGAGTTTTGTAATACCTGTAGTTTTCTCAAATGGAAGGTCGTTATTCTTTTTATATATATTAGCTCTTTAAAGGGAACAGAATTTCAAAGTCTTCACATAGCGACCAGCTTCAAAAGATTTGACTATCGCTGAAAGCCTGCTGTAGGCCATGACAAGGCATTTGATTTTCTAATTTGATTATAATTAGTAATTATACTGATTACTTGGTGACATGTATACATATTTCTTGTTCACTTACATTTCCAAAATACATACTAGTTTTTTAAAATATTGGTGAGAAAATTTTTATATCCAGGAATAATTAATTACGATTTATTGAAACATATGCATTTTGCTGGTTTCCAAATGGTGATATTTATTTAACAACACATTTTGTAACGATATTTTTATTAAATAATAGACGTAATGTTCTTTGACAGGCAACAAATAGGGGATTAACTCTAGACCCCATAAACCGACTTGAGGAAAAATTGTAGACCAAATTAATCAGATTCATAAGGGAAAAAACATCATGAACGTTGCATTTTTTATTTAAGACATAAATACAAAATTTAAAATTGAGAAGTGACTGGACTACTTTTTGGTGCTCGTGAAGCGAGTTAAAATTTACTGTTAATTTGCTCCAACGTTTTGAATTGCAATTAAATGTTTTAGAAGATATTGGTTCACAAATTGTACGTGATTCTTTGTACATTTTATACAATCATCTGTATAGTACACTAAATTAAATAAATAGTTCTAAAATGGTTAGCTACCAAATGTTATAATAATTTTGTACATTATTACATTTTACCTATCAAATATTTTTACATTATACGATTCTTTATGCTTGATCATTCATATTTAAAATTGTCATCTATAGCTCTATTAATAGGCAGTCTTGATGACAACCCTAAAATAGGACAGCTATTCAACTACTGGCTTTTCTCTCATGTTCCCCGTGCATCTACAGGAATATTATCAATAATTTCTGAAATGTTTATCTCGACTGATGAATAAGATAGAGGAATAAGTGTTTGTTGTAATAGTTAGTAAGAGTAGAGAAAGTCATGATAGGGAAAGGCCGGAGGGATGTGCGTTCGCATGCGATACAGGTTAGCAGGACGCAGAGTATGAATGACGTCAGAAGTACAGCACGGCCATCAAATGTGCAAACAACTGCCACTAGAAGCTAGGCTCGAAAACAACATAACGTAGTACTCTACAAAGTAATGAAGCATTGCAAATGTTTGCAGACGCAAGGTTTTGATTCATTTCGCAGTGAGCTGCAGACGTGGAATGATAGTGTTCTTTAGTGTTCATATGATGCTTGTAAGTTGTGCCTCAGTGAGGTGGTTTGCATGGTCAGGCTGTACCTACCTGCAGTTGTTTACATGCGCGAGCGATAACAGTAAAGTCCATGTGCAGTATACCTATGGAAAAACACACATGCCTCCGGCCTTTACTGATAGGCAATATGCCACCGATATGACTAGTGCAGTTAAAGGCGTGATATACAATAAATACAAAAATAAGTAAATTTATGCTCTTTATTTTTATTATTTAAATGAGTTGATTAAAAAAGTTATACGCTGTCATGGCTGTTGCCTATGGCAGTAACACTCGGATGTTCACAATAATGCTCAGTAAATTCTTTGCTGTAAAACCCTGTGTTTCCTGTAGAATATATTTTTATGTCTACAATTAATTATTTTATTCACGAAGATATTCAAGTACAGCTGAAACAAAGAGAGGGAGTAACATTAAGCTAAAATTGCAGGGAAGAGCAGCGGAGCGGACGACAATTTGTCAAGTAGCACACACTCTTTATGCACGTTCTCGTTAATGGTTTTCTTGCGACGCGCTTCACCTCCACCATTTCATATTCCCTTCTCTTCTCTTCTCTTTAGCTTTTTGTTTTAATGTGTCTGTCGCTCCTGAAAATGAAATATCGCCTCCTGAAAACATCTGCAGTAGATAGCCAAATAATACAGCTGTGAATAGGAGACAAGGCTAACAACTCGCATTTGTTTCAAATACTTTTGTACTTTATGTCCTTTCGAGCCGCCTTTTGTTTCGTTGATTTAGTTGCTAAAGGCACTGCACACCAAACCAGAGTGAAATGTGCTTATTAGCTTTGTTTGCTAGTTCACCATGTCTCTACAAGTAGCAGCTGACTGCAGGACCAAGTATCTATGATAATCAATTGTTCTTTCACACAAGCCGTGTGTAGGACAATGGTTTCTAATCATAAACCAACAATATATCGGCAATACTAAATGCCACAAACATCACATCTCACGTTATAAATTTATTGATTCAAAGAGATGTACATTTTTACTTTCTCTACTGGTAAGTAGGGGAAGAATTGTATTCCACCCAAAAAATAGATGTAGAAATTTCACCGGAAATATATGTTTTGAGGCCCCCTGAATCCAAAAAAAGCATTTTTAGAAATAGTTCTGTGTGTCAGTGTGTCTGTGGACAGCATAACTCAAAAACGAAAAGTCGGTTAAAAACCAAAGTTGGTATTTAAGTTTAATATCTTTCAGGGATGCGACACGAAGATTTTGAAGAAAATAGCCCCACCCTAAACGACCCTTTACACGGAAAATTTTTCGAAAATTTTATTTTCTTGAAAATGGCTCTAACGATTTTGATTAAAATGTCAGATGTTTGAGATATTTTTATGACAAATGAAATGTATATCTTGAATTTTGTGGTCATAGCCCCTGTAGCCATATTTACTCTGGACGACTTTTGCGTAACTGCTAAACCGTTAGAGATAGACCAAATCACACTATAAAAAAATGTAGATCTTGGTAAAATACACAATTTATGTCTGAATAAATTTTCTTGTAAGGTGAACCATTTCGGAGATATTCCTTGTTATGTGTGTGAGTTTCGGACAACTTAGAACTTTCGTGAAATGGATCATCGTTGTTCATTTTTTTTATATGTTAAGTGTGCAAAGACAACACAATCTCAAAGCTTTAAAACATTTGACAATCGCAAAGAGCCTACTGTATTCTGACATTCCCCTTGCACCTACAAGGAAATAAGCAATAAGATAATTTGTACAAATGCTTATGTTTACTAACAAAAAGAAGATATACTCGTAGGAATAAGAGTTTGTAATGGTATGTACAAGAGTAGAGAAAGTCATGTGAGTGCAACACATCAGATTTTTTGTGTCGTAGGGTTTCATCTATCTCTTAAGGTTAACAAATTATAAAATTTATGCAAAGCTAATTCAGGATGCACAAGATCACAGGATACTGTACAAAATTCAAGATAAAAGTTTAGTTTTTCATGAAAGTAATAATATGTGTTTTAATATAAACATTACAGCCATAATGAAAAATAACGGGAGACGTTCAATGTAAAGATTAGCTTGGTGGAAAATTGAAAATATTTCTGTCGTGTCCTTGAAGGATATAACCCCTAGTGCAACAGCCGCTTGCGTGCAAAGGCTTACCGCCCAACCGCTATGTCTCCCACCTCTGCCCATTACAGGCGTCACGAGTGGGGTGCAGAACTGAAGGATGGGACGTGATCAGCGCCCCGAGTCCTGCCGCCTGGTTATGCGGCCTTTGCGACCGTGGCATAACGTGGTTACGTGTTTTGCTGATGAGAGTGGTGGACTCAAAAAATTAAAAAAAAAAAAAAAGAAGAAGAAGAAGAAGAAAGAAAGGAAAAAAGAGCTGTAAGAGGATGGGCAAATTATCCAAAGACATGGAACAGTATTCAAAGTAAGTATTTCCCAATCACTATTGAACATATGCAACTGAAAAAGTGCTTAAGGAACCAGGAAAAAGGCATTTTTAAATTTAAACCAAAACGTATAAGTTTAAAAGGAAGAAGAAAAAACCTAAACAGTGTTGTGATCGAAGGTGAAGTTTCTTTTTTATCGACATGCATTTGCTAGGGCTAAATTTTCCTCTAAGACTAATCTAAACATGACACACATCAGATTACAAACTATTCCTCTGTCCAGGTACGGGATGTGTCAAAATAATTATGGAAACATTTTTGAGAAGAATGAAGGAACAAATGAGCTGCTTCCGTTTTATTATACTTTAGAAAACCACGGACTACTTCATGGGGAAGAAATAGATCCAAATGTAATGTGGAATGAAAGAAAAGTTTAAAAACATGGGAGCCATATGTTTAATAATTCTTCCTTTTCTGTTGTACCTGGTTGCATTAATTATTAAAACAATTTTTTTAGATAACTGAATCAATTAAAAAATTATTCATATATTACGCGGGTCATAGAACTGCTTTTAGTATTAACAATAATTTCAAAACTTTCATTGTTCAGTTTCAGAGACCACTAAATCGCAATTTTGATAACAAACCCAGCCACATCAAAATTTCTTCAAATTTATTTCTGAAATATTTAAAAAACCATATCCCAGAAGTATTTTAAATTCTAAAATGTCATGTTAAATCATTCATTTAAGATTTTAACATTGAAGTTAAACTACTGTGGATAATGGGTTATCCTAGGCAGTTTTTTGCAACTATCCAAAACAATAGGTGAATTGATTTGGCGGCGTTTGATACTAGGTGCCTCATGTATAATTTTAAAGCTAAGATAGCATAGGTTACGTTAAAACAAAACAAAAAAACAAGGAACACAAACTACAAGATTTGTTAGATTTCAGGAGTGCAAGAATCTAGGCGTGAAACGTGACGTTCTTTACCAGCATAATCGCTGCAATATAAATGGTTTTATGGACTTTACTGTACTTACCAACATTATTGCACATTTTAAAGAACGACGATCCTGAACGTCGAATGGACTTTATTGGTTTTTGTAGGCACATAGCAAATGAGGTTGAAGAGTTTGAGACGAAAGTTGTGTATTCTAATGAAACCAAATTCAAAATTAACGAAACGGCAAATTATCATAATTACCGTTACAGGGCTCCAAAAGTGCCACACATTCATGTCAATAAGGTAGGGATATACAAGGAGGAGGGGGTCAATGTCTGTTGTGGATTGTCATATATATATATATATATATATATATATATATATATATATATATATATTAAATAGGACCATTCTTCTTAAAGTTGCGCAGTATGCGCAGAAATTCCCGTGGACACATTGACTATTGTTCAAGCAATGTCTATTTAGCCAATAACGGTACCTATTTTGAGAAATGAAGATAACTGAACAGGTGGGTCACCTGTGGAAGTGGAAGTGGAGCTAATAAGATGCTAGAGGAAAAGTTTTGCTGAAGAGGGATTTTCGACCTAGTGGACTGAGTTAAGTTCTGAGGTTCGAATCTAATGTTTCCGACTGCATCTCACCCAAACCTTTGATATAGATATTTCACCTTAAATACACGCTTTGACACTGCTGAATCTAAAAAATAGCATTTTTAGAAAAAGGTCCCTGCGCACTTCTTTGTTCGTATGTGTGAATAGCATAACTTAAAAGCAGAAGTTCAAAACTTGGAGCTTAACTTCAGCATTTTTTCTAAGGACGCGACATGAAGGGTTCCGAAGAATCCCCAAACTAAACTTTACATGGAACTTTTTCCACCAAGAGTTTAATTTTCTCGTAAATAGCTTCAAGGATGTTGATTAAAATACCATATGTTTATGATACATTCTTCTTCTTTCTTCTTTCCTTGATTACCCTCACCTTATGTAGGACTTACACCCCCTAGGACTTACAAGCCAGTGCCTAGGGTCAGACACCTGTCGGGGAGCGGAGGGACCTCTGAACCAGACAGAGAAGATACATTCATGACAATTAAAATATATATGTTGAATTGTCTGGGAATAGTCTCTGCGTTGTGAATGACTTTTGGATAACTGGTAAACTGTAAGCGATAGACAAAGTCTTACTATACAAAAAATGAAGACCTGGCTAAAGCACACTCCCCATGCACAAATAAATTTAAATTTAACAAACAGTGATTGAAATGGCTTCCTTCTGCTTGGATGCCCGTCCTAAAATTACGTTCCATGATATTATGTACTGAGTAGCAAATTCCTAGATTATTTCGTATTTGGTCAAATCCAGTGTGGATACCTGCTCTGAGAAGGTAGGGGAGTTGCATAAACCACGTGCTTAAGATGTCTCTAGATACCAAAATCCATTAGACTGAAATCAGAAGATTGGGCAGATTATGCATTGAATCCCTTTTACCAATACATCCTGGCGGAAATTTATGATTCAAGAAATTATATCCAGCTGAAATGAACTGGGGTACCATCGTGTAAAGGCCACATTCATTGGATGAATTCCAGAGCTACATCATCAATTATACTTGCAATTCACTTCTGAGAATCTTTAGACACTTCTCTGCAATCAGACGTGGAGGAAAGAAATGGGGACCGAATAAAGTTATCATAAATAATTCCACCGTAAACATATAGCCGAGGTTGTTTTTGATTCAAAGTCCGCCACATTTAGTCCCCGCACCCACTGAATGTGATATGGGTACACAGAATTTTCATGAAATATTCTCCAAATAGTCGTAAGACTAACGCCTTCCCTTACTGCAATGTGTAGCGTACTATCTGATATGGTTACGTCCACATCACGAAGAACTCATAACTCACGGTCAATACTTGGTCTCCCAACATGCAGAACACTCCTAAATGATCCACCTATCTCTAGCGTTGGCGAATTCATAAGAATGTTACCGTACAAGGTAATGCCTGTCGGGGTACCCTTCTGCATAGAGCTCACGTGCTCGTGGTGTATTCCTATACATAAATTTAGTATGTATCATCTGTTAACTCACAGAACACATTTTCTTCTGCGCTCTGTGTTCTACAACAAGGAGCCAAACAAACCAAACCATCAACGGACAATAATGTAGTTCTATTTATTATTGGGGTGAAGCTCTAACAAACGATTTCCAGAACCATGTTCGTAGGAACCGTTTTACTGTTTTGATGTTGAGAGGGTATCCCCGAAATGCAAATACAATAAACACAATCATGGATTTGGAAATTTTTAAGATAAATTAGGCAAACAAGACTAAACTCAGAAGATATTGTGTGTGTGTGTGTGTGTGTGTGTGTGTGTGTGTGTGTGTATGTGTGTGTGTGTGTGTGTGTGTTTACAGTTAAATTATTCATGATCTATACCCTCTCATGACTGTGCATACTTACCTACAACTTTCCAAAAACAAGTCACATAGTTTAATTGAAGATATCCTCAGAGTATGATTAATGCACGATGATATTCATTCTCAGCTCGTTTGTGTCTTTTGAATGGACGTTTTCAGCAAATATGGAATTGCGTGTTCGATCAAATATTTTTTTTGAAAAACAGGAAATGCAACTAGTATTTCTGTGAATTTAATGTATTTTGCATAAAACATGGTGGATTTCTCTATTTAAATAATTGCTATTTACGTTACTCTTCCACCTAGATATAAATGACCTCCGGTTATTCCAATGACTTGCTTCTGTGACTAATCTCTATTTCCCTGTTTAGTGCTCGAGCGCGAGTAGTTCAAGATGTTTTTGAAGAAAAGGTACATAGATAGTGAAGAGAGGCACAGAAATGACATTTGAATCCCATTAGCTGACGAAAGAAGACAGATGACACCAGTGTTTTAAGAGGCGAAGACTGGTACAGGCGCCGTCGACCATGATATACACAGTTGCCGAAAGGCAAAACTTGTGAGATCGGTAAACTCATGTTTTGGAAGCCCTGTATCACCTGTATGATATAACCTAAAACTTAACCCCGGCGCGACAGCCCACGAAGGGCCAAGGCCTACCACCCAGCCGCTGCGTCCCCCACCTCTGCCCACTACAGGCGTCATTGGGGGGTGCAGTACTGGAGGGTGGGACGTGGTCAGCGCCCCGAGCCCTCCCGGCCACTTATGCGGTCTTCTAGACCTCGGGCCGCTATTCTACATCAAGTAGCTCCTCAATTGGTCCCCCTGGGACCTAACGAGGCTGAGTGCACCCCGTGCTAGACCTCCCAGAGGGGATAAAATCTCTATGCTGGTACCGTGCATAGAACCCAGGTCCTCCGCACCAGAGGCAAGCGCGCTACGGAGGCGCTCATGATATAACCTACATACATTTATTCTGAATTTTCCTGATAATTTTTGTGGGCTTCTCTTAACGGGCCCAAATGACCTAGATGTCGACGGTCACTTAAACTCCACTCACTCACTCACTCACTCACTCCTCACTCACTCACTCACTCACTCACTCACTCACTCACTCACTCACTCACTCACTCACTCACTCACTCACTCACTCACTCAGTCACTCACTCACTCACTCACTCTTCTTAAAGAGACAGTTCTGCATAATATTTACGTTAATTTTGATCTCGCAACTCAAATTACGAGTACAAGTACCTATTATGACCTGGGACTGAATTTTGATTCTCCTATATTTTATAGGGATGAAATAAATATTTTGCATCAAAACAAAGTTCCAGCACAACCTGATTTATGGTTTTGAGAGAATTAATTATTCAATTTATTCACAATGTGAAAATACTTTAATATTAAATTATTCTATGCGCATCAAAAACTAAAATATCACAACACTTTTTTTGTTTTACAAATTCTAATTGCCCAACAAACACCATCAATCTCTGGCAGGAAGAAAAAATAATTACTTTTAAAGTAATTAATTTCTTCGCTTTGATGGACATTAAACTATTTTTTAACTTTTGGGGAGTTTAAATTTTTAAAGCTAACACATTTTGTTCAAATACTGTCATAAATTTAAACAGAAAAGGAGCGCTTAATTGAATTGTACATGGTATTTAAAAAGCATGCGCGAGACGTTTAAAAATGACGGAATCTAAAATATCCACTGCCATCTGATGACAGAAGGTTTAGGGAATATTTATATACATAAACCTAAAACTCGTTAATTTCATCGTTTTTCGGCCATTTTTTAGTGCCAGGGTCCCTTAACCTATTTACATTATTTTTCACAAACCCATCGTATTTACATAGTTCTAATCCCTTACTCCATTTCTTGTAATTTCTCTTTGTTAAACTTCAAAGAGTTTGGTACATCAGCTGGTTTAATAACAAACGCAGAGCCTCTGTACTAGTGGAACAAGTATGACGTAACCCGGACAAAACTAAGCAACTTAATGAGGGTTTCCATAATGGTTTATAACGGTATACTGGTAACTCCACTCAAGTTTCTATTTTGTCTTACAACAACCGCATAAGAGGCCATGGTTAGGAAGTTACGGACGGAGGGCCCTGTGCGTACGCAACTAAAGAAGTGGCTTCGCTTGAAGAAGGGACATTGCAGTTTATGTACAAGGAAGGCGGCCGTTGTTTGTATTATCTGCTAAAGTCACGACATTTAATAGGTGCACTGACAAATAATGTAAATATGTATAAATGTTATTTTTAATAATTACTGAACAAAAGAGTATACTGTTTGGAAATTATACAGTTAAAGCCGTTCTCATAAATAAAACTCAGAGGGTATTTACTTATTTATTCACATCGTGACATCGGACTCAGCACACAACAAAGAACTGACGGAACCAAGCTCCTTCACGACACATGCTGTGCCGGCGAGCGGGCAAAGACGTTTAGGGCCAGGCTGCCTCACGCGACTGCTGTGTGTACGTGACTGTCACTGTCAACAATCGAAGTGGCACAAACATAAGAGGTTTCCGGGACGTTCTAGAGACTTCTAGCTGCGTCATTTCCAGTGCGTGTGTGTGTGTGTGTGTGTGTGTGTGTGTGTGTGTGTGTGTGTGTGTGTGTGTAACTCGAGGTCTATGACGTCATCACCAATATAGAAGAAGGCCAGAGTGAGTGAGCTTTAGAGCTGAGTTAGGAACATGACTCGGTCAGTGTGTCAGTGAGTGTGAGACAGCTGTCCGTGTGTGTCTTCGTGTTGGGTCGGAAAAAATTCGAAGAGCTTCGCGAGTTATTATAACGTAATTAGGGTATGAGAGACAGAAGAAGTGAAGAAACACACTGAAAGGACTGAGCAAGGTTATGAGAGGAACAATTGTGACTTGTAATAGAAAGAGTGCCCACTGTGTTAACAACCAGAAGAAAACTGTGTTTGTGGTGGAAAAGTAACAGGACTGATTACGTCATTTTTGTCAAAATATGGATAGATTTTAATATTTGAAAACGTTCATTAACTATAGGCACTACTTCCTTAGTTATAATGCAATGCAAATATTATACATAGCTTCAAATTAGGAAAGGTACTTCAAAATTAGTTAGCTGAAAAAAACTCCTCTAAGCTATACATCACAGCCAAAATAGTTGTTCTTTCTCACCTAGAACCCTTTCCATTTAAATGAAGATGTCCAAGGAGCAGATAAATTGCACCCTATCGCAATCCCTGAAGGCACGTTTCTAAGCATTTGGCGACTTTGCCAAACCATTTGTCACCCTTAAACTCCATTAGCCCACAAGGATGTGTTTAACGTGCACAGGAACTACATAGGTGTTGTCAGTGGAACAATCCTAAAGCTGCCTCAGAGCAAATATCCATCCCTCTTAGTCTACAACAGTATCTAACAGAACTGTGTTCTTAATTAGTGTATTAATGACTAAACATTAACAACAATACATAAGTTCATGGCTTATCAAATGTCAGACGCTTGTACATTGGGTGTTATGAAAACATTTCCAGTATTTGGAAAGGGTCACAAAACACTGTGTGTGTTTTCGAAGAAAATGAACAAATGTTTACAATACTCCATCTCTCTCTCTCTCTCTCTCTCTCTCTCTCTCTCTCTCTCGATATTTCAACGACGCATCTTCACTTACTTTTTGTAATGTGGAGCTGAGCGTTCTTGCCTCAGTCAACTCTCAAAAACATTTTTAGCTCAAGAGTTCCAAAGTGTAAGAGAAATGAATCTAATTAGTCTTGTTGATCTTAAAATAAGGTTGTAATGGGCAAGGGAATTTATCAAGAGCTTTCTTCCTTTTCTCGTCTGTGTAGAATTACTGGAATCCTTCTGAGTTTAAATTTTGTTCATTTTTGTTATACTTTGCAAGTTTAATTAAGGACATTGCGGTGATGAATAAAAGATCTTTTCCCTTCTTAAATTAAATCAAGGGCCACTTTTATTAAGTACGTGGTTATCCTTAGCTTCAACACCAAAGAATATAACATCAATGGTGCTCTTTCTTAATGCTCAAACGGCCTTGTTAAGATACCAGTAGAACTTTACAGTCTGCATTTTGTCTATCTGCTACTCTACTTTGAATATTCCTTATACCTCATCGCCAGTACAAGGCTGACTTGCAGCCAAGTAGGTGTGGAAATGTGATTTGTTCTCCCAGTGTATTAGCTGAAACATCAAGTTGTGCCATTTTTTACCCCATAAGAGTGTAAATGTTTCGATTTGAGTGTAATAAAGTTGTCTACGCCAGTGAAAGTTCTGTAGGTTTGAGTACTATGCATACATACTACACCATTCTCCAAGACGTACACACATATTTCTCAATTCGACTTCATAAAAACACTGGCTAGACGACTTTCTCAAAACTCAATGAGAGACTCATCAATGATCGGCTACCGACAGGACTCCTTTTGGTAATCTCCAGGATTTTGAGAAAGCCTTTCGCTGAAACGCAAATAACTGCTCAAGGATTAAAGGGGAAACGATGTCCATTCTACTGAGAGGAAGGCCAACTGCTACTGTGTCAACTGTGATCGTCCAGTCTACCAAACCTGTCACTCTGTAATGTAGAGGACATAACATGTCATGATTAGGGCCCGGATGTTTATGACCTAAAAATGTTAGAAATATGCAAGCACTTATGACCGAAATAAATAAGAAAATATGACGATAAATATGACCTAAATTTTTGGGCGTATTTTTTAAATCTTAACAATTTTAATACTGTTTGATTTAACATTATATTTAAAATCTACTTTAAAAATCTAGCACACTACAAAATAAATAATATTGATTGTACGGTTACATTTTTAATTAATCTATTAATTTAACCCAGAGGTAACCCTCAACTTAGCACAGAATGAAATAAATGTCGCATTTTCAAGGGCGATTAGAAAGAATCACAATAGCAATTTACTTACATTTTGAAGTATTCAAAAGGGAACAACATTGACCTGTAACGGAAAAAGACCTCTCAAAAACGTTCACCACATATCTCCCTTCAGCGTCGAAACCCAGATCAGCGACGCAATGGCGTAGGTATTCTATTTAAAACATCTTCGTAACAGGCAGATAGTGGTTCTTGCAAAGTGTTGTTGCATCGGGAGTGTGCTGATTAGTGTATTTCACACACTATTCGTGGTCACACACGTACAATGAAATCTATACAGTAAAATATGAGGGTTGCTTCCATACCTAGCATCAGGTATTTATCTTACAGACTGAACCATTAGATTTCTGAGAATTTTAATTATGGAAACAATTGACTTCGGCAGAAAACCTGACAACAGCCACACTAAACTATCCGAGCTTTCCTTGCATCTGTCACTTCGCACGCGTTTGTCTCTTTCTGTACAACTTACTCTCCAAATTCACAGGGCGGCGCCGTGGCCGAGCGGTTAGGGCGCTCGCCTACCACCTAGGCGGCCCGGGTTAGATCCCAGGGACCCGCATGTGGTATTCGTGCTGGACTAAGCGGCGTCAGGGCGGGTTTTCTCCGGGTTCTCCGGTTTCCCCCGCCATCTCATTCCACCGGTGCTCCATCTTTATTCCATGTATCATCAGTGTCACCGCCTGCGGCGCCGTAGTAGTAATAGTGGGCGTTAAACACTACAACAACAATCCAAATTCACAGAAATATATCGAGAAAGATAACTGTAAGAAGTATTAGAGACAAAAAGTAGATGTGACAAATGAAAACGATATTTTATACGACTGCAAGCACATATGCCAAACTGGAATAGAAATATAAAAATATGCCAAAAATACAATTTAACAAAAAGTATGACTATTCTATGAAAAATGACAAGAAGATTACATAAAATTTAAAAATAATCTAAAATGTGACTTTACATGATGCATCAGAATTGCATAATTTTAATCTCCATAGATATAATCGTCCTTCGCTTGTATCTTACGTTGTTTAAAAAAAAGAAAAAAAAAGAAGAAGAGAATAACACACACACACACACACAAAGAAAAACTATGACATTACAGAAACATCCGGGCCCTGATCATGATTATTGGACACTTGTGGAATCAAGCTGAAAGATTTAAATTTAAATTGTGTTACGTATAATGTAACTCAAACTGTTTAACATGACTATTAATGCAACACCTTAAAATTTGGTGACAAATGTCATATTTATAAAGTACTTTAAAACTCTCATTCACAAATGATTAATTTTCATATAATACTTTTCAAATAACTTTCAATGTTACTTTTCTTATGTTAGTCTACAATGGCGTATT
Source organism: Tenodera sinensis (assembly GCA_030765045.1). NCBI lineage: Eukaryota > Metazoa > Arthropoda > Insecta > Mantodea > Mantidae > Tenodera > Tenodera sinensis. Next base: position 243,001,799 of record CM060962.1, read on the forward strand.
AGTTTTATATAAGTTTCTCCATTTACCAACAATTTTTGAAATAGTACCGCGTTACCCGAAAAATGACCAGCCGCTTTAATGTTATTCATGTTTTAAAAACACGGCATTGGAGGCTCGTGCATATTTTTCTTTTGTTTGGAAATTTTTAAAGGCTGGATATTTGATGTTCAGGATCTTACAGTAGGGTCAATGATTTTAGCTTGAGCTCTTGCTTGATTAATCGCGATGATGTAATGATTGCGACTGCTAACGTGGTCACCAAGACCATGATCGTCCAGACCTTTAATTCGAAGAACTTCGGCCTGTTTAAAGCCTACGGTGTTGTGTCTTTCTTATTCTCAGTAGATTTCCGCCAGGACAACTTCCCAGCACACGTGGAAGGGTTTCGTATTCATCGCAGCCATGTGTGCAATGGTTAGGGCCGATGAGGGATCGTACCATGGCATTCAACTTCAACATATCTCTCCATTTAGAATTTGATGCACCTTCCTTAGTTCTTATCCAGGAGTTTGCAGATGTAGCCTCACAAGAAAATGCTACCGCTTTACTTTTTGAAGGTAGGCTCACCAGGAAACACATTCTTATTCAAGCAGACATTTCTCAGCTGCGGAATAATTTTGTTTTCGTCGTCTCTATATTTTTGCGCTCTTCACCCAGTACTTCCACTTTTACGTCCTTTTTACTTTTTCTACTAGGTAGAAGCAGTATGGCAGTATGGTATTCGAATAAAAATTTCGATGTCGAGATTTCACAGGAAATGTATGTTTTGAGGGTCCCCTGAATACAAAAAGGCACTTTAGCAAAAGGTCCTGGTGCGTGCTTGCGCGCGTGTGTATGTGTGTGTGCCTGTATGTGTGCGCCTGTGTGTGTGAATGTGTGTGTGTGTGTGTGTGTGTGTGTGTGTGTGTGTGTGTGTGTGTGTGTGTGTGTGTGAAAAGCATAACTCAAAAACGAAAAGTGGGTTACAAACCAAGTTTGGTATTTAAGTTTAACGTCTTTCAAAGATGCGACACGAAGATTTTGAAAAACTTCCTTCACCCTAAAGTACCCTTGGAAAATGTTTCGAAAATTTTTATTTTCTCACTAATGACTAACGATTTTGATTAAAACGTGTAGGATAGTTTTATGGCAAATGAAATGTGCATTTTGAATTTTCCGGCTATAGCCCATGTAGTCCTGTTTACGTTTGATAAATTTTGCGTAACAGGTAGACCGTACGAGATAGACCAAATCTTACTGTACAAAAATGTAGATCTCATTAAAACACACAGTTTATATCCAAATGCAATTTTTTGTGGAATGAACCATTTTGGAGATATTCCTTGTTAGTTGTGTGAGTTCTCAAATGCAAAGTGGTTATTCACTCTCTTTTACCTCTTGACCATATAAAGGCCTGAAAATTCAAAGCCTTCATTTAGTGACCGGCTTTAAAAGATTTGACTATTGCTCAAAGCCTATTGCACTCCCATGTTCCCCTTGCACCTACAAGAAAGTCAGCAATTTCTACAGATGTTTATCGCGACTAACATGAAGAAGTTAGAGGAATAAGACTTTGTAAGAATAGGTAGTGCAAGAGTAAAGACAGTCCCGTGAGTGCAACACATAAGATTTTTTCCTTTTTTTTTTCTTTTCTATCTGTGGTTTAAATTCTAAAGTGTTCTTACCTTTCAAGATGACTGGAAAATGAATTCAACAATTACGCAGTGGATTCTCCATAAATTGATGGTTCAACAAGTCCAACTTTAAAGGGAAACAGAAAACACTGAGGGGGACAAAATAAGAAGAATGTTAGGAAGGAGGAGAAGGAACAGCAGGGTAGAAGAAAACGTAATTAAAAAACTGGTTTTGATATGACCTCGAATGTGTCTTTCGAGTGACCAGCTACATTTCACTACACAGGAAGAATTATTAATTGGCAAACATTCCTTTTTTCTGTCTGTTTTATGAATACTTAGCAGCGCATAACCTCATTAGCGCCAACTCGCTTGAGACGAACTCACGGTTCGTGAAAAAAATATTGGCCCCAGCAGGAATACATTAGTTCTTATGGCAAGTTTCATCGGTTAAGGCGAATTACCAATCCTTTTTCAGTCCCTAGCGTTATGCAATTTCATTCTAACACAAACTACAGATGGTACAGCATTTTAAATGTTAGGTATTTAGTTTCCAAACTGAATGCAAGAAATGGGACTACATAGCTAAGTACTCATTGTTGACTCATTTTAACGTATTGTAGATCGACCGCTGCGATTGTCACCTCAGCAATCAGCGTGTATGGTACATTTAAATAATTTCAATAATTTGTGCATTACAATTTAGAAACGTATTCGGCGCCAGATATTCTTTTAGTCATAGCCACCGGGTTAGGATAATGAATAAAAATGAACAAACGGTAGCAGGCGAAACATGGCAAAGAGGAAACACAGCTCTAAATGTACAGGTAAAGCTTAAGATTCAAGATGAAGTGGAGCGTGATACAAAGAAAACAGCAATTACAGAGCAGTTAGGAATTCCCAAATCTACTTTATCTATGACAACTAAGAATCGCGAAAAAAGCATTATTGCTGCTGCATCGGGTTCCGACTTCATAGCGCTAAATATGAAAACATCGAGATGTTTGCATCTAACATACCTTTAAGTAGCCCTATGATTCAGTCAAAAAGAAATGAAAATTTCAAAAACATAGGCATGGAAGTCTTCACTTTTTCTGCTGGTTGACTGAACGCGCTATAGTTAAAATTGGTTGTGAAATTACAAGATATTTTCGTTCCCGTGAACGTCAGTAAACCATGCTTGAATTTTTTCCCAAGAAAACAGCGTAATTTGTGAGTACGTGTACTTTTACAGTCATTACAGTGATATAAGTCTACAGCAATGTAAAGTGATTAATACTGTAGTGTATAGGACATGGATGCGTATTAAAATATGTGTTTTTCAGTTAACACGAATTTTTAACCCGAACTCTCGATTTTTCGGTTCCTTCGGATTTCTTTAAAAGAGATTACATTGTATATTTATCAACATTGATCATCTTTATTTTGTTAAGCTTTTAATATATATTTAATGTTTCTCTTAGTCCTATTACACCTACAATGAGAGAAAAGAAATTACATATAAATACAAATAACACTTACAGCTGTGAATTCAGTGTTTTCTCTTAATAAACTTGATCGTATCTATGTCAATATTGTTTTACGAAAGATGTGAAAAGTATAAGAAGCTTATATGGAGCAAACGTTTCCAAAACACACGTTCGAAGTGTTGTAAAACTTTGTAATCGAATATGACATGGGAAAGTTGTCTTTAAAACTTCAATAAATTGTAGCTCTTTTCCAGTGAGCGGCGCTCGTAGTTTCACCTTCTACAGTGCACCGTGACGCTATAAGAAGCCTTTTATAAAATTTGCAGAAAACGTGAGAGTCGTCCCCATGTCTCCGCGTTTTTTAAAAGACTCCTTCTCTGAAATGTTATTACCCGGCATCATCCACCATTTCCATGTAGCATCTTCAACTGCTGCAGTCGTGAAGCCGGAGACGAACTCATCATATTTGTAGTGCAAAAGTGGAATAAATAACATTTTTTTCCATATTGGCTTAAACCTTTTAGCGCGTAGCATCAGAGTATCCGTAAAACAATACTAAAGGAAACTGAAATGTAAATGAAACTAAAACACGTGGTCGTGAAACATTCGTTTCTCCCCCTGTGAAGTAGATCATAAGGCATTCACTTAGTTTTCTTTTTCTTCCTCTTTCGATTCTTCATTCGTTCAAGTGTTGAGCCATATAAGTATTACGACCTCCACCTGAATTACCAATCCAATATTTCCTAGCACGACCTAAAGATCTCTTCCAGTTTGGCCGATAGAGAAACACCGCCTTTGGGATTCCAATCAGAAGTCTCCAATGGGGATAATATTATCACATAGTTATAGAATATTTTCCACATGCCTCCCTTCCATTTACAAACAAAATGACGGGCGCTCCAACCAATTCCAAAGAATATCTGTCAGTATTGTTCTCTTTATCCGTTTGCAACCTGCAGTGATTCTCTTTTTAAGATGATCCAAATCTCGAAATTTCTTCTGGAGCACAATTGATTTCAGGTGGCCCCACAGGTAAAAATCCTTGGGAGTGAGATCTGGTGACCTAGTTGGTCACTACACTGGACCACGACGACAGATCCAATGCCCCGGAAACTGGTGGTCCAGCCGTCGGCGCTATTTAATGCCATAGTGTGGTGGTGCTCCGTCTTGCTGAAATAATGCAGGTAAGTCCCCACTCTAGTCCAAAATTTACACGAGCATGTCATTTTTCGACATGTTAAGGTATCCTTCAATGAAAAATGGACCAACAGTCCTGTTACCCGATATCCCGCACCAACCATGAGTTTCGCTGCACCTTGACGTTTGCATTTCGACATTCAATGTGGATTGCACCTCACATTTTGCAGGTTCACTTCACCACTAGCACAAAATTTGCCCCATCTGAAAAAAGGATGGAACTAATAAATTCAGGGACACTGTGATAAATGTTTAGTGCTCATTCACAAAACTCTGCCTTACGATCAGGGTTGTCCTCTGACAGCTGCTGCAACATTTGCATATTGTATGGGTGCCACATTTTAGTACGCAAGATACGCATGGCATTGCATTGACTGATACCAACCTCTGCAGAGAGGCGTCGGGTTATTTTTCGGACTCTTGACCAGCGCTGCTAGCACCACCGTTGACGCAGCATCATTGTTGCTATCTTCGGTCTTCCAGATGTGGCTGCTTCGTCCACGAACTGCCCTCTTGAATTTCAGGACGAGTTTGGCCACCGTGTCATGGGTTATCTACGTGCTGTGTGTTGCATTGAACGTACGCGCTACATGACGCGTGGTAAAAAATAATATTGTTGTTTAACGACGCTGTCAATTGCCAGAATTACATCAGCGTAGCCGGTGTACCGTAATTTCATCCCGCAGGAGTTCTTTTACATTCCAGTAAATCTACTGACATGGAGCTGTCGATGACGCGTAGTACCCCTTCCAGCCAACAGACTAATGTCGATCTTCTCTTCCTTCGTTAGTGGCATGCCTTTGGAGTTGGTTCAGCTACTTGAAAAGCAAAATAAACATTAGTCATCTTTATCCCCATTTGTATGGAGACTTCTGAATCAGCCTGTATGTATGTGTGTGTGTGTGTGTGTGTGTGTTTGTGTGTGTGTATTACGTGATTTTTAAAGAAATCGTGTAACACTACGAACTTCGTATTTGATATTTTTTAGCATGGCACTGACTTAATAAGATTATGGTGAGTAAATATGTAGCAGCACGTTATTGCATCGGAGGTTAATTTCTGCTAAAGCTACCATTCGTCAGCAGACTATGTTATGGATAACTTTCCTGAACTTTCCTTTCATACAGATTTTGAACAACCACCGCCACCACCACGACCACGGTTCACCTCTACTGTAAGACATGTAAAGTACTTACATTGTAAGTCGCCCTTGGGGTAATTATCTCTGATGTGAAATTCCCTTGTGGTCTAAGCGGGAAAGTGCGAATCGGTTGGGGAATTTAATGTCATGCTGGCAAGTTGGCCATGGCAGCTTAGTGGTTAGAGCAGCCGCTCGATAGGTGGAAGATCCGTGGTTCAAATCCCGGCTCTGGCATTGAACCTTTCAGTCCCAATTACACCTCTTAAACATTGCTCACACACGGCTTGTGTGTTTAAAAACACCAGCAGTAAATTTGTTGGCACAAATAAATTCGCAATATTCGTTGCTTTAAACACCTCACAGTATTTTCTGTTGATGTTGAAAGGAGCTTCTCAATGTAGTTCGTATTAGTTGATAATACACGTCCTTAAAATTTCAAAACTTATAAAAAGTGTTTGCATCATATTCGTAATCCAGTTTTAAGTATTAAAATATAAGTGAAATATGCAGAGAAATCTACAAATGGACACTTTAAGCTAGTCTACTGTTCTTTTAGGTCATTTGTAACAAATTATAGAGTTACAAAGTCATCAGTTTAAGGTCACTTTTAACGTTCTGTAGGTCACCAAAATCCGCGCCATATTGATTACTAGTCTTAGTAGTCTAGCTGCATTAAAGAGGAATCAAGTTATCGGCGTTCGTAGTGCATGTAGCGAACAGTGAGGGGAACGGGTTCTCTGCGTCTGCTTTACAGGCAAAACGTGCATAACTTCATTCTTTTGGTAGCTCAATTACTAAGCTTATTTGTTACTATATATTCATTTGCGGATTTGTAATTTTACTTCTTAAGAGCAGGATGCTTTCAGGTTAACTAGTACCTCCAAGTAAGCGTGGCATACAGAAGCCATAAGTGTTTGTTTTCCCCAAGAGCTCGGCGGGGGGCATAACGCAGAGTGGACAGACCTTGCTGTAAAGACTGTTGTATCGAGCTGAGTTCCAATGCTTTCTGGAAGAACAGTGACCCCACTCTTCGTAGACCAGCAGTGAGCGCTTTGAGGTGTGAACACGTGGAAGCAAAAATTGTAGTGTACACTCACAGGCGTTGTTTATTTCGTGGCGCAGTGACGGCATAACAAAAACCAACATGTAGTAAACTATTTGATTGATTTGTGGGAAAACTTAAAGAGTAACCCACCAAAGTGGATACATATTAAGGCACCATATATGTACATATCAAAATGTACGTATCTGTACCTCTAACACCTGCATAAGAGCGGGCTCTGTCAGGTAGCACTAAGTAAAGGGATAGGATAGCCTCTAGTTGGAAAGGAAGGTGTCCTCTTTCGACAACTTTCGTCTGGTAACAGTACATACATCTTTTAAATTTGGAAAGTCGCTTTTCCAATTCACTTTGGAAGCGATTCAACTGGTGCAAAGGTAATATCATAGCTCTAAATTAAGCACAAACTTTTAAGTTGTAGAAGTAACCAGATTGTAAAATCATTATTTTTGTATGAATGAAGTTAAACTGGGAGATTTTTCATTAGAGGTTATGGACTAAGTTTTCCATGTAGGTAACGTGGTTGCGAAAACAGTCAATAAAAACAAAGGAAACAGAGCTCATGAGGAAATTAGAAAATGTAAAACGAAAACAAAGTAATAATAATAAGATGGTTAATCGCGTAACAGTTAATTATTTTAATGTGTTATCATTTAAATTAAACACGTCTTGTAAACTGCATACAACAACATCTATAGTAAAATTTCAACGCATTCGGAAATTGCTATTTGTAATCTGGTCACTTGCATCCATTTTACGATCCATGAGTACTGCAGGGCTTCATAACCTTCAGCATATTTTAACTCTCTTCCTTTTAACTTATTATACTAGTATAAGAAGAAATACGTTATCTAATGTAACATTTGCTGCGCATTGTCTTGTCTCAAGTATGAAAAACAACGAAGATTACAACTGCAGTATTAGGTAGTGATAGCTGTTGCAGAGCGGTTGCAGACTCGCCGTTAATTAATGCAATACCAAATTGCAGCGGTGCTGTAAATTTGCAGTCATAATATTTAGAGTACATTTTTGGTGAGTTTTAATAAACAGTTATGTAAACACAACCAAGATAGCTCGGGCGGTAACGTCTGTGACCCGCAGAGGGAAGGTTCCGGGTTCAAATCCCGTCTTTTTAAAGCAATAGGTCATTGAGCGTGTTCTGCGTGAGGAAATGGGGAGAACCAGCAATTGTTAAGCTTTGAAATACAGTTGCGTGCTCATGATGATAGTTTACTCATCTATGGTGATGGTCCTTCATGTCTTAAACACCAGGCCACATGTTGGAATCTCCAACGCCAAATATGAAGTATTTTTAACCTGTCACAGAAGTTTATTAATCCAAAACTTATGTGGGGTTATTTAACATGCCTTTATATGATGAGCTCATTTCTAATACACGTTCAGAGGCTGAACAACCTGGATATGTTGGGAAAAATTGCAAAATACGTTTTCTTCTTTAAAACCGGATGTTAACTGAACAGTTCTCCAAATTAACGCCTCCAGATAAAGGGAAAATAGACCCCCTTTCCGAAAATAAAAATACCATAAACAACACAACTTCTAGCACCAAACCATTCACATCATTTCCGAATGGTTTCTGTACAGCCACCTTACTGAGAGCATTTTATGTGTTTGTTGATGTGGGCTCTATAGTAGTTATACATGTTATCAGGACCTAAGACTACAGGAATAAAGAAAACTATACAAAAGTATGCGATTCTGGCAAACAGAGAGGATGTCGTGATGACACCACCTGGAGCAGAAGAGGAAGAAGAAGAACCTACATTGTTCGATATGACAGCTCATAGTAATCATTCGTGATTCCAAGACTGATATTACTTGACTTAGACTGATTCATCTGTTATTTAACTAACAGAGTGGTGCAAAATGACATCTATAAAACATATTACTTTCTTTACTACACATAGTAAGTAGAGGAAGTATTGTAGTCTTATCTAAAAATTCGGATTCGAGATTTCACCAAAAAATATGTTTTGAGCCCCCTAAATTAAAAAGAAAAAACATTTTTAGATAAGGTCCGCGCGCGCGCGCGTGTGTGTGTGTGTTTCTGTGCGTGTGTGTTTCTGTGTGTGTGTGTTTCTGTGTGTGTGTGTGTGTGTGTGTGTGTGTGTGTGTGTGTGTGTGTGTGTGTGTGTGTGTGTGTGCGTTTCCGTGTTTGTCAGCCTTTGGACAACATAACTCAAAAACAAAAATTTGGTTAAAAACCAAAGTTGGTATTTAAGTTTAGCATCTTCTAAGGATGCGACACGAAGTTTTTGAAGAAAATTCCCCCACTCTAAACTATCCTTTACATGGAAAATAAATATTTTCTCGAAGATGGCTCTAACGATTTTGATTAAAATTACAGAAGTTTAAGATATTTTTATGACAAATGAAATGTACATTTTGAATTTTCTGGCTATGGCCCGTATAGTTCTGTTTACTCTGGATGACCTTTGCATACCTAATAAGCCGTAAGAGATAGACAAAATCTAACTACACAAAAAACGTAGATCTTGCTAAAAACACCATTTCTTTTCAAACACATTTTTGTAGGGTGAACCATTTCGGAGATATTCCTTGTTATGTGTGTGAGTTTCGGAAAACAAACTTTGTTCAAATGGAATATCGTTATTCAGTTTTTATATGTTAATCGTACAAAGAGAACAGAATTGGAACGCTTTCATAGATTTGACTATTGCTCAAAGCCTACTGTATTCCCATATTCCCCTTGCACCTACAAGGAAATAAGCAATAAGAAAATTTCTGCAAATGTTCGGGTTCGATCCGATGTGGGATTTGTGGTGGACAAAGCGGCGCTGGTGCGGATTTCCTCCGAGTTCTCCGGTTTCTCCCGCCATCTCATTCCACTGGTGCTCCATCTTCATTCCATTTATCATCAGTGTCACCGCCTGCGGTGCCGTATGTAGTAAAAGCGGGCGTTAAACACTACCAAAAAATTATATTACTTCACCGTTAATACCTTCAGGTGTGTATAATAGCATACAATTTATTTAACTTTTGCTTAAGTACGTATGCTAATCCTTCTATCCTTGGCCATCTATCACAGTTGATTTCCAAGATATTCTTACAAGTACTCCAGAGTAGTTGTTGAAATTTTTCATATTGTTAATTAACTAAAATAACAAGCTATGGCATGATGTAGTACTTTTGCAGTTGTACCTATTTTGAAGTCACCGGTATCACATACAGTACTAAGGGTATAGCTTAATCATAACGCTACGTATAAATGAATGTCAAAAAAAATATTTTTAAAATTATTTTCTTATTTAACGACGCTGTCAATTGCCAGGATCACATCAGCGTCGCCGGTGTGCCGGAATTTCGTCCCGCAGGAGTTCTTTTACATGCCAGTAAATCTACTGACATGGAGCTGTCGTTTTTAAGCACACTTAAAAACCATCGGCCTGGGCCGGGTTTGAACCCGCGACCTTGGGATCACTAGGCCAGCGTCTAACCAACTGAGCCACCCAGACCGACAATGAATGTCAAGCTACCTTGCCAAAGTTTATTTCTCCCATGCATTACTCTGAGTTAATGTTTGAGAAATTCAAAGGTTACAAACGCAAGGTGAATTCTTTTCCGATCTTGTTTCAAACTTTCAGGTAATACCACAAGTCGTGAGGATAATCTTTACAGAGCCGGAAATACTATGAATAGGGAAATAACTTAGCTTTACCTTAACTGGGGATATTATTCTTGCCACCAGTGCCCCCTCAGTCATTTTACGTAGTAGAGTGAATCAATATAATAGTCGAAAACTCATCAGTAACACCTTAAATTACTTCAGTTTGTGAATCAAGAGCCATGTTTAAGGGAACCTGCTAGTTATAAGGTGAAATGAAAATTTAAAATACCAGTGTTATTAGAAGAGTTCCCGAAAGAATATTAGATGGTATGTAGGAAAAGAATTGGATAATAGTAACTTATGACCAGGAGATAATGGCTATAGAATTTGATAAAAACACTGATAAATTCTACGTAAGCAGGTAGTGCCGTAAACCCAGCGGAATGGCTGAGGCGGTAACGTCTGTGAATCGCGGGTTTGATCCCCGTGTCCGACCTTCCTGACATACTTTTTTCAGAGGTTTCCCCGGGTCACCAGGCGAATGTTGGGAAGGATTTCCATATCCTCCGAAATTCCTGTCTCTCCATTTCGTTACATTAATCATTTCATTTCACCCTTCATCCCGTCAGGTTTCTTTCAGGGTTGGAAGTATCGGCGAGCGTCGTGGCAGCAGCTCGACTGGGGGAATAAATGCGCTCTGAAAATCTCGTCTCCCGGATTGGAAGGCAAGCCGCTGGTTTCCGGGCCCCCCATGGATGGTGCAAGCCCATTTGGGGGAGGGGAGCAAAGCCAGCCTTCGTCGGGATGCTTCTAACTGTAAAAATGTAGGGGCCCTGCCACCTGCTCTGTTTCGGCCACTCTTAGAATCCATTCGCCTCATTTGCCCTCCCAGGGGGGATGTCCCGTTAAGGGCATAGACACAAAAGATCGCCTTTTGGTCGAGGTGCTAAGTCCCCCTCCGTAAGTTGTCATTAAGCCAAAGCGAAGTATCTACTTCACAACATTGGAATGAAACAGTTCTTCTTATCAAATCCCACCTACTGAGCAGTCCAAGCATTATACAGCTTTTTCTACCTATTACAACAGTATTTATAAGTTTAGTTATTTATCTTTTGATTTTCCAACAGGAACTGTAGATGACACTATTCTACATATTTCCGAGGTTGAATATTATGGTGAAGGAAATATGTATTCTGTATATATTTGGGGTTACTGGACACAAAAATGATGTTTAAATGTATGTGCTAGCGCTCATGTGTGAGATAGAGGTATTTAGTATTTGTATCTTACAAAACAGAATAGAGAAACGTGAAAAAATGAAGTTCCTTAAAAAGTCTGTTTTTGCCTTTTCTGATACTGTCTTGTAGGAGCGGCCCTTTTCACCATCCAGCAGTATTGGCTTAGCATGGTAGCACTACTAAAGTATCACTCACCATGGTCACCGCTCACATCACTATATTTGGCGGAAAGAAATCTAATGCTGAGTTGCAAGAAGCTCTTAGAGACTTCTTTAGCACTAAAGTGTTCATTTGTCTCTGAAATGAGTTGCATGACCGATCTACAACGCTATTCAATCCAGTATCACTAAATATCAATCTCGGATCTATAAACAGTTAGAGAATGGCCGCTATTATTGATTTCATCGCACGGTTTCCTCTTAATACAAGTCCTCAAACACAAGTAAATAAAAACTATTGCTTTATGCATTATTGTCGATTGATGTGTGAATAGAATTATAGTTTTATACCGGGAAGTGTTGTTTTTCTGTTGTGTTCATTATGTGGTGAATATGTGGAAAATTTAGAGCAGCAGGAATTCCATGCTCTAGTATAGTGTGTGAGTGCGAAGGGAAATGCGAAAAAGTGGGGGAAAATACGGGAGAACACTGAGCACGCAAATGCATTTCATTCGCTGCAGAGTGAAAAACTATTCGTATACTATTTCACTTTACGCATTAGATCTGTCTCAGTGGAGAGATTAAGTCATTTAATTAGTATGAACCCCAAAATTTATAATGCAGTAACCAAAGTACTCTTAAACATATAAATGGCGGTGAAGGAGAATATCAGAATAATTTTAACTTTGGTTTATTAATATCCATTTATAAGTGTGCCTTTCATTTGAGGTCATTGCCTGAGATTTCAGCGTAGATACGAAGTGAACATAAAATAAAACAAACGGAGATGGCTTCACGACAATTTAGTAGATAAAATCAACGAGCTAAACAAATATACCATTATTTGTTTTTTCAAGTGCCGATACTGCTCAAAATAAAACTATGACTATTAGAACATGTTTCCTTACTAACCGGCAGTTCTAACACCTGGCCAGACAAACTCAACTCAAACACAATTAAAATATCTCTCCTATTTCGATAATTAGCTAATAATTTTGAATTTACCTCTTTTTCTGACAATCGTAGTAGTAGTAGTTTAAGGCGATTAGGCATAAGTGACAATGACGTTTCTCATTACTAAAATCAGCATACAACAACATCATTAAAACAATCTTATCCATATATATTGCGAGTCTTCCTCTTGTTTGTGAAATTCCGATGCGTTTCTGTGTTTATAAAAACGATGGTTTGTTGTCTTTAAATTAAACATTCAGTATCCAGAGGTCGTAAACTGCCTTCAGATACACTTTGTTATGTTTGTGGATATTATTTTCAATATAAATACGTGAAACATAAAATTTTGCTTGAGATAAAGTTTGTGATGCTTGCCAAGTTTTTTCGGTGTACCAATTGGGGATGAAAATATGTATGGACACCTTATGTGTCCTGCGGTAGCTGTACCTATACCTTAGAGGGGAAAAATAAAATCTATGCCGTTTGCAGCTCCTCGAAAATGGAGAGGGCCAATCAACCATCACAACTGTTACATTTGTATTATTGACATTACACATTACAAAGGTACCAATTATAGAAAACATACTCCATATACCAGTATAACATAATCAATTACTCCGGTACTCACTCTAAGGACCTGCCAATTCCACTATCACCAGAACCATCTTTCTGAGGATGAGGTACAACATTCTAATGATGAACTGATGACAGTGATTTCTCCAATTATGATGACAGCATTGCAAAGGAACCTCAGCTCTCCACTCAAAAAAGTTGCATGACTTTATAAGGACACACACATACAAGCACGCAAACACCCAGGTCATAGATGGGACTCGAGCCCATAATCCCCTGCACCATGAAACACCAAAACTGGGCGCCTATTGGAACCGGCAAACATTCCAAAATGAAGTTATCTGTCCTTGCCTTTCTTGTGATTGGTTTTAAATTTAACTTTAAACTTTACAATACATTTAAATTGGATGCAGTTACAATCTGAAAAACGCCGGTCAGTGCTTAAGATAGGTTTTGAAAAGCTCCTACTCCAAGGTGCATTGGATTTAAAAAAATGCATATGGCAATTTTTCATGCTAGACCTAAGTTCATTGACCTACATCTGCTTTCGGGTTATCTAATTAAATTCTTTTTCTGCTCTCCATTCTTCTGATCTCCTTATGATACTGCCTCTTGAGAAGGTTTCCGGGAATATTGTTTGCGAAAGTTCATCTTATAGGTAATGGGGGCAAAACACAATACGTACAGCAGTTTAGGAAATTGATTTTTGGCTGTGGAGAACTTGAGGTTCCCAACAAAAGCATATGAACCTAAGGAGGGAAAAAAAGGGGGGGGGGGAAGTCGCTAATTAAAGTTTCCTGCAACTGTTTTCCAGGTTCACAACTTGATCTCAATTGACGTACCGTCTTTTTTATTTTTCCATAGTAATTTTCCAAAGAGAATGTAGATCACACATGTATCTTACATTATTTCCTAAACGTTCTTCTTCTATATCTATAGAATACTTGAACATTTTAAGAACTCTGCTGAAGCCTCTGAAGCACTACTTAGTGGCACTAAACAAAAAATTATGTATATAAAAGGCAGTAAATAAAAATAAGGTTATAAATATGTATAAGCGACAGTAAGAAAAATAATAATTAACATACCGGAAACGATGTTGACAGAAATAGCTTAAAAATAGAGAAGCATAAAATAATTGTGAAACAATATCTCAAGAAATATAAATTATAAATGCATTGAAACACTATTAATGGTTAAAAATAAAGGAAAGAATAAAGTAGATGTAATAAACACATCTGATTGGTTAAGAATATGCTACAATCCTGTCACAGCGAAAGGAAGTGTTTTACGTAGATCCTGCGATACTCGTCGTAGTAACATAAAGGCAGCAGCAGATGCCTGCAAACTACGCAGAAGAGAAATTTGTAGAAGAATCATATGAATAACTTGGACCGAACGTTTTATTTGTAGTGTGATAAAATAAAAGACGACGATAGGTAGTAAGAAGAACATATGTGAGAATAAAACTGCGTGGATAATGTAACTTCTCCTAAAATAACACTGGTCAACAAAACAAATATTTTCCAATGTGTCCTTCAACCCATGAGTCAAATGTTACTGATTTTGGGTTGAAAAACCCGAATATGGCAAAGGAAGAATATAATAGCTCTAGTTTCTGTGATTCACAAGAGCTATAAATATTGTAGCATAGCAGACTAAGAGAAAACTATATGTTTTAATTAAATATGTCAAGAATATTGAAAGTCCAGTTGAATCCTTTTTAATGAGCGTTACATTCTAAGTTAAATTGAGGGAAGAACTCCCGGTAGGTGGGTTCATATGCTTGCTCGCGGGTTTGTGTGTGTGTATGTGTGTGTCTGTGTGTGTGCGTGTGTGTGTTTGTGTGTGCGCGTGCGTGCGTGTGTGTGATGTAATACAGGTAATTTGTAAATATATCGCATATATTTATAATACTCGTAGAATAGATTAAAATTATGCAGGATAAATAAGAGCAAACAAAAATCAGTCCAGATTTATATATTTATGGAAAGTTGTACGAAAATATATACTTACATATATTTTCCTTCAAAATATGTTTTTTATGAGAAATATGATTTCATACTTATGCTCCTGACCGTTTATTCAGAGATTTCCACTTTTTTAGGCATTTATCTGTTGGCAGAAATGGTGTTTATCTAAGAATCCACTTCCTAGTCATCAGTATAGGTTTTTACAGTCCACACAATTTCCATCCTAACATTGGGATCTGATTCTATTGATTGCGGAGATTTTATTTTTTTAATTTGCATTAAAATAATTTACACTGTATTTTAAAATACATGATGAACAACTAAACATCGTGCTTGTTGAAGTTTCAGCTACGATATTTATGGGTCACTACGGAAAAAAATAAACAACATAAGCTCTTCCAGAGCGAAACAAAACAATGTGATCCTTGTAACTGCCAACTAATGGCGAAGAGGATTATCAAGATGGTCTTCGATTGCCTAGAGTGCTCACAGAAGGTTGATTAAGAGCTTATAGCAAATGCACTTAGAAAACGGTTTCTCAATACAATATCTCCGCACTAAGCTTTACTTTTTTTTCTACCTCGCGCTAACCGCAAACAAGTAAATACCGTACATCTTTCTGCGAAAAGATCAAGATCAGGTTCTATATATCTCTCCCACGTCGTTGCCCCCAAAAGAGTTCTTTATCCTATAACAGTTTGTTCTCCAGATGCTGACCGTGTGAAGATTGCAGTTACTCTAATCACTAGACATCGGATTTGTATGCAAATGCATAGTTTACCTGCTTTTGCATGACATGGAGAGCTGACTTCACCATCATTTGTTACTATATATAAAGTTTTATAATGCATATAAAAGCATATGTTTGGTGTTGTTGCATATTTCGTAATTGTGGTATGCACCATGCACATATCAAACCGTTTTAAGGATTGAAACGCTATTTTTAAGTATTAACAATTACTATAGAACCGTCGCATACTAGTGCAGTTCTGCCCGCTAACCAGAAACCACATAATGAGCAGATTTCGTAGCCTATGTCTATAATAAGTGCTGGTTCTACTCTAAAATGTTTGTAATATATGTTACTTGCACTGTACATGGACTTAAGAGTGTTGCAGAAGCAGTACGAGAACACTTTTTTGAAGTAAACCCATTGATTTCAAGTACCAAGACGGCGTTGCTTACAATCACTTCCGGAGCAACATTTACCACCAGAACCAATTCTTACGCTTTGATATACACGTATAAACGCTGTTATATTTAAATAACAATACCTTCTTAAACTCCCTTTCATATGCCGATGATACACTAATCATCCGACAGTGAAGATAAATTACAGAAATCAACTTATGGCTTTAATGAAGTAGCACAAGAATATGGTTTTAAAATTGCAGCTCAAAAATCTAAACCAACAGCATTTAAAGGAAAATAAATCAGTAACGACTAAACTAGTAATTGATGAAAAAATCATGGAACAGGTTAAATACTTGAAACATCTAGAATATTATCTTTCGTACGACAGAGATATAGATCTGGATTAAAAAAAAACACTTAATAGTTTTCGAAATGTTTGTGATACAGTCCATAGATCCTTAAAAAACAAAACACGGAAAGATACATGGATAAAATCTTTTATTACTGTTGCTGTGCCCATAGTGATTTATGGAAGTGAAGACAGAACAATGACACAAAGAGATAAATCAAAAGTCCAGGCAGCCGAAATGAAATTCATGAGAAGTACACTAGAATGTACAATACTAGATAAAAAGAAGAAGACAGATATCCGGGAGAAACCTGGGATGGAACCATTGCTGGAGAAGGTAAAAAGGAACAACAGAAAGTGGTGTGAACATCTACAAAGGATGCCGAACTACAGACTGCCAACTTTAGCAGTGGGATATAAATCAAAAGGCAAACGAGATGTTGGAAGATCAAGAGCGAAATGGGCACCGGAATAGGTTCAATATGAACCTAATCCTTGAAGTGAAGAAGAAGAAAAAGAAGAAGATATTTTATTCAGATAATTTTTGTGCAGATAATTTTTGTTTGCAACCTAGATCCAAATAACGCCGCTTAAATTCAGCGTTTACAATACATTTTCAAAATTGAAACATTACAAAGGGATTTAAATGTAATCAAAGCTCATTTCAAAGTTCTATCCGAAGTAATTAAGGAGTTAGAAAAGTGTGGTTTGTCCGTTTATGGTGCCCTATTACTAGTTAAAAAAGTGAAAAAACTAGCTTCGTTGTACCGTACAAAGTATGTGCAAAAACTGGGTGAAACACTGTGCAGTGCCCAACAAAGAAACCTTGCTTTTAATATCTTATGCTCTGTGCACAAATATCTGCAAGGTGCCGTGTTGACGTTGCAAAAGAAACTTCACCACACTGTTAGTTTTTACAATTACTGACCTATGACATCTGTAGACACTGAGGGATCATTCTCAATATACAAACTCACACTAACCAACAGACGTTATAAATTTACTCCGGAACACTTAGAGAAGATCATGGTCCACTGTAGATCCAATTGCGAGATCCTGAATGTGAGCAGACCTTCAATTCATGCATTTTAACTCCATATTCTTAAAAGCAGCATAGATGCATGCATATTTTAACTGTTTTTAGTGCATATAAATCCGATGTCTCATATCACTTGCAATGTTGTTGTCAGGCAACAGACTCATTAATGCAAGGATTTTATTTTAGCATTAAGTGAAAGATTTCACTTTGCAAATTACATGAACTGCTGAAAAACTAGCACAAAGCTGCTACTGACTACTCGTGATTAACTAACAATACTCTGGGACTTGCAGACATTTAAAAAAGAACTGATGTCCTTTCCAGACATTATATGAAATAAAAAAAGATCCAGAGTAACAAAGCAGCGCGAAATGACCGAACCCATATCCTTATTTTCAAAGCGGCCTGCTTACTCGAAAATGCTGTTACACATCAAAGGTAATATTATATTAACATTTAACTAGAAATTAATACTGTCTTTCCTCTAAACTCTCCAAAAATGAATGTGTTTAACGAATTTCTCTAGAAACTACTTTTGAGCTTTTCTCTTAAGTTAGTCAGATTTACTTTGCTGCTGCTGCTGCTGCCGCCGCCACTGCCGCGCTTTAAGTTACCCCACATTCGTCTTCTCAGGATAAGGGAAAACCTTGGATAAAACCTTCCCCAGATAACTTACCCTAAGTGAGATTCGAACTCGCAACCACTTGGACGTCAGGCAGACACGCTAACCATCACGCTACCGAGGCGGGTAAAAAAGTGCTCCTACAATAGCTAAATTACTTAGAATTTTTAGAGAAGGCATTAACTTTCAGTGCAGAAGTCATCCATAAACAGAATAGTGAGAGAACTGGAAATGGAAAAAGGTCAAATTTACAATATCTGGAGTGATGCATGTATTAATACGAACACATTTGCACACCAAATTAAGCTAGGTACATTCTATAGACTGCATGGACTGTACATACTACTTTACGAAGTAGAACGTTATGTGAGTAGCATATGATGCTGACGCACCAATTCGCTTGTTGTCTGCTGTCACCTGGCTTGGTAAGTAAACTCGCTTTCAACCTTTACATTTACTTCCTCCAGGGGCCAAGAACGGTGAATCCAGCTGTACAATCTTGTCTGATGCGGCGTGACTTCTAGCTCCATTGCAGCTTCATCGGCTGCTTCATTCCCTTTAGTGCTCTTGCGTGAGCATATCCATGTTATTACTTCCTCTCCTACGTATAGTACGCAGGTAAAGTACTGTATTTGACCTAAAATTTCGGTGTTGATTTTTCACCGGAAACAGCATTCTTAGAAAAAGGTGTGTGTGTATGTGTGTTTGTCTGTGTCTGTGAACAGCATCATTCAGAAACGAAGAGTCGTTTAAACACCAAACTTGGTATTTTACTTTAATTTCTTTCAAGGATTTCGAAGAAAACTCTTCTACCCTAAACTGGCCTTTACACTGACAATTTTTCGAAAATTTTGATTTTCTAAAAACTACCACTAACGATTTGATTAAAATACCATATGTTCAAGATATTTTTTTGGCAAATGAAATGTATATTTTGAATTTTCTAGCTATAGTCTATGTAGTCCTGTTTACTCTTGATGATTTGGATAACCGGTAAACCTTAAGAGATAACTAAATTATTTTATACGAAAATGTAGATCTCGTTAGAACACACAAGTTATGTTCAAATGCACTTTACGTAGAGTGAACCATTTCGGAGATATTCCTTGTTTCCGTGAGTTTTACAATACTTAAAACTTTTCTCAAATGGAAGGTCGTTATTCACATTTTATCTTTTGACCATGCAAAGAGAACGGAACTCCAAAGCCTTCATATGGCTACCAACTTTAAAATATTCGACCACCACTTAAAGCAGCGGCGGGCAGAGTAGTGTCTGCTCCGAATCCACTGTGCACGCAACCCGCGTAACATTCTTGCTGGTTGGAGGAGTTGAACTTCTCATCTTAAACTCATGGCAGTAGTGGATTGATACAGCTAATGATCAGCGCGTTTATTTCAAGCAGGAAATAAGTGATCATACTTTTACTATGTGATATCGGAATTACACGCATTAATTGTCATCACCCGAAAATATGAGAGGACGTTCAATCTCTGACCTAATTTCTGTAACAGCAATGCGTAGTCGTACCGAGAAGTGATCATCTCAGTTTTGATTCTGCTATTTTCATCAGGGAAAAAGGTTTTCGCAGACATATGCGGAGCAAAACATTACTGTAACAGAAGCAGCATATTCTTCCAGACCAAAATACTTTACACAGTTATTTGAATATGTTTGTGCCAACTAAATCTTTTGTCACTAGATGTGTTTGTAAATCAATGAGTTCACATTGCAGTTAACTCTTACATTGACTACAGCTACAGTAAAAGGGTTAACACACATTGAAAAGTCATTCTCAAGATACCTGAGATCATGGAATCCATGTGAAGTAAACTCAGTTTTTAAGTCTTCAAGAATGGGAATATAATTACTTTATCTTCTGGCACACTATCAAGTGATTTTATGCATATGAAATATATAATATTTTATTACAAATGAGGCAGAAGGTGTTGATATATATTATATATTATATATATATGTGTGTGTGGCGTTGTGTTGCATAGTTACATGGCGAAAGTTTCACGCATCACATGGATTCATGAATCCGCTTTTACCCACCTCTGACTCAAAGCCTACTGTATTCCCATATTCTCCTTGCACCTACAAGAAGAAAAGCAATAAGTGAATTTTGCAAATGTTTATCTCGGCTAACGTGAAGAAGATAGAGGAATAAGAGTTTGCAAGAATAGTTAGTACAAGAGGAGAGAAAGTCATGTGAGTGTAACACATCAGATTTTTTAAATTAATTTTGTTATACATTAAGTGTCTGTTTTCTAAGAGGGGTAGAGGTGAACATGAAGTTTTCCTAGCCACCAGAGTAGTAACCGAGTCAGAAAATACAATGGATTTGTTTTCAGTTGATTTCATGATGACTTTTAAGATCTTTTAAACAGCCGCTGTTCACAAATTATGCCGAATGAATACGCAGTAATGTGTATAACATTGTAATTTGGTGTCATTGGAAGGGCACATCCACTGTAAGATCTTAAGTAACACAATCCCACTGTTTGTAGCTGGGTTTAATGTCTCTGAGATTGATGGACCGTGTGTAGGGGGAGGAGGAGTTTTACCGAGCGAGATGGTTCCGCGATAAGTGTCAGAGCCATTCGAGAGCCCTGCAGTTTAAATTGAGTCATCACCTTCCTGACAGAGGATTCATCCACATTTTCCACAGTCCGCGTAACCAGCAAATTCCAGGGAGGTGGGCTTGGAACGTCTCCTCTTTAAAACTCCTTTCCTCACTATATTGTAACGAAAACGATAAAATCCAGTCCGGTTACCTTTCTATCACTTTATTGTTTTCTAACATTTTATCACGAATACACACTTTTCTTCTCGTCTTTAACATCCACAGTTTTTCGTGCTATCACATTTTACTTCTCGTAACCTTGACTCAGCCCTTTCAGTGTCTTTCTTCACTTTCTCTATCTCTCATACACTAGCTACGACGATAAAATCACTTGACGCTCAACGCACTGACACAATGCACGACTCGTGTCTGTAACCGTAAACTCTCTCTTTGCTGTTTTCTCGCCTCCTTATATAGAGGGATGACGTCACACACACCTTTCTCGACTTCTACACACACGCCGGAAATCATAAGGACAGATCCTTCATGAAAGATCTGAAGAAAGCTCCTTTTGTGTAGCCGCTTCGCTGTTGTTAATCACGTACACACAAACAGTTGTGCGAGACAGCTTGATCTTGAACGCCTTTGCCCGTTTGCCGGCCCGACATTTGGCGTGATGCAACCTGACCCCAAAAGTCCTTTGTTTTGTGCTGCGACCGGTTTCACAATATTATATGACTGTTATGGAACATATAATGGTTCTCGAATGCATTAGAAAAGTAAATATTTCCCCCTGAGAGCTATACATATGTCAACACTTGCTATCGAATTAAGTATGGCACATGATCAATGACCACCGTAGTTTGCAGTTGTCAGCTTCATACGTGCACACAAACATACAAGCACACACATACACATACACAAAAACGCACGCACGCACACAAACACACACAAACACTGTTGACAGTTGAGATGTCAATTGTTTCTCAAAGGAGTAATGGTACTTGCAGTTGACGGCAGGCTGCGGGGAAGTGAACACATATAAGGCCCACACAGGAAGATTGGCAACCTAGTAGTTGCAATATTTTACGAGAACCAATTGATTTCTTTATTTTCTTGTAGTTAAGAAGGTAATTATCCGAAAGATTAGCATGATAGTTAGGTAATTGCTCTTCCAACACCAAAGTTGGAAAGAGAGAATCAAACTGATAAATGCAATATCATAAGCAGGATTTCAACCATAGAGCTTTAGCTTCCCATGATATTGGTCTGCCAAGTTAACTACCATGGTAACATACCGGCACCACATTAAATTCCCCGTTTGAATTTAACTTTTCCTTGTAAACTACAAGTCTATCTCAAATTGATTTTGAGACAACAGTATACTCCAATGTGACTTACAATCTCGTGAGTAATTTAGTTACCAATTTCATAGTTAACCATAATTAGGTGAATCAGAGTTGAATAATTGTTCTTCCACAAAACCTGAGTGTAAGCCAAATTTGAAAAGGTACATTAGACTGAAAAATTCAGTGCCATAGCCGGATTTGAATCAATGATCTTTAGCTTTTAATATTGAGACGAGAACTTCAATGTATTTATGACAATAATTATAAGACTAGAATGTGATCTAAGACCCATATGTTTAAGTATATTTTGTATATCTAGATTTCAGTTGCCTCTTGAAAATATTGTGTAGAAAAAACCTGGGTGCCTTTCTGCGTAAGATAAATAAACAGGGGACAAACATCCTTTGTGATTTTTGGCTAAAGGTCGGCTTTGTATTGACACCGCCCAAGGCCACAGCTGGGAAAAGAGACCCTCCAGCGAAACGGGACAGGCAGAAGGTGGCGTGGGTGAGAAACCTATAAATACTGGAAACTCGGTTCGACCGAGGTCTGTTGTGAGGGAGTTTGGGTGACCCCGTGACCAATGGAGGTCTAATTTTGCTCCAAAACGTCGCAGTTTCAATAGTGAGGAGATTAGCATAGGGATGCGGTAAATTACTGGGGCGATACGTGAAGGTTTAAGGCAGAATAACAGAAATTCGCCCAGGTTAGTCTTCGGAGGCATTTATATGCGGCAAAGTAAACAAGGAGAATACGCCTGAGAATACTTAAGTCTCCGACTCATGCCTAGCTTAAATCCCATTACCTAATCCCAAGCAAATCAACGGAGCCGTCAGCAACAGACCCTGTAATCAGGGAGTACCAGTGGCGATCCCAGGCAGGGACGTTCAAGCAGAGGCGGCAACCGCACCGGCTGAGCTACCGAGGCATCAACGGGAAGAATCCGTTACAATATGTACCACCAAAAAACATAACACAGAAATAAGGCAACAATTAAACGTAGAGAAACTACACACAACAATAGTGAAACATAGAACAAACTGAAAACAACACTTAATAAGGATGGCTGAAAACAGAATACCAAAAGCAGCATACAACGATTCACCACGAAGAAGAAGAAACTTGGGAAGGCCTAGGAAAAATAGAATCAGCAGCAATTCGGAGACGGAACAGAGCAATAAAATGTCTAAACCATAATGAAGCGGAAGGAAAACAAGTCAGCATATCGACATGATGGCTCAGTTGGTGGTATTCCATATTCTTCCTAGTTTACAAAAGAAATTTACCAGAGTTAGTAGCATTCCGTTTAATTCTGAAGCATTCTTCTTCTTTATTGCCCCATGACATTAAGGCAAGTAGACTTTTGATATGAGCTCTTTCGTACAGTTTCCCAATCTTAGAAGGAAACGATTCATTATTGCATGAAAGTTTTTCTAGACAGCATGCACCGTGATTAATACGTGGATGGAACTCTAATAGGATGACCTGATAATGAGACTACTGACACATTTATTTTATTTTATTACGTTTCATTGTTGCTTCCGTTTATAGCAACTCACGTTATATACCAGGTGGTTCACCTGTGTTGTGTTATGTTTGGAGATAGGCAACACTTCATACTCTGAAAGCAACAAGGTCGGAATTACCGTGCTTGCCGAACATTTGGTAGCCATGCAAATGTAACCTGCTCCTCATGGGAAAATAGACCTTAGCAGCGTATCCTTTTGGAATGGACTTCACTATTTCTCTTTGATCAAACCAAAATTATATTTTCAGCACAATATTAATCGAAAGCCTCCAATGTAGCTTCAATAAGTGCATTAGTAAAAGGAATAAAGATAAGTAAACACAGCATAGACTACTGCCCAAGGCAGTTTCTTTAGTGAAATACTCACCATTTCATTCATTTTCTCTGTATTTAGCTTTCCTTTTCATCTCGATATTCGACATATTCCCGTAGAATTTGTATACCACTTACGGTCTTTTTCTGTTATGAACGTTCTACTCATTCACTTTTTATTTTAGAACATGTTTCAGCAAACACTCCCCTTTCATCCAATACCACAGCTGGTTTTACTTTCCTGTTCTATTTCGCCTTGTTTATTTTAGCTTTCACTTGCATACTTTCCACTCTAGCTATCAAGACGATTTGGCGCGCAGTAAAGTGGAAAATTCACACACAGCAAATTAGAAACTTTGGTACTAACTTTTCTCGAAAGATGTTCTTCTACGTCCAAAGGCAAACTTCAAAACAGAGTAGATATTTTCATACGTGATGAGGAATTTTCCCCTTTTAAATACTTCTTGAAAATCACTTAAATCTACGAAACCAGCCAGTCTGAACCCTTAATAATGTTTGTCGCAAACAAAAGCAGATCTAACTCAACACATCAGAAATCTATAAATATTTTCACAGCCAAAGAATCATGTGCCTCATTTAGAGGTAAGCAGATGAAGAGAATGGCTTACATTATATATATATATATATATATATATATATATATATATATATATATATGTGTGTGTGTGTGTGTGTGTGTGTGTGTGTGTGTGTGTGTGTGTGTGTGTGTGTGTCTGTGTGTCTGTGTGTGTTAGTACGTTAATACAATATAGACGTTACATTAGATAAAACTAAAATGGTGGAATTTAAAGGAGTATTGCCAATTGCAAGCAAAATTGCTAAAAAATGAAGTTAAAAGAAATAGTGGAAATAATCAGGTGTCTTCAAGCCGGCTTTAGTCAAAAGCATACTTTCTAAGGCTATTAAAACCTTAGCAAGATCTGTCCTATTCTATGAAATTGGGGCTTGGATCGTAAACAAAGATATAGAAGCAGAGTAACTGCTGTAGAGATAAAGTTCATGCAAAGGACAGCTAATTATACTAAATGGAATCTTAAGACCAATGAATTAAAAACCGAAGCACTATTAACAGTGAGCACTATTCATGCTTTAGCTTTTATGAATCAATGTTTTAAAGCTTACTTTCACGGTTAAAGTGGAAAATTTGTCAAGTTTTCGAGGTCATTCCATCTCATCCTCAGCTCCCTCTTGCTTCCTCTTCTTGCTGTAACGATCCTGTTGCCATCTGGTGTTAGGGGCGCAACGTTTTAACACTTCGTTCAATTACGGTATTTCGAAATTTATTACGTTATCAAAATTTTTTATTCTGTATATTTTTTCACAAATGTTCACTTGTATTCATGAAGTAAGTGATTTTAACAATTTTATAATTTCACTAATGTGGTTTTCTACACAAAAATGTTAGGACACAGCGGACTTTTCTGTTTGTTTTAGTTTCATATTTCTCTGCCCGTTGAAAATACAATCACAAACACAATAAAATCTGGAACATATCAGAACAGTTGTGAGGAATGTGAGAAATGCTTCATGGGCAAGACAAGAAAAAACTTGGAGATTAGACTAAATTTCCACACCAAATGCAAGCTGCTATTATACTATTATGTGACTTCATTAACTCGCATGTTCAACTCACACTTTTTACTTTCTCTACTACATATAATAAGTAGGCGAAGTACTGTATTCGACCCCATAAAGGTACCCTGAATCTAAAACAAAGCGGTTTTAGAGAAAGGTGCCTGTGTATTTGTGTGAGTCTGTGTGTGTGTGTGTGTGTGTGTGTGTGTGTGTGTCAGTCTGTGTGTATGTGTGTCAGTCTGTGGACAGCATAACTCAAAAACGAAAAATCGGTTAAAAACCAAAGTTGGTATTTAAGTTTAATGTCCTTCAGGGATGCGACACGAAGATTTTGAAGAAATTAGCCCCACCCTAAACTACCCTTTACATGGAAAATTTTTCGAAAATTTTGATTTTCTTGAAAATGGCTCTAACGATTTTGATTAAAATGTCATATGTTTGAGATATTTTTATGGCAAATGAAATGTATATCTTGAATTTTCTGGCTATAGCCCCTGTAGTCGTATTTACTCTGGACCACTTTTGCATAACTGGTAAAGCGTTAGAGATAGACCAAATCATACTATACAAAACTGTAGATCTTGCTAAAATACACAACTTATGTCTCAATGAATTTTCTTGTAGGTTTAACCATTTCGGAGATATTCCTTGTTATGTGTGTGAGTTTCGAAAAAGTTAGAACTTTCGTGAAATGGATCATCGTTCTTCATTTTTTTTATATGGTAAGTGTGCAAAGAGAAGAGAATCTCAAAGCTTCAAAAGATGTGACTATCGCTCAAAGCCTTCTGTATTCTAACTTCCCCCTTTCACCTACAAGGAAATAAGCAATAAGATAATTTGTGCAAATGTTTATCTCAACTAAGACGAAGTAGATATAGGAATAAGAATTTGTACAAATAGTTTTTACAAGAGTGGAGAAAGTCATGTGAGTGCAGCACATCAGATTTTTTTAAATACAATTATTGGTTATTTCCTCTGGACTAAAACATAAAATAAAATACAGAAACAGCTCCTTAACCTTTCCACTTTACCATCCGTTCAGTCCATAAATTTTCAATCTGGCTGTGAGCTAGGTTATTACACACCAGTTCTATACCATAGAACGCTCTGTGGGGAAAAAGCAATTTTAGCCCGGATTTCGGTTGATTTATTGGGCCCGTATCGATTCGTAACCTGAGGAACATTCGGAGCTTGACATACAGCAAATAATGGTTTTCTGAGATCTCCTCCATCAGTAGTTCATCTAGCTCAGAGCACCTTATCATCTTACTTATTGAATGGCCTCATTCTTCACCTCAAGTGGCCAAAACATATCCCCAAAACGCAAAACTGTGCCTTATAATTTTATTTTCTCTGCTACCTACCTAGATATAGGAAGTAGAAATATTGCACTCAGCTTGAAAACTTGATATAGAGATTTCAAAGAAAGTACACATTTTGAAGCCCCTGAATCAGTCTTAGAAGAGGGGCTATGTGTTTATGTGTGTATGAACACCAAATTCAAAAACGAACAGTGGGATCAAGATTATTTTGCCACACTACTTCCTACGAAGCATATTTTTTACATTCTTTATTTTCTCAAAGTGACTAACGATTTTGATTCAAATACTACCTACTGAGGGGTAAATCGAATTGAAAAAAGGTGATTTTCTAAGGTATTGAACTTAGAAGCTTAATTTTTTGCACGGGCATTTATAGCAGCTAAAGAAATGTGTGTACCGCATGTCATTCCAATATCTAATCACGCTCTTGATACATTAATTAATTTATATTAATTTATGTCAATGTTTTTGGGTATAATGAAAATCAATCTGCTCCAACAGATGGTGAACTACAAAGTTGATTTTTAAAATGCTTTCTCTTATTGCCTTCGTAAGAAATTAAAGAATGAGCATTTTCATGTAATAAATAGTTTTTCTTGAAAAAAAAATGTAATACCACAAAGTGTAAAAGTAAAGTAACTAAACCCCAGCGCAAAAGCCCATAAAGGGCCAAGGCTTGCCACTCAGCCGCTGCGTCCCCCACCTCTGCCTACTACAGGCGTCATTGGTGGGGTGCAGTACTGGGCGGTGGTATGTGGTGAGCGTCCCGAACTCTCTCAGCCAGCTATGCGACCTTTTCCACCTGGGTCCGCTTCTTCTCCATCAAGTAGCTCTTCAATTGGCCCCTCGGGACCTAACGAGGCTGAGTGCACACCGTGCCAGACCTCCCAGCGGGGGATAAATCCCCATGCTGGTACCGGGGTTGAACTCGGGTCCTCCACGCCAGAGGCAAGCGTGCTACCAACTGCACTACGGAGGCGGTCACCCCATAGTGTAAAAATGTAATAAAAACTAGCATATTACTATACTAATTATTTTTTAAAAAATATTACAACAATTTCAAAATTCTAATCGGAAATTTTACTACCTTTATTCTGAACTACATTGGAAAAAGTTTCAAATTGAAGACAGAGAAGACAGAGAAGACAGAGAATACAGAAGACAGAGTTTCAATATGAGAAAATAGCAAAAAGATTGTTTCCGAGAAAAACGAGTTCTAAGTTTAGTCACACACTTCTTCATTAATCCCTATGCAAGTATGTAAATTTCTCCCCCATCTGACCTTTTACATCAATTTGCATAAGGTGGTTTCTTTTTGGCATTCCAAAACAGAGCAAGATTTTAAAATATACCTATCATAGTGTTTACAATCAGGTGTTCTATTCACAGAAATAAAAGCAAAGTATCTGTTACAACTTAAGCTTTGTTTTCGCCACAAATAAAATAAGTAATACTACACACGATGTTTATATCAAAATTATATACTTAAATAACATTATAAACACACACAATTATTTCAAAAGTAAGATCAACTGCACACGATCAGCTTGTAAACAACAGAAATCTGCCAAGTCAAATAGAAACATGGTAAACAACTCCAGCAATCAGCAAATTACAAATAAAAAACACTACCCTCTAGAGAATTTATTGGAGAACATTTCCAACTAGGCTACGGTGAATGCATAGGCAGCAGAACACTTAGCGCTTTGTTTAACAACAATTCATTCCAAGCATCTATGAAATGTAAAGCGTGGACACGCCCATTTAAAAGGCAGAGGTGCACCGCTTTAAAAATGGCGTCCAAAATCACACCCCTCCCTAGGGGATTAAAACTTTGCAGATATATTCTTTAAGGTATGGTGCAGTTTTTGCACTAAAAATCCAAAAATGATTTTTTTTTACCAACTAGGCCACTACACTGTTCCCGTAAGATACGCAAGTGCCGAAAACTATATATCTTCAGTATTGTGAGAATATCCTGTGAAGTCCATTTTATTCGTAAGGGATTTTGTGTAATTTTGTATAACTGATAAATATTACTACTAAAATGCAGATATCTGCAAGACATACAATCATTAGTGTGTCGTCCAGTTCATCTGTGTTTCGGTATCTGTGAATAAATGACACAGTAGTCTCTAGTACAATCTATTTCTATTCATATTTATAATATTGTTTCAGAAATAAGGGGTCGTCTGGGCAGCTGAAGAAAGCCGCTAAAACAGCCCAATCAGATTGGTGGCCCACGGAATTTGAACTAGGGACCTCCCAAATGTCACAGTCACAGATGTTACTGCCCCAGTCTGTCACTTGGAAAATTGTGTTAAGAAAAAGGTTACTGGGCAGCAGTATCGCTCGCACAACTTTTGAAACAGAAGAGCGCGGATCGTATACGTCCACCTCTTTGCCAATGTTGACCTCCTCCACCGAGAACTTGCTATATGCAGGGCAAAGTAGTCGTCTGAGTGTCCTTAATATGGACCTAAAAGCTATATGCATTATGCCAGAATCTGGCTGTACAGATTGTAGAACATGATTCTGATTGATTTCTGTGTAAGCCCTCTGCAATGATACGCAATGTGAACATAGAGGCAGCAGAAAGACCCCCTGATAGTATCAAGTTAAGATAGAAGCAGCAGAAGGGCCCCATGACATTATCAAGTTAAGATAGAAGCAGCAGAAGGGCCCCATGACATTATCAAGTTAAGATAGAAGCAGCAGAAGGGCCCCCTGACATTATCAAGTTAAGATAGAAGCAGAAGAAGGGCCCCCTGACATTATCAAGTTAAGATAGAAGCAGCAGAAGGGCCCCATGACATTATCAAGTTAAGATAGAAGCAGCAGAAGGGCCCCCTGACATTATCAAGTTAAGATAGAAGCAACAGAAGGGCCCCCTGACATCAAGTTAAGATAGAAGCAGCAGAAAGGCCCCCTGACATCAAGTTAAGATAGAAGCAGCAGAAGGGCCCCATGACATTATCAAGTTAAGATAGAAGCAGCAGAAGGGCCCTCTGACATTATCAAGTTAAGATAGAAGCAGCAGAAGGGCCCTCTGACATTATCAAGTTAAGATAGAAGCAGCAGAAAGGCCCCCTGACATCAAGTTAAGATAGAAGCAGCAGAAGGGCCCTTTGACATTATCAAGTTAAGATAGAAGCAGCAGAAGGGCCCTCTGACATTATCAAGTTAAGATAGAAGCAGCAGAAGGGCCCTCTGACATTATCAAGTTAAGATAGAAGCAGCAGAAGGGCCCCCTGACATTATCAAGTTAATATAGAAGCAGCAGAAGGGCCCCCTGACATTATCAAGTTAATATAGAAGCAGCAGAAGGGCCCCCTGACATTATCAAGTTAAGATAGAAGCAGCAGAAGGGCCCCCTGACATTATCAAGTTAAGATAGAAGCAGCAGAAGGGCCCCCTGACATTATCAAGTTAAGATAGAAGCAGCAGAAGGGCTCCCTGACATTATCAAGTTAAGATAGAAGCAGCAGAAGGGCCCCCTGACATTATCAAGTTAAGATAGAAGCAGCAGAAGGGCCCCATGACATTATCAAGTTAAGATATAGCGAGCATAGGCTGACGCTTTTTGTCTTGTGCTATGAAGGAGAAAGTGAGATGAATTAAAATTTAACGTCTCGATGTAAAGTATTGCTTATAAAACATTAACTGAAAAGGAACAGTGAATTTGTTGTGCTTCTTCAAGGGTGAACTATAATGCAAGTAATGATTGCTGTGATTGAACTATCACGTGAGTTTTACCAGAAAAATTGACTTTAAAATAATTGTTTGCTGTGCCTAGTAATTACTCCATTACACGGAAACGCCATCGTTTAGCGGATTTTCCTTGTGAGTGATTTGAAAAATAATGATTTACGAGCGTCAATAAAACGTTCAAACATTCTTAAAAGTAAAATAGATTATTTAATCTATCCGATGCATCCGTATCACCCCTGAGATTAGTGATTATTACAAGAATCTTCAGGATTTCCGGCAGAGACTGGGCCGTGGGTAGCAGAAGCACGCCAAGGCTCCCAACCTTCCATCCGTCCAATCATTAATAGTAACATGTGGAATATATAATAAAAGAATATAAATAAAATAAACATGTTCCAAATGTCGCACCAACGTGTGGCTATTGGATATAATAATTAAAATATTCCAAGCATAATATCGAAAACTTTCGATTTGGCTTTCGAGTTATTTTACACCTATTTCTGCTGAATGTCGTTTCTTAACTATGTGCCCATATCGCGATAGTTTCTGTAGGTTATTGATTCAAGTAAGTGTGTCACACAGGCGACCTTAGTACAAGCCTCATGTGTCAACTGCTTTAGGAATTTGTATATAAAGAGTTTTAATTGCCTGGAAACCTTCATATGTTATTAATTGTGCTGATACTGAAACTATTTGTGCCTAGGCTTTCTGTTCGTCTTTAGATATACACATAATCAGTTTGTTGCCAGATATATAGCTTTATTGCATAGCCATCTTCCACACGGGAAACTGGAATTACTCGAATGATCAACTTTCCCCATTTTCTCCATAGAGATTTGCGCATAAGCACTTCTAAAAGGTGTGTACGAATTCTGCATATCAGAAACAGCTTTCTTTCCTGTAAGTTAAAAAATCTGATGTGTTGCGCTCACATGGCTTTCTCTACTCTTGTACTACCCATTGTTACAGACTCTGATTCATCTACCTTCTTCGTGTTATTTGAGATAAGCATTTACAGAAATTATCTTATTGCTTATTTCCTTGTAGGTACCAGGGGAATATGGTAACAGTAGGCTTTGAGTGCTAGCCAAATCTTTTAGTTTTCAAATTCCGTTCTCTTTGCACGACTAACGTATGAAAAATTAACAACGATGTTGCATTTGACGAAAGTTTGTTTTCCGAAACAGATATAAATAACAAGGAATATCTTCGAAATGGTTCACTCTACAAAAAAATAAGAGTTATTCAAAAGTTATCCAGAGTAAACAGGACCACACAGGCTAGATCCGGAAAATAGAAAGTATACATGTCATTTGTAATAAAAATATCTTAAACACATCTCAGTTTAATCAAAATTATTAGGACTATTTTCAAGAAAATAAAAATTTTTGAAACATTTTCCATGTATCAGGTAGTTTAGGGTGGAGTAATTTTCTTCATAATATTCGTGTCACATCCTTGATCCAATAATTTAGAACATGTTTGTCAAAACCTATAGACACCAAGCAGAAGTCAGTTACCTACAGTATCCCAAAATCTGCAGGATGTTCATGGGTCCTTTGCTGCTTTAAAATTAAAACCAATAATGGCGAGGAACTGCTACGGATAAATGACTCCAAACAGTGTTGTTATATTCTCTATAAATCCTAATTTGAACTACTAGAAATCGCAAGCAATACCTACGAATGGAACTTGCACATTTAAATATTTTCAACAAATGTTCACTATTGGTGCTGTGGTACTTGGATAGTTGGAAGCTGAAGGAATAGGAACGAGATTTGAAATATCCAAAAAAGTGAATTACAAAAGTTACATCTATAAATGACATTTTAGCACTACAGGTAGATGCACATATCCATCTGGATCTTCCGGCTGTCTCAACTCTTTTTCAACTCTCTCAATTTTCACTCGAGGCACTGCTTAAAATTTTCTCCCTATTCTTTAGATAAGTTGACGAAGTCTTTGGTGGTATTCCTTATCCTTTCGCGATTTCAGATTTGTTCTTCAGAACCTTTTCAAGTTCTCGAATGACGGTGGCTTTTTCCCAAAAAATTACCCAGCCTTGTACTGGTCATGCCGTTTGCTAAGAGACATAGTGGCATTGATTTTCAACACGCTGAACGGTACGAAGCTCAAGCAACAACTCAAGGAGCACGTGTTTTAAACAAAGGGATGTGGGAGCAGGTATAGAAGCTCAAGGCTGGCAGCTATGAAATCTGTTCCATCCCCAACTGCATTCCGATAACACACAAACCACAAACAATGACCTCTTTTGCAGAAACATATGTACGAAGGGATCACATTAAATGTCCACGTTTAGATTAATTTTCGACTGACATTTCTGAACAAAAATTTCGAATTTAGGAAAATGAAATTCGAATTACAAGTGATTTTTCTGCATTGCTTTAATTCAAAATTCAAGGGCCATGAAAAGTCTTCGAATTAACCACAATTTCGAGTTATAAACCTTTGTATTATTTGAGCTTTACTGTACAAATAATAGCAAATTTATTTTCTTATACAGGGTGGGTCAAAGAAATGGGAAATTTTGAAATTGTGAAACGACACCTTAGATAATGTATTAAATGAACTTTTATTAAACGAGGATCTAGAAAATAGTACGCCATTTGCTATAACCACTTTTTCTTGAAAATAACATCCTTTAAATGTCCACCACCAACACGCACGCATTCTTGTAATCCATCTTCAAAGTTTCTCATCACTTTTTGCAACATAACTACTGGGATTCTTGAAATTTCTTCACGAATTTCAGGTCGTCAATGTTTCGTGGCTTTTTTGCGTATACTTTACTTTTGAGATACCCCCATAAAAAGTAATCACATGCAGACAAATCAGGGGATCGTGCAGGCCACGGAATGTTTCCATTCCTCGATAAGACATGATTCCCAAACAAATTTTGCAGTTGCGTCATAGAGACTCGTGCAGTATGTACTGTCTTGCTGAAAGCAAGTTGTTCTGTTGATCTCTTAATTTCTTATTTGACCACGTAAGAATTGTTGAATCATTGTCACATAACGATCTGCAGTAACAGTTTGCGCGCGACCATTAAAATCTTCAAAGAAGTATGGCCCAATAATTCCTATGGAAGAGACACCACTCAAAACGGTTACCTTTTGTGAGTGCAGGGGGGCTCATGAAGTTGCCGTGGATTGGATTCTCTCCCTTGTGCACAATATCTAAAGTTCTGTTTATTTACGAAGCCATTCAAATGGAAGGGGGGTTCATCAGACATCCATAAATTCGGAAGAACTTCTTCGTTATATTCGATCTCATTCAAAAATCGCTCACATAACATGACACGATTATTTACGTCCTGCTGATTTAATTTATGCACAACTTGCAACTTGCAGGGGTGAAATTTTAGATCGTTTTGCAGTATTCTTCGAACACTAGAGCGATCCATGTTAAGTGCCAGAGAATATCACATGACCTCTGAATATGTGATTAATGACTGGGTTCGTAAATCAGAAGAAACAGGCTCAACACTAAAGAAGAAACCTCCAGGTAAACCAAAATCTATTCGTACACCTGAAAATATTGAGAAAGTTAGGGTTGCTATAGTGAACAGCCCGACACGTTCAGTCCGGAGACATTCAGGACACAAGATCATGACGACGGAGTTGAAAATGGCCACGAAACTCCCTGCGAGCAGCTTCGGCGCTTTGACCATTTAGTGTCGTCATGATCCTGTGTTCGAAGAATACTGCAAAAGTCAGCAATTGGAAATACCAGTTATCGGACGATTTTGCATAAAGTCAGCGATTGGAAATACCAGTTACCGGACAATTTAATAGGCACTTATATTGGAGATAATACATTTTCCTCGCTATACTTATGAACTTTAGAACCTTTTAGGCTCTGAGGAAACTACTGATCCTTGTGAGTTTCTCTAGTCCAAATTCATCTCCGCATCGAAGTATATTTTTTTCCAGAAGTAATCAAGTCAACCTAAACAAAACCTACCTACATCAAAATTCAATACTCAAATTAGCTCTCAAAACATCAAGAACTATATAGGCCATAGGGAAAGCACGGAAGGAGACACCTCGCGCACAAAACCAACTCAGATCTATTGTGGCTACCACCCTTAGGAAGCAGGGACGAGCCGAGGGAACCACAGAGTGCCACAGGGTCGCAGCTAGACAGGCCACAGAGATGCGCGGAAGTCCTTCACAAGTGCTGAAGTTGCTTCACCGCGTCGCCAGGCCCCGCGGGTGTGATATAGCAAAGGCGTCCCCCAAACCCCGCCGGAGTTAGCGGACAGTGGCTCCGATGGGTGTCGCACGGGCGTCCCCTCTACTGAGGACGGCGGCCGCCCAAACGCCAACTCGTGCCGAGAGCAGTTACCATGCGTAGTTATCCGCACCATCTGCCGGGCACCGCCAACATCACCCACCGGAAGAGTACACGTGAAAGTTAATAAGGAAATGGAATGTAGGAAATGATGGAAAGGAAACCGTGGTATGCAATTATGCACTTCAGCATTCCCCTAAGTGACATGGGGAGACCACGGAGAAACCCATGTTAGTGTTCACGGCAACGGGGATCGAACACGTGACCTCCCGAATGCGGGCCACAGGCGTTGCCGCCTGGGCCATCCCCCTCATTAATAAGAATTATAAAAATTAGTACTGTGATAGAAGCAGTAAATGGTTATAAATCTGGAAAACTAACAATGCAGTACGTCAATAGAGTTACCGCATCAAAATGTTTTAACATTTAATTTACTTTTACCTTCTCTACTACGCATAGTAAGGTAGACGAAGTATTGTATTCCACTCAAAAATTCGTTGTCAAGATTTCACCGGAAATATGTTTTGAGAACCCTTGAATCCAAAGATAGCGTTTTTAGAAAAAGGTCCGCGCTCGCGCGTGCGTGCGTGCGTGTGTGTGTGTGTATGTGTGTGCGTGTGTGTGTGACTGTGTGTGACTGTGTCTGCATAACTCAAAAACCAAAAGTTGGTTAAAAGCCAAAGTTGGTATTTAGGCTTTCGACATTCTTCTTCATCTTGCGATATGAAGATTTTTAAGAAAATTCCTCTACCCTAAACTACCCCCTATATGAAAAAGTTCGAACATTTTGATTTTCTCAAAAATGGCTCTAATGATTTTGCATAAAATATCACAAGTTTAAGATGCTTTTGTGGCAAATTATATGTAGGTATATTTTGAATTTTCTCGCTATATTCCAAGTAGTCCTGTTTACTCATGATGACTTCTGCCTAACTGGTAAACCGTAAGATTGTTAACATGATTTGGTGTAAGCTGTACTGAGTACATTGATTTTGGATAAAATGAATATTTTGGTACACAAAACTCATTTTGTACTGCATTCCCTTTCCACTAAAAAGAAAATTACTAATATGATAATTTCTACAAGTGTTTATCTCGACTAACATGAAGAAGATAGAGGAATAAGGGTCTGTAAGAGCAGTTAGCCCACGAGTAGAGAAAGTCATGTGAGTGCAACACATGAGATTTTTTTTTTTATTGACCCAACAGTTTTCGCAAAAACGAATCACATAATTTACTACCAGATGGTCCTTGCATAGTCGCGAAATGAACAACGCCTGTCATATAGACTACCCGTTTTGTTTTGCACGTCAATGCCTGCAGGCCTACGTAGCGTGAGATCATTGACATTGCAGAAACTATTTGATTTTGGTTCCGCTACAACATTCGTTAAAGCGATCCCTGCCCACTTTGCTACACGTCTCCTATGCAAGGCATACTTTATGTACTAACTAACCTGTAAATATATTACTCTTATAAGTAAAATTATAAGTTCGTAAATGAAGCAAATACTGAAATAATATTGCTCATTACACTATACGCAATTACCAGTACTTACCGGGTGGAAGAGAAGTCATTACATTAATTTAAACCAGCGGTAGATTCGGTATTTGGAACACATTTTGTATCTTACGTTTTTGTCTCTGACCATTTCCTATGGAGATATTTTAGTTTTATCGAAAACAACCTGGAAACACTGCAGATTTTGTGGATGGCCACTTTCCCCAGCTCCATACATAAACAAAGAGTGTAACGGTGCGTTTTGAAAATAAACTCACAGCCTGCCTTGTCCTTCCGTGTTTACTGTGACAATGTGGGTCAATTACTAGTCTTAACTCTCAAAAAATTACCAAAAGTGAAAGCCGTTTACGTCTACAAACCAGGTCAATTGCCTGACCAACCTCAACGCAACGTTATGGAGTGTTCCTTCGCGTCTTTTAAGTGATTAATTATTTCGAAACCCTATGTGATGTCCCATAATTGCTATCAAGTTATGTCAGAAATAAGTTACTCTACCCATCTTACGGGCAGACATGGGCGAAACTCTCAGTGATAAGCATAACATAAGCATGCGTAAGCATACTGTGCTATGGAACTTTTACATCACAGGGGAAGTCACGGCCGACTGTTACGGCCGTGGGGGAAGGGAAGGTCTTATGCGACGGTGTGCAGTCACTTCCAAAAACAAAGTGGAATTGTGGCGAGAAGTGTACGGTACGTTATTTACAGTGTATTAGTGGAATTAATTTATTAATATTACCATCTACTCTGAAATTACAATCACTTTCAAAGGAATTTGAAACTTAACATTTTTCATTACAAGCGGAACACGTTCTAAGTGAATTGTGCAGCACGAAATTTGAAGTCTCAAGACGTCAAGACTTGGACCATTATTACGATTCTATGAAGCACAAGAGAAATTTGGAAGTGTCAACAAGCAAACAAAATGAAAATATAGTTCAAGCTGTGCAATCAGACGTTTTTCAAGATGTATGTGAAATGATGATAGCTGCTGATATTTCTTTTTCGAAGGTTCAAAATCCGCACTTAAAAAATTCATTAAAAAGTACACAGAGACCTTCCCAACAGAACAACACTTCAAAGGCAGTATTTACCAAGGTGTTATGAGCAGGTAATGTCCAAGATAAGAAATTGCGTAGGAGAAAACAAAACCTGGATTTCAATTGACGAAACTACGGATGATGATGGCAGATACGTCGCTAATGTGGTAATTGGTTCACTATTAGTGGATAAACCTTCTAAGACACTCTTGCTTGCCTCTGAAGTTATCGAACAAGTGTATTATGTCACTATTATTAAGGTATTTTACAGTTCGCTATGTCTTTTGTAGCCAGAAGGAATTAAAGAGAAAAATATACTCCTTTTTATTACAGACTCGGCAGAGAGCTACAAAAAAGTACCCTCAACTCATCCATTTGACCTGCCTAGCCCACGGCTTACATAGAGTGGCTGAAACAATTCGCTCTAACTTCATGGATGTCGACTCATTCATATCAAGCGTAAAAAAATATTTCTGAAAGCACCAAGCAGAACATTATTTTTATAGAAATGGCGCCTGTCGTTCCTTTGCCTCCTCGGCCAGTTATTAATTGGTGGCGTAGTTGGCTAAATGCTGTTAAACACTATGCTAAACATTACCAAGCAGCTTCAAATGTTATTAAGGAATTCAATTCTGATGGCAGTTGTGCAGTGAAAGTTCCAAGATCCGTGCTCTCAAAAGAACTTCATGACTTTTGAGTTTATTACAAAACATTTGCAAGACGTTTCTAATACAAAAATGTCTATCAGATGCCTTAGAACTTACAAAAAACGTAACTGACAAATTCAGTACAACAGCTGCAGGATCAGTTTCAGAAATGTGCAGCTGAAATTAAAAACTGCCCTGAAAAACTGCCCTGAAAAACAATCCTGGTTGTGTTTCAATGTGTAGTATTAATAACATTTTGCAAGGTCAAAAAAAGGAAGAAAAAATTCCTAGTAACAATGCATATTTCACATTCTCACCAGTTACTTCATGCGACGTCCAAAGTACATTTTCTAAATACAAGCACTGTTTTGGGGAAAGGAGAAGAAAATTCATTTTCGAAACATTGAAAATGTATCTCAGTGTGCACTGTAATGCATCACATAATTAAGATAAATAAGTAATATTTCATGTCATTCAGATCTCTACAGTCACATAAATAAATTATGCTAATATTACAAAGTTTCAACTAAATCAAATTTAAATAAATTACGATATACTCGTGGATTTATATGTACCATGCAGTATTCAAGTTTTTTGTTACACCATAGTATACATCCTTTGTTTACATGCCAATCACAGCATCCCCCGCCAGTTGCTGCACTGCACGGTCCGTGTGAAATTTTCTCTGAGACGAGAACTTTATATATATATATTCATACTTAAATCCTTGTACCTAAGCCCATGCAAAATCAACGGAGCCGTCAGCAGCAGATCCTGTAATCTGGGAGTACCAGCAGCAATCCCAGACAGCGATGTACAGCGCAGAGGCGGCTACTGCACCGGCTGAGCTACCGAGGCATCGACGGGGAGAACCGGCACAAAATTGGCGTATCCAACGTGTGGCGTTACATCTCCCATGTCTACTTATAAGTAGCAAACTGATATCTTTGCACATTCTTGTGGAATTACGCATCCAACTTGGATAAAAAACTATTTATTTTTTCGAAGTTGGATGATCAAACAACAAAATGCTATTCGACTTTTGTTTTATAATGCTTCTATGAAGCACATATTAGAAGAATGTAATGACTTCCCTTCCATCCTGTATGTCCACACTTACGCCCCTAGCACCGCGGTAACGTCTGTGGCCCGCATTCGGGAGCTCGCGGGTTTGATCCCTGTGGTCGCGCACTCTGACATGGGTTTTTCCGTTTTTTCCCCATGTCACTTAAGCGAATGCTGAGGTGCATTATTTCATACCACGGTTTCCTCTTTTCCATCATTTCCCTTCATTCCATTTGCTTATCATCTTTCAGGTGTATATTCAGGCGTGTAGTGTTGGCAGTGCCGGGCAGATGGCATGGATGATTGCGCATGGTAACTGCTGTTCTCGGCGCTGGGTGGCGTTTGGCGACCCTTGTCCTCCGTCGGGGGTACGCTCAGTGGGACACCGGACCCGCGGTGTTATGGCTACTTGGTGGAGCCTGGTGCCGGAATGAAATTATCTCAGCACCTTCGGTTCCCTCATTTCATCCTTGCCTTCTGGGGTGTGTAGCCACAGTAGATATCTTTAGGTTGACGTGAGCGAGGTGTCTCCCCTCTGGGTCTGTACACTTTACCCTTTTATGCCCCTAACAGTCTGTACATTGTCCTCTGGAGGTTTTGCAGCGCGTTCTCCATGAATTATTGTGAATAAGTTTCGTAAGTTTGAGCCAGCAGCAATAAACAGCTTCCCAGGGCTAGCACAACAGGAAAACAGCTAATAATAAAGAAAATTTGATTTAATGTGGGAAATCACGAAAACTAACGACTCCTTTTTCTGTCGGAGTGTGAATCACACCTATGGTATGCAACTCAGAACCAGTCAGTATTCAGTGATGGACACAAACAGGCGACTCCATGGCAGTTTCTAAGTCAAAGCTTGAATTTTCTGGGACTATCCTCAGAACACCTCTTTATTCTGGATCATATTTCCATAAATGGAAAACAGATAAACCTTACTGGATCTCATTAAAACACAAGATTTATGTCAAATACCTATTTTCTTTTCAGTAAACCATTTCCGAGATAGCCATTTTCCCAAATAGGAATATGTTATTCGTTGTTTTTATTTCGTGACCTTCGAAAGAGAACGGAGTTTCTAA
The DNA here is from genome assembly GCA_030765045.1 of Tenodera sinensis. Taxonomy (NCBI): domain Eukaryota; kingdom Metazoa; phylum Arthropoda; class Insecta; order Mantodea; family Mantidae; genus Tenodera; species Tenodera sinensis. The sequence continues at coordinate 243,041,959 of CM060962.1, forward strand.
GGCATCGCATAGCAACCATCTTTTAATGCACTTCACTATCGCATAAAGCCTACTAAACTATGCCCCGGCACTCCAACCCCCGCCCAGCCGCTACGTTCTCAACCTCAACCCACTACAGGCGTCATTGGTGGGGTGCAATATTGGAGTGTAGTACGTGGTCAGCGTCCCGATTCCTCCCGGCCAGTTATGCGGTCTTCATGACCTGGGACCACTATTTTTTTATCAAGTAGCTCATCAATTGGTGCCCCCGGGACCTAACGAGGCTGAGTGCACCCCGTGCCAGACCTCCCAGAGGGGATAAAATCCCCATACTGGTACCGGGATCGAACTCCCAAGCGCACTACCAACTGCGCTACGGAGGCGGTCGCTTAAAGCCTACCGTGCTACCATATTCTCCTTGTACCCACAAGAAAATAAACAATAAGATAATTTCTGCAAATGCTTATCTCAACTAACACGAAGAAGATATAGCAATAGGAGCTTGTAAGAATGGTTAGTACAAGAGCAGAGAAAGTCATGTGTGTGCAACACATCAGATTTCTCTGTGGCCTAGAATTATCCTTAATTGCAATTATACATAATCATATCTAAAATAGATTATAACTTATTTAATACTACACAAAGAAGGATTAAATTAGATTAAATTTTACTCCCTAAGAAGACTTCGCGTAACTATTACACATTAGTAGAAACTGTCACGTGTACATTTAAGATGGATTCACTGCAAACGAAGCACAGAACAAAATATAGTGTAAATCAGGCAAAGCAGAGTGAGTGGAAAATTGAATCGAACGCGAAGTAAACTTAATAGTAGGTAATACAAATCGCCGCACGTGGAAGAGACTGGGAAAACCACGGGCAATCAAGTGAAGTAAACTAAAGAACGGTGACTTAGTGGTAAAGTAAACACTATAGAACGGAGATTCAGTAGTACAGCGAACAATACGCGCCGGAAGGAGAATAAAACGAACAGCGATAGCGACAGGGCACTGAAACATAAAGCGATCGCATCAACTGTGTCCTACGGACATTGGTTCATATAACGCCAGAGGGTAATTAGGAGTAAACGGAGTGTCACCATGAATCTTGTAGTGGACAAAATAACTGGAAAGTTGTTAAAAACAGTGAAACCGAGTGTTATTTCAGTGCACCTAAAAACACCCATCACCTTTAACTCCCACCTATTACACACACACCTTTTACGGCCGACGACTCAAAGAGGATCGCCCCTGAGATGTGCTACTAAATCCGGAGAGACATCTAGGGGACCAGTGGGCAGCCAGCATCGGGCACCCCACGTACGTCATGTCATAAGTGTAACTTAACTTATCTATCTCGAGCTGTAAAGCGCTATAAACGTTGATGTTTTCACGCAAATCAGATACACATTACCACCCCAACATGAAATTCCAATATATCTCCTTCCTGTTCCACATGCTTGAACGTCTAGATAGATGATCCTTCGTTGTGGAGGATCCTTTCTTCAGCATTTTTACTTTCTCTACTACGTATGTTAAGTAGGGGAAGTATTGCATTCCACCCAAAATTTGGATGTCGAGATTTAACCGGAAATATACTTTTTGAGGCACCCTGAACCCAAAAAGAGCACCTTTAGAGCAAGGTCCGCACGCGCGGGCGTGTTTGTATGTGCGTGTGTGTGTGTGTGTGTGTGTGTGTGTGTGTGTGTGTGTGTGTGTGTGTGTGTGTGTGTGTGTGTGTGTGTGTGAACAGCATAAGTCAAAAACGAAAGGTCGGTTATAAACCAAAGCTTGTATATAAATTTAATGTCTTTCAAGGATGCGACACGAAGATTTGGAAGAAAATTCCTCTGTCTTGAACTACTCTTTACGCGGAAAATTTTCGAATATTTTTATTTTCTCAAAAATAGTTAACGATTTTGATTAAAGTGCTATATATTTAATATATGTTTATGATACTGATTGATTGTGGACGGCGATGTGGCCGAGTGGTTAAAGCGTTCGCCTACCACCAAGGCGGCTCGGACTCGGGACCCGCATGTGGTATTCGTGGTGGACGAAGCGGCGTCACGGTGGGTTTTTCTCCGGGTTCTCCGGTTTCCCCCGCCACTCATTCCACAAATATCTCCATAATCACCTTTGCAATCATCGATTTCGGCTACATTTTATACCATCCTCTTCCTCACTCTCATACCTGGTGCTTGGCTGAACACCCGCTTCCAGAGTCCAGAGTCCATAGGTTCCTGTGCTCCCTAACAGGCGTCTGACCCTAGGCACTGGCTTGTAAGATCTAGGGGTTGAAAGTCGTACATAAGGGGTGGGTAATCAGGTAAAGAAGAAGAAGACTGGTTGAGTCTACATGCCACAGGCTGATTCACCCTGCGACTGAAAGAGGAGGTGCAGAATGGCAGCTAATTACGTAAGCGTCTCCAAACAGACAAGGATGGACACGGCTGCTCTAGAGAATAGAACTATGAATGGGAGTGTGAATGTGTGTGTGTGTGTGTGTGTGTGTGTGTGTGTGTGTGTGTGTGAATTTAATATAATAACCGAAAGCAATACTCCTATGATAATCCTATATCCAATAATCCTAAGATTAACACCACTGGAAGCGAGTGAACAACATTGTTCCAAAGGTAAAGAGTCACCGATGTGTTCTTAGACGTTCAATGCAGCATATAAGTGGTGCTTTTAAGAAAAATGGCGGACAGGTTACAAAGTCAGTGGCTACCATCAAATTCTCCTTTCCTATGAGTCATATGAAATGATGTACAATTTGAAACACACAGATCATAAAAATAGACAAAAGACAGGAGATATGTAAAGCATAGCAGAAGCCATTACTGAAATACATGAAAGATTACAGCGAGTGATGTCTGAAACAAACTAAGTGGATTGAGAAGCGAATATTTAGGACAATAACACGTTTTCTCTTTGATTTCTTCTTCAGTATTAACGCAGTAAACATTTTTTGTATTTACAGTTTCAGTACATACTGTTAACTGTTGGGCATCCATTTTAAAACTCTGATAACAAATATTATAAAGGATTTGACATAGTGTAATACAGTCAACATCATTAAATGTGATTGCATTATAATATGATCAAAGGTTTTATCACATTCTGTGACACAGAAATAGGTTAAATATACCTTAGTAAAAGCGCATGAAGATCAACTCCTTAGCGTGGTGGTAGTGCTGCTGCTTACCAAGCGAAGGACCCGGGTTCGATTCCCGGTATTGGCGTAGGGAGCTCTAGTCCGGGGTGCACTCAGCCTCGTTAGATTCCAGAGGGGCAAATTGAGGAGCTACTTCATTGAAAAGTAATGACCCCTGGTTACGCAATGGAATGCGCCCTGCTCATGACGCCTGTGGTGGGCAGAGGCGGCGGACTCAGCGGTCGGGCGGTAGGCTTTGGCCCGTATGGGCTGTGGTGCTATGGAGTTACGTGGGCGGGGGGAAATCAGCGCATGAGACCACTCGCCAAGGAGTTAGCCTTGCGCTCTCCCAGACGGTACTGACTCTTCAACTGTTCCTTTAACGCCTAAAAAGGCCCTATAAATCACTTTCAGCTAAGCCAATTTCGTTTTCAGATATTTCCTGATACATCACTTCAGTCAGATCACGTGAAAACCAAATGAAATCTCAGTTTCCAACAAACTCAGCATTTGTTGTTAGTTGTCGACTGTTTTCTCGTGCGGAGGCTGTCGTGTTCAAATCATGTTAGTGATACCCAAAGATGATATAGCGAGAAAAGGAAGACTCCAAAAATGAACAAAGTTATTGTATTTCTTTTCTTTCAGAATTCATTTGCAAATGTTTCGTTTTGTCAAGTGAGCTGTAGTATGCTGTAGTCGTATTGGAAGTCTTTTTGTATTTTAGTAGTTTAACGCCCTTAATTACTACTTATGGTACCATAAGATGTGGCCGCTAACGCTACATGAAGTAAAATAATTGTGGGAGAAGCTTTGTGAAGGAAATGCTCTAGACCTATGTTTAGGGTACCTTCCCGCACTGTAAAACACCTGAAAAAATGTGCGGGAATTGAACCGCAGACATTCTCTTCACAAGCCTTAACGACTTCGGCCACATTTGTCTATTGAAATCTACTATGTAATGCTACGATCTCAAAGTTTACTAATAACGAATTATCTAGTGGAAGATACATTAAAACATATAACATGTTATAATTTCTTTCCCCGATTCCCAAGGTTTTTTTCTGCTTCACAATAAAAACATTCATTTTAACAAATATTATAATGTATTGCTCTTTACTGCGGGTTTTGAAACTAATTGTGAAGAAAATAAGTAGTGACCGATTTGCATTAAATAGGTGCTTACACAATTATTCTGAATATTTTAAACTTTTATAATTAAATCTTCAGGTAATATCCTCTGGCGTGGCAGTGTTTTCCATGTTTGACTAACAAGGCAAACCGTTTGTTATTTCAGTCTCGCAAATTACTCTGCTGACCTCAAAGGCAACAAAGTCTCATCTAACCACACGGTGGAGCCAACCACCACACTTTCTAGAAGCTTTTGGGTTTCTCTCGGGGCTTAATAACTAACATGGGTCTGTTCTGGTTTCCGTGCACAGCGCTAGAGGACGCCAACAGCTTTCTCAAAAGGTCAGGGTTGGATCTAAATTACCCTGCTTGTACGTAACCTTTATTACGCCTGAAAATCAGGAAACTTAAAAGCAAGATTAGATGCCACCGACATTGCCATAATTATCCCGGATGGACGGTATAAAGGAAGACATTTTCTGTCATGAGGGACATTTTATGTTTTGTGTGTGTGTGTGTGTGTGTGTGTGTGTGTGTGTGTGTGTGTGTGTGTGTGTGTGTGTGTGTGTGTGTGTGTGTGTGTGTGTGTGTGTGTGTGTGTGTTCCTCTTAAAATTTACATCTAATATTCCCCTGGAATCCATCCAACTCTTTTAAATTTGCTTTAACCCTTTAATTGTCAGGTAATTTTGCTGCTCATGCCGTGTCCATTTCGGAAGCACTTTGGCCGAAGCGAATAGAATAGCCGTGATGGTTAAGGTGATACGCAGTGGACTGGCGAGCCATTCAAAGCCGCACGATTCGAGTCCCAGCAACTGCAGTTAAATGTGCCTGTGATAAAAGAAGGGGAGGGCCCAAGTAAAATAATCGGTGTAATGGCACGCTTGGAAGCAGACTCTTGTTATAGGAAACTTGAATATGTCTAAACAACGTTTTCTATTTAAACAGTTTATTTATGTGCCAAATCAGAAGCATTTTCATTAATTCAATCTTCATGGGTCCCGTTAGGGCAAGGTACCTCAAGATCGATTATCTTAAATCCTTTGTGACTATTCAGATGGGAAATTAAATCTTCGTGATTCGCATAAGAATGAAGGGAAACGTGTTTGATCAAACGTCTTGCAAATAAAATTACACCTGTATGCGAGCACAGACACCTTCCTAGACATCTTTTTCTATTGCAGCTTCCATTTGGAGGCTGCATTTTAAAACTTAACAACGAGTCAGCTGCACATTACAACAATATTCAATAATGCAACCAAGGCACGTGTTTCTCCTCTGCACTGAGATTATGTGCGATTACTAATTATAATTGTAATTATTATTGCTGTTTGTGTATATTATTTCCCTCGTGGGTTCCACAACAGCTTTCTAGGAAGCAACATTTAAATAACCGATAGTTTAAATGCCATGTTTTTAATGTTGGGAGTGTTCTATGACTTTGAAAATAAATGTATTGTTTTGTAATTTAGAGTACAATATACCGCTTCAAAAGTTAACAAGCTTTTGCAAGTGGATCTATAAAACGAACTACATCAGTTGCGCTCGTGGTCAGGTTATACCTGCTTCAAATCCATCAGTTGCGCTCGGCGGTTGGATTACCCCAGATAGGGTATTCATCAGTTGTGCTCGTGGTCAGGTTATACCTGCTTCAAATCCCTCAGTTGCGCTCGGCGGTTAGATTACCTCAGATAGAGTATTCATCAGTTGCGCTCGGCGGTTAGATTACCCCAGATAGGGCATTCATCAGTTGCGCTCGTGGTCAGATTATACCTGTTTCAAATCCATCAGTGGCGCTCGGCGGTTAGATTACCCCTGATAGGGTATTCATCAGTTGGGCTTGTGGTCAGATTATACCTGCTTCAAATCCATCAGTTGCGCTCGGCGGTTAGATTACCCCAGATATGGTATTCATCAGTTGGGCTTGTGGTCAGGTTATACCTGCTTCAAATCCATCAGTTGTGCTCGGCGGTTTGATTACCCCAGATAGGGTATTCATCAGTTGGGCTTGTGGTCAGGTTATACCTGCTTCAAATCCATCAGTTGCGCTCGGCGGTTTGATTACCCCAGATAGGGTATTCATCAGTTGGGCTTGTGGAAAGGTTATACCTGCTTCAAATACATCAGTTGTGCTCGGCGGTTTGATTACCCCAGATAGGGTATTCATCAGTTGGGCTTGTGGTCAGGTTATACCTGCTTCAAATCCATCAGTTGCGCTCGGCGGTTAGATTACCTCAGATAGGGTATTCATCAGTTGCGCTCGTGGTCAGGTTATACCTGCTTCAAATCCATCAGTTGCGCTCGTGGTCAGGTTATACCTGCTTCAAATCCATCAGTTGCGCTCGTGGTCAGGTTATACCTGCTTCAAATCCATCAGTGGCGCTCGGCGGTTAGATTACCCCAGATAGGGTATTCATGAGTTGGGCTTGTAGTCAGGTTATACCAGCTTCAAATCCATCAGTGGCGCTCGGCGGTTAGATTACCCCAGATAGGGTATTCATGAGTTGGGCTTGTAGTCAGGTTATACCAGCTTCAAATCCATCAGTGGCGCTCGGCGGTTAGATTACCCCAGATAGGGTATTCATGAGTTGGGCTTGTAGTCAGGTTATACCAGCTTCAAATCCATCAGTGGCGCTCGGCGGTTAGATTACCCCAGATAGGGTATTCATGAGTTGGGCTTGTAGTCAGGTTATACCAGCTTCAAATCCATCAGTGGCGCTCGGCGGTTAGATTACCCCAGATAGGGTATTCATGAGTTGGGCTTGTAGTCAGGTTATACCAGCTTCAAATCCATCAGTTGCGCTCGGCGGTTAGATTACCCCAGATAGGGTATTCATGAGTTGGGCTTGTAGTCAGGTTATACCAGCTTCAAATACATCAGTTGTGCTCGGCGGTTTGATTACCCCAGATAGGGTATTCATCAGTTGGGCTTGTGGTCAGGTTATACCTGCTTCAAATCCATCAGTTGCGCTCGGCGGTTAGATTACCTCAGATAGGGTATTCATCAGTTGCGCTCGTGGTCAGGTTATACCTGCTTCAAATCCATCAGTTGCGCTCGTGGTCAGGTTATACCTGCTTCAAATCCATCAGTTGCGCTCGTGGTCAGGTTATACCTGCTTCAAATCCATCAGTGGCGCTCGGCGGTTAGATTACCCCAGATAGGGTATTCATGAGTTGGGCTTGTAGTCAGGTTATACCAGCTTCAAATCCATCAGTGGCGCTCGGCGGTTAGATTACCCCAGATAGGGTATTCATGAGTTGGGCTTGTAGTCAGGTTATACCAGCTTCAAATCCATCAGTGGCGCTCAGCGGTTAGATTACCCCAGATAGGGTATTCATGAGTTGGGCTTGTAGTCAGGTTATACCAGCTTCAAATCCATCAGTGGCGCTCGGCGGTTAGATTACCCCAGATAGGGTATTCATGAGTTGGGCTTGTAGTCAGGTTATACCAGCTTCAAATCCATCAGTGGCGCTCGGCGGTTAGATTACCCCAGATAGGGTATTCATGAGTTGGGCTTGTAGTCAGGTTATACCAGCTTCAAATCCATCAGTTGCGCTCGGCGGTTAGATTACCCCAGATAGGGTATTCATCAGTTGTGCTCGTGGTCAGATTATACCTGCTTCAAATCCATCAGTGGCGCTCCGCGGTTGGATTACCCCAGATAGGGTATTCATCAGTTGCGCTCGTGGTCAGGTTATACCTGCTTCAAATCCATCAGCTGGGCTCGGCGGTTAGATTACCCCAGATAGGGTATTCATCAGTTGGGCCTGTAGTCAGGTTATACCAGCTTCAAATCCCTCAGTTGCGCTCGGCGGTTAGATTACCCCAGATAGGGTATTCATCAGTTGCGCTCGGCGGTTAGATTACCCCAGATAGGGTATTCATCAGTGGCGCTCCGCGGTTGGATTACCCCAGATAGGGTATTCATCAGTTGGGCCTGTAGTCAGGTTATACCAGCTTCAAATCCATCAGCTGCGCTCGGCGGTTAGATTACCCCAGATAGGGTATTCATCAGTGGCGCTCCGCGGTTGGATTACCCCAGATAGGGTATTCATCAGTTGGGCCTGTAGTCAGGTTATACCAGCTTCAAATCCCTCAGTTGCGCTCGGCGGTTAGATTACCCCAGACAGGGTATTCATCAGTTGCGCTCGGCGGTTAGATTACCCCAGATAGGGTATTCATCAGTGGCGCTCCGCGGTTGGATTACCCCAGATAGGGTATTCATCAGTTGCGCTCGTGGTCAGGTTATACCAGCTTCAAATCCATCAGTTGCGCTCGGCGGTTAGATTACCTCAGATAGGGTATTCATCAGTTGCGCTCGTGGTCAGGTTATACCTGCTTCAAATCCATCAGTTGCGCTCGGCGGTTAGATTACCTCAGATAGGGTATTCATCAGTTGCGCTCGTGGTCAGGTTATACCTGCTTCAAATCCATCAGCTGGGCTCGGCGGTTAGATTACCCCAGATATGGTATTCATCAGTTGCGCTCGTGGTCAGGTTATACCAGGTTCAAATCCATCAGCTGGGCTCGGCGGTTAGATTACCCCAGATAGGGTATTCATCAGTTGCGCTCGTGGTCAGGTTATACCTGCTTCAAATCCATCAGCTGGGCTCGGCGGTTAGGTTACCCCAGATAGGGTATTCATCAGTTGTGCTCGTGGTCAGGTTATACCTGCTTCAAATCCATCAGTTGCGCTCGTGGTTAGGTTATACCTGCTTCAAATACATCAGTTGCGCTCGGCGGTTAGGTTAGCCCAGATAGGGTATTCATCGGTTGCGCTCGTGGTCAGGTTATACCTGCTTCAAATACATCAGTGGCGCTCGGCGGTTAGATTACCTCAGATAGGGTATTCATCAGTTGCGCTCGTGGTCAGGTTATACCTGCTTCAAATCCATCAGTTGCGCTCGGCGGTTAGTTTACCTCAGATAGGGTATTCATCAGTTGCGCTCGTGGTCAGGTTATACCTGCTTCAAATCCATCAGTTGCGCTCGGCGGTTAGATTACCTCAGATAGGGTATTCATCGGTTGCGCTCGTGGTCAGGTTATACCTGCTTCAAATACATCAGTGGCGCTCGGCGGTTAGATTACCTCAGATAGGGTATTCATCAGTTGCGCTCGTGGTCAGGTTATACCTGCTTCAAATCCATCAGTTGCGCTCGGCGGTTAGATTACCTCAGATAGGGTATTCATCGGTTGCGCTCGTGGTCAGGTTATACCTGCTTCAAATCCAGCAGTTGCGCTCGTGGTCAGGTTATACCTGCTTCAAATCCATCAGTTGCGCTCGGCGGTTAGATTACCCCAGATAGGGTATTAATCAGTTGCGCTCGTGGTCAGGTTATACCTGCTTCGAATCCATCAGTGGCGCTCGGCGGTTAGATTACCCCAGATAGGGTATTCATCAGTTGCGCTCGTGATCAGGTTATACCTGCTTCAAATCCATCAGTTGCGCTCGGCGGTTAGATTACCTCAGATAGGGTATTAATCAGTTGCGCTCGTGGTCAGGTTATACCTGCTTCGAATCCATCAGTGGCGCTCGGCGGTTAGATTACCCCAGATAGGGTATTCATCAGTTGCGCTCGTGGTCAGGTTATACCTGCTTCAAATCCATCAGTTGCGCTCGGCGGTTAGATTACCTCAGATAGGGTATTAATCAGTTGCACTCGTGGTCAGGTTATACCTGCTTCAAATCCATCAGTTGCGCTCGGCGGTTAGATTACCTCAGATAGGGTATTAATCACTTGCGCTCGTGGTCAGGTTATACCTGCTTCGAATCCATCAGTGGCGCTCGGCGGTTAGATTACCCCAGATAGGGTATTCATCAGTTGCGCTCGTGGTCAGGTTATACCTGCTTCAAATCCATCAGTTGCGCTCGTGGTCAGGTTATACCTGCTTCGAATCCATCAGTGGCGCTCGGCGGTTAGATTACCCCAGATAGGGTATTAATCAGTTGGGCTTGTAGTCAGGTTATACCTGCTTCAAATCCATCAGTTGTGCTCGTGGTCAGGTTATACCTGCTTCGAATCCATCAGTTGCGCTCGGCGGTTAGATTACCCCAGATAGGGTATTCATCAGTTGCGCTCGTGGTCAGGTTATACCTGCTTCAAATCCATCAGTTGCGCTCGTGGTCAGGTTATACCTGCTTCGAATCCATCAGTGGCGCTCGGCGGTTAGATTACCCCAGATAGGGTATTCATCAGTTGCGCTCGTGGTCAGGTTATACCTGCTTCAAATCCATCAGTTGTGCTCGGCGGTTAGATTACCTCAGATAGGGTATTCATCAGTTGCGCTCGTGGTCAGGTTATACCTGCTTCAAATCCATCAGTTGTGCTCGGCGGTTAGATTACCTCAGATAGGGTATTCATCAGTTGCGCTCGTGGTCAGGTTATACCTGCTTCAAATCCATCAGTTGCGCTCGTGGTCAGGTTATACCTGCTTCGAATCCATCAGTGGCGCTCGGCGGTTAGATTACCCCAGATAGGGTATTCATCAGTTGCGCTCGTGGTCAGGTTATACCTGCTTCAAATCCATCAGTTGCGCTCGTGGTCAGGTTATACCTGCTTCGAATCCATCAGTGGCGCTCGGCGGTTAGATTACCCCAGATAGGGTATTAATCAGTTGGGCTTGTAGTCAGGTTATACCTGCTTCGAATCCATCAGTGGCGCTCGGCGGTTAGATTACCTCAGATAGGGTATTCATCAGTTGGGCTTGTAGTCAGGTTATACCTGCTTCGAATCCATCAGTGGCGCTCGGCGGTTAGATTACCCCAGATAGGGTATTCATCAGTTGCGCTCGTGGTCAGGTTATACCTGCTTCGAATCCATCAGTTGCGCTCGTCGGTTAGATTACCCCAGATAGGGTATTCATCAGTTGCGCTCGTGGTCAGGTTATACCTGCTTCGAATCCATCAGTGGCGCTCGGCGGTTAGATTACCCCAGATAGGGTATTCATCAGTTGCGCTCGTGGTCAGGTTATACCTGCTTCGAATCCATCAGTGGCGCTCGGCGGTTAGATTACCCCAGATAGGGTATTCATCAGTTGCGCTCGTGGTCAGGTTATACCTGCTTCAAGTCCATCAGTGGCGCTCGGCGGTTAGATTACCTCAGATAGGGTATTCATCAGTTGCGCTCGTGGTCAGGTTATACCTGCTTCAAATCCATCAGTGGCGCTCGGCGGTTAGATTACCCCAGATGGGGTATTCATCAGTTGCGCTCGTGGTCAGGTTATACCTGCTTCGAATCCATCAGTGGCGCTCGGCGGTTAGATTACCCCAGATAGGGTATTCATCAGTTGCGATCGTGGTCAGTTTTTGTACTTCAGCATTTTCTTCCCATTTTGTAGAGACTTAGGGCTCTCCGTCATTTGTACGAGTATGGTTAAAGTGCAGTTTATGTATCGTACCAATAAATTGGTACTCATCAGAGTAAAAACGTATATTGCACAACTTAATTGACAATCGTCAGAAGGCAAAACTTATTATGCACCAATAGATAGATACTTGTCAGAGAGTGAATTTTTGTATTATATCATAACTCACACCTAACAGATTCAACCTAGGTTCTTATTTTAATAAGCTATGGTTTTTCAGAAATTTAGGCTTCTTGTATTTCCTTGTCTGTATGTTAAAATTAGGTCTTCTATGTACTGTTTGCGTTTTTATATATTGGATTGGCGCTATTATAATGTTCGGCATCATTTAATTTCATGTAAGTGCTGGTTTGGATTTCTTTCATTGGTTCTACAAATTTGTAAATCGAGTACTCTGTAGTTTATGCCTTATTTCTTCCTTGTCTAAAAAACACCGAGGTGTTCCTCTTCAAGGGGTTCGGAGCGCAACTCATGTAATTACCTGAGTCTGTTATAAGGAGTTAGAGCGCAACTGATGTCACACCTAGGTCTGTTAAAAGGGTTTCGGAGCGCAAATGATGGAATCCGAGCGCAACTGCACTACACCCCTATAAAATTCTGCAATGAACTTTGTAACATCGAATGGGTTTGTTATTTTAACATTTCCAATCCAGGCCTTAAAGCTAACATACGGTTAATATTGTTAACAGCCAACAATTATTCAATAACGTTCATTCATAAACATACTAAAATATGTACGATACGTTTCTCCATACATGCGTTGCTGAAAAGCATATTTTAGCATGGCAAACTTTAGAGGGATGTTGAATCCCTTTGAAGGCACCTCATTATATTGAAACCCTAGAGGCTGAACACATTTGGTCAGTTATTGCTTTTGAATTGATAATGATGCAGTGCCTTTGTGGCCATGCATACACAATTGATAACATTCCATAATTTGATTTAATTTGTGGATGAAATGGTGTCTGCACCTTCTGGATGCATGTTGCAATCTCAGTGCCCATGCCTCCCTTTATAGCACGGTGGTAGTGTGTCTGTACGGTGCCGTGGCCGAGCGGTTAGACCATTAGCCTATCACCAAGGTGGCCCGGGTTCGGTCCCAGGGATCCGCATGTGGTATTCGTGATGGACGAAGCGGCGGCGTCTGGGCGGGTTTTCTCCGGGTTCTCCGGTTTCCCCTGTCACTCATTCCACCAACTGCTCCATCATCAGCTTTCCATTTACCCATTTAGCCTGCATTTCATATGATCCTCTCCCTCACTATCATACGTGGTGCGGGGCTGACTACCCGCTTCCAGGTCTTCACTCTGTCCAGTCCATAGGCTCGTCTGCTCCGCGACAGGTGTCTGTAAGTTCTATGGGGTGTCAGTCCTCCGTACGGGGAGGCTAATCAGTTACAGAAGGAGGAGGAAGTGGCAGCGGGTCTGCCTCACATTCAAGGGGTCTCGAATTCGAATCTCGGTTAGGGTAAGTTATCCAGATTAGGGTTTTCTCCGAGGTTTTCCCTCATCTGAGAGGACAAATGTAGGGTAACTTAAGGCTCTATGGGCCTAGGATTCATTTGAACATCATTTCACCCATTACGTTGATTCATCGTCCACGTTGGAGGACGTTAACATAAAAAATCTCAGCGTCCATGACGTGTGATAAAGCTGAAGACATTTGTGCCATCGACGCTCACAGATGTGATTCATAGGTAGTTGAATACGCCCTCCATCAAAATCCAATTGCCCATCTCTCGGGTGAGGAGGTAGCGTGTCTACCTCACATTCAGGAGGGCCCAAGTTCGAAACCTTCTTGTGTGGTGGAGGCGGGGGGTTCCCATATCCTGAAAAGACATATGTGTACACATTGCTGTACAGTTCAATATGTACGAGGATTCTTCATTGAATCGACCTCTGTTAAATTTAAAAGTTTCAAAGATTTCAACAATCTAAAAAGAGTCTCGAGTGGTATGCATATACGAAATGGAGAACTGTATTAATATTCTGTGTGAGTTTATGTGCTGCAGACATATCTTCTCAACCTGCTTTGAAGAGACCAAGTCCATTACACTTCATGTCAGAATATAACATGCTATATCCTAGAATAACTGCAGTATTTCTGCAGTCCGGGGTCCAGAAGGGTACAGTACTAATTCGGTCCGGGGTTCAGAAGGGTACAGTACTAATTCGGTCCGGGGTTCAGAAGGGTACAGTACTAATTCGGTCCGGGGTTCAAAGGGGTACAGTACTAATTCGTCCGGGGTCCAGAAGGGTACAGTACTAATTCGGTCCGGGGTCCAGAAGGGTACAGTACTAATTCGGTCCGGGGTCCAGAAGGGTACAATACTAATTTGGTCCGGGGTTCAGAAGGGTACAGTACTAATTCGGTCCGGGGTTCAGAAGGGTACAGTACTAATTCGGTCCGGGGTACAGTAATAATTCGATCCGGGATCCAGAAGGGTACAGTACCAATTCGGTCCGGGGTTCAGAGGGGTACAGTACCAATTCGGTCCGGGGTTCAGAGGGGTACAGTACCAATTCTGTCCGGGGTTCAGAAGGGTACGGTACAAATTCGGTCCGGGGTCCAGAAGGGTACAGTACTAATTCGGTCCGGGGTTCAGAAGGGTACAGTACTAATTCGGTCCGGAGTTCAGAAGGGTACAGTACCAATTAGGTCCAAATTATGCAGGTATACCTTGATTTTCATTGTGACAGTGATGCCGATTTCAATTTATTCCTGTAAGAAATCGATCGGGTTTTCATGTTGGCAGTGATGCAATTATACGTAGGTTTTCATGTTAGCTGTGATGCCGATTCGAACTTGTTTTCATGAGTTGTTTTCATTTCTGTCACTATATCCGCCGTCAGGAACAAAGGTGGTTACGCGGTAGACAAATATCCAATGACGTCACAGTCACGTGCCTTCTAGCCAACCAGACATAGTCTGTTTCAGAGTGCGTGTGTGTGAGTATTTGTACAGTTTTACAGTGAAATTAAGTAATTCCAAGCAATAAGTCCACTCCGTTGTGTGATAGTAATCTCATTAACAGTTCCGAAGATGGCAGAAGCAAAGAAACGTTGCGTTATTCACAGTCAAGCCAGGGAAATGGTGTGTAATGTGTACAAATACTTCCTGGGAAAGATGGGAAACAGTTGCAAGGCAGCACTTCACCTATTTCCCCTACATGCGTTTATTTGTCACTTACCGCCACCGTTCCTGACGGCTACTCTAGTAAACGTTCAATTATGGCAAAACAAGAAGAAAGTGTTGGGTACAGTGAGAAGAGAAACACAATGTATTTTATATGTGGTTTTAAGTTTACCTTCCATAAACACCCAGCAAGGGACGTTCACAGATGACGTTGTATATTACGATCCTGCAAGGCTGCAGTTTTCAATTAATATATGTTCTAAAGAAATTCAAATTGACACTTACATACAAATGGGAAGCGCAGCAAAAAGAAAAAAAAGAAAAGAAAAAAAAAAAAAAGAAAGGAAAGAAGGTAGGAGACCAATTCTAGAAAGAAAACGTATGAGGAACAAAATGATAGATTTTGTATCCAATTCAATTACAAGACTCCAATATATCTAAAAACACTGTCCTACAAATTTCCCCCACCTACATAAAACTGCCAGGATCGATTGACTATGATTTCTTGAGTAGATTATCTCTAAGTAAATGTGAATGATATGCTTCGACTGCGATTTATAAGGGGGCATTACTTGCTTTTCAGTCCTCTGATGATTCGGATATACTTGAAATTCAATTTAAAAAGTCATTAATAGTAGTTGTTTCAATTACAGTGGGTATAAAACTATCATTTTCTCCGCAGATTTCTGAACATTTTGCCCAAAAAATGCAATTTAAACTTTCTCCCAAAAATTGATTTACTTAGTTACTCCAATGTACAGGATAAAAAGCACTTATAACCATATCTTAAGGAAGAGGCAAACAATTTTGTAGTTTGCAGACCCTGCCTTATGACAGCCCTAAGCTTGCATAGAATGGGAAGAAAAATATTCGTATCAAAAGATGTTGATAGGGACAGTTCGCTTTTTGATTCGGAACCTAACTAGTGTAATTTAATTCTACACTGGGAACCGAACTAGTAGGTACATCTTGTCTGGGGGACCGAACTAGTAAACACTGGTTGACGGTAGTAATTAGTAAAGGTGTGTAGCTACTAATTAAAAAAATTCACTGCTTATTTAGATTAAAACTGTGGCAAGCTCCTTTGTAACAGAGGCGCTATGAAAGAATCGAGCATTGGCTTGCATGAGTATCCTGAGGAAAAATTGTTCCTCGCATCAAAATTAAAACAATAGTCTAATAGTCAGTGATTAACTGCACATTGAGTTTATTAGCTTCTAAAGGGGGGGGGGGAGGCCGTGATCCTTCCTTGCCCCCCCCCCTTCGCGACGCCAATGTCCCCTTAACACTGTAACAAAACAAAATTAATTAAAATTACTATTTACAGGAACAGTCAGTTACATACGTCTACAAAGTATTTTTCTCTTTAGCTTACGCGACTCTTAAAAATATATTCAGTTATCCGAATTACATAGTACGTAGAGCAGTATAGGTAATGTAAAACTTGGTGACACCAATAGTTGATGGTAGTATCCAGAAACCTCCAAAGGGCAATACAAAGACTGCATATATGGCTAAATAGGGTACAAAGATTCAAATGACACACTATAAATGTCATACCGCTTCCTGGTAGATTATCAGCATTGAAATCTTTAGAAAAACACCCGCAAATGTTCATGTGATCGCTATCGTTGTTGGTAAGCCGCAGTTCAGTCAGCATGAAGTTCTGATTCAAAACGAGTAAATTAGAGAAAGGTGTTGTTTATTTAGGAGTGCTTGTAGGCTTGTAGTGCAAGGGTTTCAATTTTGTTAGGTCAGTATACTGCAGATAAGGGCGCAATGTTTGTCAACCGTGATGTGAGTGTAATTACGTTGTAACGATTATTTTCAATTCAGGGCGTCAACTACGAGACAGGTATGTGGCAGGTTAAAATGTATACCACGTAATCTTTCTATCATGGGAGTAGTGGTGCAGCACTGATTTTCATTTTAAAATAAATGTATGGCAATGTTTACAAAACATGCAGTAGGTGTAATATTTCGCCACAAGTTAGACGGGAAAAAGGACAAAAAAACTGCTTTAAACGTTTTCTCATCTCTTGTACGATACCACCCTCAAATAGCACTTAATTTGTTCTGCCTTTGTGATATGAAAATGACAGCCTGGTAAGGAATATAAATCATCCAATACCTGGATACATTTCCGGTGTGTGTGTGTGTGTGCGTGTGTGTGTGAGAGAGAGAGAGAGAGAGAGAGAGAGAGAGAGAGAGAGAGAGAGAGACTGAGACCGAGAAAGGTCCGTGTGACCTCATCACTGGTATATAAGAAGGCCAAAAATGGCACTGAGTGTGAGAGTTAGAGCTACGGACATGAGTCGGTCAGTGGTCAGCGAGTGTGAGAAAGATGTGCGTGTGCGTTGTAAGAAGATTCAGTGAGCGTCGCGAGTGATGGTAACGTCCTAATTATGGTATGAGAGACAGAAAGATTTTCAAGGAAAATTTCCAGAAATAATCTATTTACTGCGTGATATACTGAAGTTTCTTTACTCAATTTTAAGGCCAACCTGGGTACCTGCTAACAGAATGATAGATTTTCTAACTTTGTGACCCATTATCTCAGAAACACTTTAAGATATCAGGCTTAAGTTTTTGCACGCCTCCTAAGCTGAATAATGTCGCATGTCGGAAGTTTACAGTTAAACAATATTAATTCATTATTCTGTTGCCAAAAACTATAAAAGATGAGTTATAGCATTTGTTGCGGATAAGCGTATTAATTTATGCTAAATAAACACTGTTCTTTACATCAACAATAAAACAATGGTCGAATAGTAATTGATTGCACATTACAGTTACTAATCTCCAAGGGGGGCCGCGGCCCCTACCCCCATATTCCCCCCTCTTTGCGACGCCCATGTACATACGTCACTATTTACTTGCTAACAATCTTTCGTTACTTGTGTTGCCGGTGTCCTCATATCTTCGCCTGTTGGTTAGACGCTGGCCTACTGATCCCAAGGTCGCGGGTTCAAATCCGGCTCAGACCGATGATTTTTAAGTGTACTTAAAAACGACAGCTCCATGTTAGTAGATTTACTGGCATGTAAAAGAACTCCTGCGGGACAAAATTCCGGCCAATCGCGACGCTGATATGATCCTAGCAATTGACAGCCTCGATAAACAACAAAATAATTAATAATTGATCTCTATAGTTTATATCTGACGGCAAATGCATATATTTATCTTTATTTATTCTAAAACTTGAATTTGTCACTATTTCCATGTGTAATTCAAAATCTTGTGTTATACTATGTCTTCAATTTTATCGTCTTGTTAGCATCCATGCCGAGGGACATGACCTGGTCAACAGTCGCACAAACGCGGCAAATTGTTTTATTTCCCTCTTATATTAGCAGCTAATGATTAAAATAAGTTATACGTTCACTGCGTAGTGAATAAAAGTGAAAACTTATAAAGCACGAACAGATACCAGGGTGAAAATTGATGCTTCCAAAGGCGCTGCACATCTAATCTTTAAAATGACCGCTTTGCTCCCTCCATGACCTTGTTAGCGGTAGGTGTTGGCTGAGAAGAGTGCCATCTACATAAACAGATCACAACTATTTGAATTAGTTTAAATTGTAGATGACAGCATGGTAGTCTTATTTATTCGGACAAAGACGCAGAAATAGAGTAATGTACAAAGCAATAGCACGCTTATATTTAGAAATATAAACTAAAATAAACTTGGAAATTTTCTTTAGCAAATTCTACCATTGTAAGAGAAAGTAGTAACGTGTTGTGCGCAGGAAGCTATGATATAAAGTATGTTTGGAAGTAAGTTGTATGCTATTCATACATTTGGGTCAGTTGAACGTGTCTCCTTCTTTGGTACGAGTTGAGTTATTAATAGTTATTTGACTCTTAAATACGATATTCATCTTACACATAGTTGAAACATACACATTGCAGTACTGTAAGATGCAGCCAGGATAGACAAGTGGTTATTATGAGAATTCCGCGTCGATTCTTAATTTGCTCTACTTCACCATTTTGTCGGTCTGGGTGGCTCAGTTGGTTAGACGCTGGCCTACTAATCCCAAGGTCGCGGGTTCAAACCCGGCCCAGGACGATGGTTTTTAAGTGTGCTTAAAAACGACATCTCCATGTCAGTAGATTTACTGGCATGTAAAATAACTCCTGCAGGACAAAATTCCGGCACACCGGCGACGCTGATGTGATCCTGGAAATTGACAGCGTCGTTAAACAACAAAATAATTTTACTTCACCATTTTATTATAAAAAGGACATTGTCAATCCCAGGGGCCTAGGTTGTGTACTGAATAATGTTATGTTCAAACTTTACGTAATTGCTTGAAAATCTCCATAATGAGTTGGATGTTTCTCATTTTGAGAATATAAGTAAACTAGGTATACAGGTGTCCCTCTTCCCCCCCCCCCCAAAAAAAAAAAACACCGACAACGCTTATTATGTTGTGCGGGACGACAAACTGGTCAGTTTTCAAGTAGGAACTCCTGTCCAGAAATTCGACAGAGTTTGGCTGCAATAATGTAGTGGGGAAGCGGTGGATGATACATATTGGATACGAATCCGTATTTAATGTAAGATTCATTGTAATATCTACATTTCACGGTTCTCAGGTTTTTCTACTTGCTCTCGGGTGAATAATTTCAACATTATTTTCACCGATAACGTGTGGTAGAATACGCGTTGTTCCACTTCTCAGTGGCCGTAGTTCAACACTTATCACTTGTTTTATTTTTTTTTTTTTTTTTTTACGTTTTCCTCTTATAGGAAATTTATCCCCCTCATAACAAAATATTTTTGATTATTGTTGATTTTTTGTTGAAGAAAATTAAATTACATTTTTGGTTACGAGTATTTATAGACCACTTGTTAAAATTAATAGGAATAACATAGTTGCAATTGTTCAAATTAGTATATTTAATCTAAAAGGGAAGATGTTAAAATGTTACTACCACAGTAATAAAAAGAAATTCAACGGTTATAATCTGAAAATCAGTTCACAAATATAAAGATTGGGAGAGATCTTGAGTAAAGGAAGCGAACCTGCACATAACAGCCTCGAAAATATACTGTCGTGAGAACCGACGGATTATAAATCAGTCCGTAACGTACATTCGCAGTTTCTGTTGTTATCGGCGTTTGAAACAAACAGTACACATGGTTAGTGAACGTTCCTGTAAGATATTGTTGGGTAGATCGGTAGAGTAAGCAAAATGGATTCTTAGAAAGAGCAAAATTCAAATCCCTCTGGTTGAAATATGTTTCATTATTTGCGATCATTCATGAAATATATCATTGTACTATTGTATGCGCGTTTTAAATTTTAAATACCTACCCCTTAAGAAGCTTTGCGTACTTCTGGGGATATACATAAAATACGTCTATTGAGGACCCTGAATAATAATAATAATAATAATAATAATAATAATAATAATAATAATAATAATAATAATAATAATAATAATAATAATAATAATAATAATAATAATAATAATAATAATAATAATAATAATAATAATAATAATAATAATAATAATAACAATAATAATAACAATAACAACAATAACAATAACAATAACAATACTAACAACAATAACAACACTAACAACACTAACAACACTAACACTACCACTACCAACAATAACAATACCAACACCAACACCAACAATAACAATAACAACAATAACAACAATAACAACACTAACAACACTAACAACACTAACAACAATAACAACACTAACAACACTAACACTACCACTACCAACAATAACAATAACAATAACAATAATAATGCATTTTAGTAAAAACAAGTGTTTATGTGTGTCAGAGAGAGGGGGGAGAGAGAGAGAAGGATCATCATAGTTTAATAACGAACTTTTGGGTAAATAACAAGAGGTGCGTATCCAGCAAGGTTAATGTGTGCGACTCGCGTTCGGGAGGCCTGGGTTCGATCTGAGACGCGTAGGTCGTCTCGGCAATCAGGCCGAAGCTTACATGGTGCTTACTGCTGGTTAGAGGTCATCTCTCTAAAATAGCGGCTCCTGGCGCCTACTTCTGATGCCATCTCCAAAGTAGTTGATGACACATTGTGCTTTGAGGGGTTTTGGGTGCCTGGGTCTCCTCAGGGAATCAGAATATGTCTTCCTAGGGGCAAGGACTCGGCAGTGCAGGAATTAACCCCTTCTAAGGCTGTGAGAAGTATGCTTCCCACTTGTGTTATCATGTTAGAAAGCCCGCGGGAAGCCTTCTGACCACTTCTAGGGTGTGCTGGCATATAGCGCAAACTTTAACAAAATCAGGAAAAAATGGAACACATCCTAGTATCGCTTCTACGAGGACTCAAAAAGAAAATAATATGGCGGGGTTCCCTAAGCTGTATGTAAATACAGCCTAGGACATGAGTATTCCGTAAATGTTTGATATAACCTAAGAATTTTCCTTACATATGATGTACTTTCATATGGGATGTAGGAAGTATACTTCCCACCCTGATGTGTCTGAATAAAGTGAAAATAAATTTTTTTAGAAAAGTTCGTGTAAAGCATACCCATGAACTATTATGCATATAACAGCAAATGTGTAACACTCATTGACTAAAACGGCCCATGAAAGGGTTAACACAGGGTGATCTTGTTCCTCTTCCTCCTCCTCCTCTTCCTCCTCCTCTTCTTCCTCCTCCTCTTCCTCCTCCTCTTCCTCCTCCTCCTCTTCCTCCTCCTCCTCTTCTTCCTCCTCCTCTTCCTCCTCCTCCTCTTCCTCCTCCTCCTTCTTCCTCCTCCTTCTTCTTCCTCCTCCTCCTTCTTCTTCTTCTTCATTTCACGGATTATGCGTTTTCACCTGTTACGTTCGCATTTGTTCTTTATTCCCATCTTTTCCTGGGACGTCCGATGTTTCTTTTCCCTCGTGATTTGTATCTCTTGATTAAAAAAGGCATCCTACCTTCACTCATGCGGTTCATGTGCTCTTTCCATTTGTGTTTATTTTCCTTCATTTTGTCTTTTAAACTATAAATATTCAGTTCTTCTCTGACTGTTTCGTTTCTTACTCAATCTAGTCTAGTGCATCCTTTAGTTCTTCGTAAAATCTCATTTTCGCTGTCTGGAATTTCCGTTTGTCCTTTTCTTTCATCATTGTCCACGATTCGCTGCTATACATAAGCATACGGACTAACATGGCCTTATAATACTTTAGTTTTGTTTCTTTCCCTGTTTTGTTTATTAGAGTTCTCGTTATGGTTCCACTGTCCACATACGTATTGAAATCTATTTATCTTATTTTCTATACCATCATGCCAACCTACATGACATCCGAAATAATTAATCTTTCCGACTTGCTCCATGCTATAATTTCCAATATATATTTTTGTTCTGAGTATTTTCCGTGGTGTGCCATTACTATTGCTTTTGGGGTGATAAGTTTTAATGGCATGGAATTTATTCTCCATCATAAGCACAGTAATGTCTTTGGCTTATAGGAGTACAGGAAGTATTTCACTCAAAGTATTTTCCTGTGCGAAAGCAACCTCGTGGCTGTAATAAATTTTGGCGCTCTAATCCAGACGACCCGCTACACAGATTTCACGTCTCACTACATGTAAAGAACGGGGGCTATGACATATTTTACCCGGTTTTTGTACCGAGTGTGGCATTCCGGAGCTACAGCTATTTTAGGCTCTCATTGGACCTATTTTCGCACGAGACATCGTGTGGCTCTTGAAATCGCTACTGTTTAAATTGTTAGGCCAGCTTCTTGAAAATTCCATGGCGACGATGCTTCAAGTAAGATTTCACAAAAAACTGTTTCCCCTAATTTTATCAAACAATGCACCCAACTTGCAAACAAATAATTACTTTATATACAATGTATTCGTGACAGTGAAATACTAATCAATTTATATCCATTCGTCAAGAAACTATGTAGAGGGCTCTAAATATTTGATACAATTCTTTTTTTTTTTTTTTTTTTTCTTCGGTGAAACGGCTCTTTATTGACAATAATTGTATTGGACATAATTGTTACACTTATCATGTAGCAGCCCTGATTAACGTATGGCCTAAGCAGTACCTTCCACGCAGTATGTATAACCGCCTCGTTAGCGCAGTGGTAACACGCCTGCTTCTGGCGCGGAGGACCCGGTTTCGATCCCCGGTACCGGCGTGAAGATTTATCCCCCGCAAGGAGGCCTGGTACGGAGTGCACTCAGTCCCGTTAGGTCTCTGAACGGCCAATTGGGGTGCTATTTGATAAAGAAGTAACACCTGAATTGGCCGCTCGGTCACCTGGAGGGTACAGTGGCCGCTCGGTAAGCCTTGGCCCGCGAAGGGCTGTTGCTAATTTGTATTTGTATTTGTGACAGGAGTTTCCGCCGGCTGACCACGCACTCTGACTTGGAATGATTACTTTCATTCCACGATTCCTTTTCCATCTGTGGTGCCGGACAGATGGGGCGGATTCTTGCGCATTGTGAGGGCTGTTCTAGGCGCTGAGCGGCCTTCCTGGCACCGAGAAGAACTCTCAGCAGGTGTTAAGGACTTCCGCGCGTTCCTGTGGACCATCTGCTGGCAACCCTGTAGCCAGCTGCGGTTGTTTCACTTCATCCCTTCCTTCTGAAGGAGTTAGCCACAATAAATCTGCATAGATCGCAAGTGTACGAGGTGTCCCTCTCCGTAGTCTACCCTAAAGCTTCCACTCCCTCAAAAGGTGCATCGGTAGAATGGTGGGTTTCATATCTCAGGTCTTGGTGTTTCGATGCCGAAATAAGCCGTTTATGGCTAAAGAACTTAATTCACACGCCCATCAGAATACCCTCTGGAGCTCTATTTCCGTGGTTTGAGTTTGAATGTTGATACATCTATATCGTTGCATGAGCGCCATATTCCACAAGCTGTTTGCGATAAAACTTCCATTACAGTGACTTAAAATTTCCTTCGCGATGGTACCACATAACATTTTCCACTCTGTATATTAAATGCCTGCCTTCACGCTATTTCGGATTTTCAGTCTGTGTGCGATTTCCATGTCCATCCTTGCTCACGTTCAGGTTTTGGGTCCCCTTACTCGTACATATAAGATCTCGCTGAATAAAGTTCTGGTTTCTCCTACCAGGACCTCTGACATATTCCTTTAAAACTATTCGTTGACAGAATTTGGTTTTTACTTTCCCTACTACGTGTTATGTACCTGAAGTATTCTATTTGACCCAAAATTTCGGTGTCGCTTTCAAGGATGCAACACGGAGATTTGCAAGAAAATTGCTCCACCCTAAACTACCCTTTATATGGAACATTTTTTGAAAATTTTGTTTTTCTCAATAACGGCTCTAGCGAATTTGATTTTGATTTTGATGCTATATGTTTATGATATTTTTATGGCAAATGAAATGTATATTTTGAATTTTCTGGCTATAGCCTATGCAGTCGTATTTGTTCTTGATGACTTTTGCATAGCTGGTAAAACCGTAAGAAACAGATCAAATCTTACTATACAAAAATGTAGATCAGGTTAAAACACACGAGTATATCCAAATGCATTTTTTGTGGAGTGAACCATTTCGGAGATAGTCCCTGTTATTTGTATGAGTTTTGAAATACTTAAACTTTTCTCAAATGGAGGGTCGCTATTCACCTTTTTATCTCTTGGCCGTGTAAAGATAAAGGAATTTCAAAGCCAAGCCTTCAGATAGCGACAAGCTTTAGAAGATTTGACTATCGCTCAAAGCCTACTGTATTTCATGTTCCCCTTGCACCTATAAGCAAATTTCCAATAAAATAACTTCTGAAAATGTTTATCTTGTCTAAAATGAAGAAGATAGACTATAGAGGAATAAGAGTTTATACGGATAAGTAGTGCAAGAATATAGAAGTCATGTGACTGTAACCCATCAGATTGTTGATAAGTGTAACTTTCCTATGGGTAGAGAAATAATATAGAAACATCCACACATAGCTTTCTTATATGGATGTTAAACATTAACGTTTCCAAGGGAACTGATGGAATCACAAGATAAGGCACGTATTCCCAAAATCTTAATTTTACACACAATATGATATCATGTTCCATTCTCCTGAGCACGTCTGCTTTATTTACAAATGATTTCTATCGGCTACAGACTATGGGCTTAAAGAAAGCGTCCCTGTTGTTCTGCTAATAGATGTTTCCCGGCGAAGTATATTTCTGTTTACTTCGTACACTATACCGGGTGGAAAGTACTGCTTCGGCCATACGTTAACCAGGGATTCTTCATGATGAGTGTAACAAATATGTACAGTACAATTATTGCCAATAAAGAACCGTTTTGCCGAAAAAAAAATGTGTGAAATACTTGGAGCCATCTAGCTTCTTGACTAATGTATATAAATAGTTTATTATTTCGCTAATTGTCGTGAAAACATGATATAAGCAATGATGTGATGCGTTTCTACCTTAATTAGTATAAATTTAGTCGCAATTCAGTGTTAAAGTGTCATGCAAAATTAAATTTCTAAGAGAGATTTGGTGACGTCACATTAAATTGTGACCAATTCATTCGAATTGAAATAAAAAGACACTACGGTATTGTTAACATAAAGTTTGCACGACAGATTGTATATCCATTCATCAAGAAGCTATGTGACTTCAAATATTCCAAATATTTGAGAGAAGGTTTTTTTTTTTTTTTTTTTTTTTTTTTTTTTTTTTTTTTTTCCAGCGGAGTGGTTCTTTATTGACAATAATTGTATTGGACATATTTGTTACACTCATCATGTAGAACCTCTGGTTAGCGTATGGCCGAAGCAATACCTTCCAGCCGGTGTAGCCTTCCAAAATTAATATTAAATCTATAAAATAATATATATTATTAATTATAATTACGTAATTCTGTACGTAATATGCAGTTCCAAAGCAGAGCTCATGTGTGGATTGGCTTATATTGTGCTCAACTCTGTTTAGAACTGCTAAGGAGTCGCCATAATATCTGAAAATATTAGTGATTAATAAATGGAAATACTTTTAGCGTCATGAAGAACAAGATGACGTTGACGTTCATACCGTATGACAGAGAAGTCTACGAGAAATTGCAATTAAATGAACAGGAATGCTGGTGTTAGAAAATGTATAACGTATTGGTTTACACAGCGTGTTAGGATATACGTGCATATATTTTTATTGGTAACTCAGGCAAGGGCAACGAACAATAATACGTCAATATTTACTTCATTTCAGACTAATTGTTTTAGTTGATAGGAGTGGTATGTTTTCGGAATTGTCAGTAGTTCCCACTGCGTGTAGTACACACATGCCGTGCGTGTTTATTTTCCCCTAAAGCAACGGGACGGGTTGCTGTAAGGTGGAAAGCAGAGCAAGTTCTCTGCAGGGCTAATGACCCCAGACTGTCTGGGTGGCAGGTGAGGTATTCGAGGTGTGAACGCGTGGAAGCAAACCGAATGGTCCATACTTTTCTTTTTTCTTTTTTTCTTTTTTTTTTTTTTTTGAAAGGGGAGACAGAAGTAGAGTACTGACAATAATTGTTCATTTTGTATGTCAGTTACGACCTTGCAGAAAACATCCGCTGGTAAATTATGTGACGTATTTGTGGGAAAACTGTTAGGAGAAGAGAAGAAAACTATTAGGAAACTGAAGCGGATACATATTAAGGTACCGCAAATGGAAGCATATTAATGGCAGTTGCTCATTTCCTCGGCATCTCAAAATCTATAGCATGCAGAGCTGTTAAAATTTCCCTACGCCATTCTGTTGCACTGTTCGAATCGAATTTTTTCCTCACGTTTAGCTTTTTATATTACATAGTATATTTTGTCCAATTGGTTGCACTCTATTACATACTTATGCTGCTTCACAATTTTAAGGAAAATGCTAACTGTTTGACAAGTGGGTTCGCAGTTCACTTTGACTGATTTTTCGATCATCTGAAATATGCTACTGGACATCCGATAAAAGTTTATTTTAGGAACAACATCACTATAAACGAACGATGAGAATTCATTCAATATGCCTGCGCAAGGATTATCAACTTTTCACTTTCGTGGAGTTGTTCAGCTCAGTAAAACTGAAATTAATTGCCCTGTTGTGAAACCCGCAAAGTTTAAACCAAAGCGTGTGCTCTGCTTAAGCAGTATCCGGGCTTATTACACTTAGGCTTAAGCGTAAGCAGTATCCACAGCTTATTACTTCTTAAGCTTAAGCTCAAATTGTGAAACCACATCTTGAGCTGTTTTCTATGGAAAATAAACATAAATGTTCCAAAGTCTCTGTCAGCTAATTTTTAACTTAGAAACAGACCAGACATAAAAGTGGAAACCTAATTGATGACGAGGTAGTCATGATATCCTTCTCTTTTTCCACGATCAGAATATTTCCATAGGCATTCTCTCTCATTCGTTGGCGACCTGGAAGAACTCAATCAGTCCACATCGATTAGTTCAGTGAAGCTCTCCAGCGCAAACCAATTGGATTTCCTCCCTAGAGAGCAAAATTAATTGACACTCATTAGTTTCAGGAGATATTTGCTCAAGTTTTCAATAATGACTTTCCTGTACACCGGAGTATCTTGTATTTCGCCGGAAATTGAAACATGCTAGTGTACGTTTTATAGCATCACGCTTCCCCCTTTCTGAACTTCCGCATCAATTTTGTGTAAGTTAGTGCGATTATTAATTAAGACTGAGTTTTGGCAGATATAAGGGAAAACTGGAAACATCTTGTTTTCCCAGTTATAAGAAAATCTGCAGAATTTGTATGAACAACTATGAACTTCTATCCTCACATTCAATTCTTTAATATACTTCCTTTGCTCACACGCAGTTGAATAGCATTTGGCATTATTCGAGATGGAAAAAAGAGTATTTTGTTAACGAAGCTGTAAATTACCAGGATTATATCAGCGCCGCCGGTGATTCATGATGGATTGTGGATTCAAAAAGAAAATACAAAGCTATAAATCCTCTCAAGCGATCATTTTATTTTTAATTGGGTTGGTTATATTTTTCAATGTTGATAAAAATTGTGTAACAAACTAAAAGCAATGCGTCAATAATTTGAACAATTTCTATGCTTTGTAATAAATATTCAAATGTATTTCAAACTCATGTAAACATGATTTAGTCTTCGTGAATCAAAACGTTCTATCGCATACAATGTTAAATTAGTTGAGTTTTAGAGCTAAAACAATGTATCACAGCCACATGTGCATAGAGGCCACACGTCACAATACATAGTCGAACCCATCTGTAAAATTCATGATCACAGTGCACTCTCTACTTACGCACATTTTTAATGGTGGAGCTTAGAATAGCAATCGTTGAGATCTAGAAACGAGGTCTTGGCAAAACTGACTACAAGATAAAGGACTACCAGCAAAAAATGAATACATAAAGCAGGCGGGTCAAGAAGATTGACATAGAGGAAATACCCCAAAAACCACTTTGACATTTATCCCCCATTATGGTGTGGTCTGGTTATAGTTGGTGACATTCCATCTGTTCGTAAAATATGTTCCTGGTAAAGCTACGCCCATAGTTGGTGTTATTGCATCCGTTATGTTGCCACAGAAGCTCTTATTTTTGAATCCGTTGCAAGGAAGGCAGCAGATAGATTTTAAAACAAGGTTCTGCTCAGACGTCGTATTAAACTTCCACCGAAAGGCGATCTTTTCTGCCTACGCCACTGAGGGGCCACCCCCGGGAGGATAGAGAAGGCGAACGGATCCTAAGGGCGGACGGAACGTAGCCACGGCAGGGCAGGTGGCAGGGTCCTTACATTTTTCCAGTTAGAAGCACCCCAGTGGAGGCCGACTTAGCACCCCTACCCTCCTCGGGCTTGTACCATCCCATGGGGGGGGGGGCCGGAAATCAGTGACTCGCCTTCCAATCCGCGGGACGAGAGTTCCAGGGCGCATTTGTTCCCCTGCCATAGTGACCTGTGGAAACCTCCGAAGAAACCCATGTGTCAGGAAGTTAAGGCAAGAGAATCGAACCTGCTACCTGCCGAATGGGGGCCACAAACATTACCGCTTGAGCCATCCCGCTCGGTTCTATACACCTTACAGGGGTTACAATATATTTCTGCTTACGTACCATTTCAAATCAAATAAGACGTGCTTATCCATTTTATACATACGAAAACACTATATTTCTTCGTTGTAAAAGAACACGGTGCATTTCAAACAGAGTAAAACTATAAAAAATTGACACAATAACACGATTTAATGAGCTCAAAAGTTTTCTGTAGTGAGTCTTCGTCTATACGAGTATTTCAAAGTTTTTCTCGTAATACAAAGTGTCCATTTTATTTATGTCAATTACCTACACGTGGAATAATACACGTGAAAGTTTGATAACAATATTGTAGCCATTGCTAAGAAAATTAAAACTATCCCTGTTCTTGGAAATCTTGTAGCATTCTTGGAAAATCCTGACCTCCAATGACTTTTAGTTTTAGAGTTCTGCTCTTCGCAGATACACGGACGGACAGACACAAACACACAGACACAGACACAGACACAGACACACACACACATCACACACACATCACACACACACACACACAGTCCGTTTTCTATATTTTTATACCTCAGGGGACCTTAAAACCTGGTTTTGGTGTTATCTCAACATCGAATACTTCAGATACGGTATCTCTTTTCTTCTACTGCAGATATTAGAGAAAATAATGTTAGTTTGGAAATTTAATTTATCTATTAGATTCAGCCATAGCTTTTTAATAGGTAAGAAGTAATTTTTGGTGTTCATTTTCTAAAATGGAAGAGTGGAGTCTATTTCTGGTAACTAAAAGTAACTTGAAGTTATTTATATACCGGAAAGAAGGGTAGCTTTAAGACTTTAATGCATTCCAGCTCCCCTTGTTGTCTAATTAATTCCATTCATTTGCTTTCCCCAACGCCTGTGCAGTTAGAACGAAATGATAAATGCTGAAAATAAACTGTAAAAATTAAGAAACACTGGAGAGACTATTAAGTTTACGCTTGAATTCATTCCATTGACTAAGTAATTGTGTGCGCGGACGTGTAGTCGCAATTTCTTTTTTTCATTTTAATGAACTTGAGACAAGCTTTTGCTCTTTCTGTTTTCCAGTATACCTAATAGAGAGCATTATTTCTACTCACTTAGCACGAATTCCAATAAAGTGTGAAATACGTTTCCTAAATCAGGTTTTCGGAATGTTTCTTCCTTCTGCAATTCGGAATTAAATTGGTAATTGTAGTACATAGCCAAGCTATGCTATTTCACATAGCCATAGTGAAATGCTACAAAGTACTGTTAAAACTGTTGTTAGCCAGTAGCAACTTTTTGGCATTAACATAACATAAGGTAAGGAATCTTATTTTCCTAATATGTAGAACTATTAAATAAGCAAGTTTATCATACAACAGAAGAGGCTGTTTAAGACTCGTATCTTTGCATGAGTGCACGAGAAATAAAAGGATAATCACATACTATATCATATGTGCTACATAGGAAATTGCAAAACTGGATAAACATAGAAAATCTATCAGATGTTTCTAATACCACGAAAAATGTAGCATTAAAAAGTGTACAGTTTAACGAACTCTATACGATTTTGGCTTGTCTCATAAGTGTTTTCGGAGCGCCATAAAATGCAATGAAAATAAGTTTGACTTAATCTATTTAAAGATAATTTGAAGGGTTTATTTTGTCCTGCAGTTTTAAATCAAAATTTTTAGCGATAGTCCTTGAAAATAAAAAATAATTTGGTATCTAAAGGCAGTCTTGAATTGGGAAATTTCAAAATAATCTTCATCCCTTAAAGGATGCTTGACTTTTCATTATTAAGTTATGCTGCTTACAGAAAATCAGCCAGAAACATAATAATATACGTTGGCGCATACGTTTAAACCTGGGTTGCACACACGCACACGCACCACAAAAACAAACAAACACAGAGTATTGTTTTAAAAATGCTTTCTTTTTATACAGGACAACCTAAAACTGATTCTCGTCTAAATATGGATACCAGATTTTTCGGTGAGACACATTGTTCCTCAATCTTAACTTGGAAACTAATCTTCTTAGTCAGCACAAACACTGCCAGAACTACAAGAACTAATCCTCTCTTATATAGCACCATTCTTCACTCACCT
This sequence comes from Tenodera sinensis, assembly GCA_030765045.1. Lineage (NCBI taxonomy): Eukaryota > Metazoa > Arthropoda > Insecta > Mantodea > Mantidae > Tenodera > Tenodera sinensis. The sequence continues at coordinate 243,072,825 of CM060962.1, forward strand.
AGGTGTTTGACCAACATGTCCTTTGCTTGCATATTTGACTGCATTGCAATTTAACTGGCATGCAGTTATAATTTATTAGTTCAAGAAAACACTAATTACTTCTGAGTTCCTTTATGCTAGCGTTTAAATTAAATATATGCTTATATTCTTATATCCAGTTTAGCTTTCTGGCTAGAAGCATATCCCGGTCACGATGCTCGAATCTCATCTCTTTCAGATCTTCGTTCCTCAAGTTATTCTCAGCCTCAAATGATACACGGCATAAGTAATACTTCATAAAAGTTCATTAACAATTCGTTACGTGTTCTTAAACATCGGTTCGTTTTGGTTTATTACATCACAATCTCTTGATTTGACCCGAGTGAGAGAGACAATTGTTGTTTAAAGTTTCATCATCGACTGTTAATTTTTGCTTTTAGGGGTGGAACATTCTACAGGCTAATTTTTAATTTCTCTAATACATACTTACAGTAACTAGAGGAAGTATTTTATTAAGCTCAAACATTCAATGCGGAGATTTCACCGGAAACAGAAGTTTTGAGATTGCCTGATTACAAAACATTCATTTTTAGATAAAAGTCTGGTCATGTGTATCTGTGTATATGTGTGTGTACGACTGTCGGTCTATGAACTGTGTAACTCATAAATGAAGTCATACCAAACTTGGTACTTAAGTTCAGCGTCTTGCAAGGATGTGACATGAAGATTTTCTAGAAAATCCTCTATCACAAACTACCCTTTACACGGACCGCTTTCGAAGATTTTAATTTTCTCAGAATGGGCTAAACAGCTTTGAATAAATTACCCCGTATTAAAGATACATTTATAACAAATGCATTGTGTATGTTTAATTTTCTGGGAATAGCCTTAGAAGTCCTCTTCATTCTGAATGACCTTTGCGTAACTCGTAAACCGTAAGAGATAGACAAAATCGAATCACACAAAGAATGCAGATCTCTTTAAATCACACGATTTGTGTCAAATACATACATCTTTTGTGGTGCTGACCATTTTTGAGATATTTCTTTTTATTGGTTTGAATGTTCAAATGCTTAAAATTTTCTCAAACACGATTCGTTTTCTTTTCTCCTGATCATGCAAACAGAACGGACCTTCAGTCATCACATAACAACCAGCTCTTAAAAGATTTGACCATTGCTTTAGACTACTGTATTTCCTTATTCCTATTCGACCTACAAGGAAATATCTCTTCTTCTTCTGCTTTCATAGATTTAGGCCTTTGAACTGTTTCCACAACAAGAAATGGAATGTTTCCATCCAGTAAGTGGACGTCCCACTCTTCTTCTACCTTTTGGTCGATATTGAAGTAAAATCTGTGGTAATCTGTGATGTGGCATTCTTTCCATATGTTCTGGCCAGTTTGTTCGTATTTGGTTTATTCTGTCTTTTATATTGTATATTAATTGTAACTTCTGATTTCCGTACTCTGTTTCTTATCTAAAAGTGTGTAGTCTGCTACTGAACGTAAGAACTTCATTTCGGCTGTCTCCATCTTTCTTCTGTCTGACCTAACAAGTGTCCAATTATCACATGCATATGTCAACATGGGAACTGCCATTGTTTTATAAAATTTTAGTTGCGTTGTTCTTAACGTTCTTCTTATTGTTCCACACATACTGTGAAACCTATTTAATTTTATATTAATGCCGTTCCTTGGCAGTAGGTTACATTAGATCCAAAACAATTAAAATTATTAGTTGTTCTATTATTTTATTATTGATTATCATCTTACATCTTAAGTGATTTGTCCCTTGGAACGCCATCACTTTTGTTTTGTTCTCTGAAATTCTCATATTCTCATATATAGCTATTTCATCTAATTTATGTACTGCCATTTGTAGTTCGTCTTCTGTTTTACTAAATATTACTTGGTCATCTGCATACAATATGGTGTTTAAGGCCTTGTCATTTATTTTAAAATTTACATTTAGTTTGTCTTGCCATTGTCTAATGGCTTCATCAATATATATACTAAACACTGCTGGGGACATTGGGCAGCCTTGGTTTGTTTTAATTAGTTTGTCACTATTGTTAATTTATATATGTTGCATTATGTAAGCTCTGAATAACTCTTATTAGATGCTCTGGACAGCCTCTTTGATACGTTACCTCCCAAAGTTTTCTCCGTATTAATCTGTGGAATGCTTTCTCATGATCAATAACTAACATATAAATTGGCAGATTAAACTCCCTTCTTTTCTGGATTATCTGTTCTGTTACAAATATACAGTCTGAACAAGAACATCCCTTCCGGAATCCATTTTGTTCTTCCGAAAGCATGTATTCATTTAGTGTATTTAATCTACGAGTTATTATCTTCGCAAATATTTTATGGTCTGTATTTAACAAGCATATGCCTCTATAATTCTGACACTCATTCCTAATTCCTGTTTTAAAAATAGAGTATACTTTTCCTCTTTTCCATTCTTCTGGGACTTTACAGATTTTCCAGCAGATGTTTAATATTTCTAAAAATATTCTCTTTGCTTTATCCGAAATATATCTTAGAAGCTCAATATTAATATCATCTGGTCCAGGAGCGTTTTTGTTTTTAGATGTTCTGAGCAGATTCTCTAGTTCATCCATCTCAATAAGGCCAATTTCTGCCATATTAGGTAGTGAAGGATCAATATCTTTTTCGTATTCATTTGTCCACAATTTAAGATAGTGTGTGTTCCACTTTTCCTCAGAAATATTCTTTATGTGTGCTGTATCTCTTTCATTTGAATTTAGATGTCTCATCATATTATATGCTACGTCTTGAGTTCCATGACAATCCTGTTCAATGGTACTTACATATTTGACCTACTTTTCACGTTTCAGTTTTCATACTTCTATTTTTGCTATTGTACTTTTGTGTTTGTATTCTATTTGGTCTTCTACAGACTTTGTATGGAGATATTTGAAATATGGTCTTTTCTTATTACTTATTATTGTTCCTATTTCTTCGTTCCCATTTTGTATACCTTTCCCTTTTCTTTTTATTGATATCTTTCCTAGCACTTCATCTGCTACTTTTAAAAGTAATTCTTTAAAGTCATGCCATTCTTCATCTATATTTATACTTACAACTCTCTGGCTCATACATATATAAAGTCAGGCGTGAGCAGTATAATTTCCCTATACTCTCTTGTTGTAGCAGGTGAACTTTGCACCGTGTTTCCGTTTTTAATTTCTCCTTTTTTTCTTATATATCCATTTCTTTGGTGTATTTAATTTTGTATGTACTAAAAAGTGGTCTGAACTGATATCATATCACCTGTATACACGTGTGTCTTCTACATATGGAGATAACTTCCTATTAATTAGAATATAATCAGTTATAGATCTTGTTCCTCTCCCTGCCCTTGTATACTTATGAATGTCTTTATGTCGGAAGAGAGTATTCGTTATTTGGGAATTATTGTAATTTACAAAATTCCTCAAAGCTTTGCCATTCTCATTCAAAGTTAATTCTCCGTTATTAACTATCAACTTTCCCAATATCTGATTGCCTACACCAGCAATATGTAATACAACTATTTCCACAACTGTTTAGGTCGATTAACTTGAAGTAAGTAGAAGAGTAGAGTTTTGTGATAATAGTTTGTTGAAGAAGGGTGAAGAAAGTCAACTGAATATAACATATCAGATATTTCTCCTTTATTCTCATGAAACCTTCATATATTCTGTCTATACAATGTTTCGTTGGAAAACAGCCATCTGTGTTGCATCTATTAGGTCTTACAAAAAACAGCTAAGTGAACAGCAATGGAGATTATATAAAGTTCCGTTCATGTAAAGCAGAACTTCTACTGCCTGTATCAATATATGTATGTTCAAACGGACAAACGCATAAGATGATTGAGATTTCTAAACGCTGCTATTTTCAAAGTACGGAGTAGGTATATCTGTTTTTATAGAACATTCCATGACCAGAATTAAAACGTATGCCTCCAAATGAAAACAATTTTAATATGCTGTTCGGTACATTATAACTTAGTTGTTATGTACAAACTCAAGGTTATATCTTTGTTAGTATCTAAGCTCACCAATAAGCGGAAATCGCCAGAAATACAAAGGCTATCAAACATTATTTTTATTTTAACATCTTCCTACTACAGTTACAGGCTGCCAAAACGACAAAGAATACTAATACAAAAGTAACAGAATAGTTAACTAAACATAACGAATATAAAATATAAAAGCTAAAAGTTGAAAATGATAAAGAAAGTGTTATCTCTTAAAACAATAAAGATAAATAAAAAAAAGAATCATGGTCCATACAGGTGATTTCTAACAATAGCTATAGAGCCCTTGAGTGTCGATATAGCAATGTGGTATACCAAATCTTTGGATAGGCCAAAGTTCTTCAGGAATTCTGTAAGTAACCTCGGGATTGTCCCTCTTGCTCCAACCATTAATCCTGTTACATGGCAACTTACGGAGGGGACTTAGCACCTCGACCAAAAGGCGATATTTTGTGCTTATGCCGCTACCGGGCACCCCCATGGAGGATGGAAGAAGCGAATGGATCCTAAGGGCGGTCGGAACGTTGCCAGGACAGAGCAGGTGGCAGTGCAGGGGGGGGGGGGGCGGCAAACTAGTGGCTCACCTTCCAATCCGAGGGACGAGATTTCCAGAGCGCATTTGTTCCCCCTGCCGTGACGCTCGCCGACGCTTCCAACCCTGAAAGAAACCTAACAGGATGAAGGCTGAAATGAAATTATTTATGTAACAAAATGGAGGCACGGGAAATTCGAAGGACATGGAAATTCTTCCCAGCATTCGTCTGGCAACAGGGGGAAATCTCCGAAAAACCCCATGGCTCAGGAAGGTCGGCCATGGGGATCGAACCGCGACCTCCCGAATGCGGGCCATAGACGTTACCGCCTGAGTCATCCCGATTGGATTCTACTACTTTCACTTACCAACATGAAGAATCGGAAGTTATCCACAACAAGAAACATACTACCGTAGACTCTCGCCAAATAATGATGCAAAGCCCCTTGAAATTCTAAGCAGAAAGAGACCGCTTTAATAAAGTAGCTTCAACGTTTAGTGAGAAATTGCTGTCCAAACATTGCATGAATAAAAATTAGCGAGAGCGTTCTGGCTGTAACAAAGAATGATTAAGAAGAAATTATTAGACAAAAGAAAAATTCTTATTACAACCTCCTTTAGATGCTCCGTCAGTTTCGAAAACAGCCTTAACGTACAGGTTAGAAAAGTTCAATGGCAATGGACACCCTTGTGTGACACCGAATTATTGGTGATGTTTTGGTACTTCCTGTACTTGAGTTTTTATATGCAGATGCTCTGAATTACCTTAGTAATCTGTGGAGGAACATCCGTTTGTATAATCACTTCCAGACTATCTATTTACCTTATTTTTAGGAGGGAAAATCGCAATTTATAACTATGAAAGCTAGAATATGCATATTTAATTTACTATGTGCAATTTCAGCTGAAAATGTCTAATGTGCTGTACTCACATGACTTTCTCTACCCTTGTACCAACTATTCTTACAAGCTCTTACTCCTCTATCTTCTTTATGTTAGTCGAGATAAACACTTTCAGAAATTACCTTATTGCTAATTTTCTTGTGGGTGTAAGGGGAATATGGGAATACAGTAGGCTCTGAGCAATAGTCAAATCTTTTAAAGCTGGTCACTATATGAAGACTTTGAAATTACATTTTCTTTGCACGGCCAAGAGATAAAAATGTTAATAACGACCTTCCATTTGAGAACAGTTTAGGTACTCCAAACCTTCTCCAAATAGCAAGGAGTATCTGCGAAATGACTCACTCCACAAAAAAGCATTTCGACAATACTTGTGTGTTTTAACGGGATCTACATTTTTTGAATAGCAAGACTTGGTCTATCCCTTAGATTTACGAGTTATGCCAAGGGCATCAAGAGTAAACAGCACTACATGGGCTATAGTCCGTAAATTAAAAATATATATCATTTGCCATAAAAATATCTTAAACATATAACATTTTAACCAAAAACGTAAGAAACATTTTTAAGAAAATAAAAATTTTCCAAAAATTTTCAATGTAAACAGTAGTTAAGGGTGGATGAATTTTCTTAAAAAACTTCTTGTGGCATCCTTGAAATATATTAAACTTAAATACCAATTTGGGTTTTTAGCTGACATTTCGTTTCTGAGTTATTCTGTTCACAGTCAGCCACTTAGACATAGAGACACACAGACAGACACAGGCAAGGGCCTTTTACTAAAACGTTTTTGGATTCAGGGCGTCTCAAAACATATTTTCGGTGAAATGTCAACATCGAATACAATACTTCCCCTACCTGCTATACGTAGTATGGTTATTAATTCCACAGGTCATTTTTTGAAATTAATTTGAAATAAATTTATTAATTCTCCTTGTAATTAAAATCAAATTAGTCATTCAAGATGTCAAATGACATGTTTTCGGAGCGAAACACCTTAGTTGCTTTGAATCACCTAATAATGTAGACGTACTTGTATGGTATCCTATATTATAGAAGTGCTTGCTGTCATGGGTCACTAAAGGCGGCATTGTTTGCCAGTCTGCGCAACTTTCTCGTTGTATCTCTCAGTTTCACTCTAAGGATTGTTAAACCCCGGGAATTCAGAGGTATAGAGAAATTTCTGATGACTATTGTAGATCTGAAAGTGTTAGACATGCTAATAGAATTGCTAACAAAAAAATTCTCATATTTTGCGCTCACATGACTTTCTCTACTCTTGTACTAACCATTCTTACAGACTCTTATTCCTTATTCCTATATCTTCTTCGTATTAGATGAGATAAACAATTGCGGAAATATCTCATTGTTTATTTTTATAGGTGCAAGGAGAATATGGGAATGCAGTAGACTTTGAGTGATGGTCAGATCTTTTAAAGCTTTCAAATTTCGTTCTCTTTGTACGGTTAACATATAAAAATGGATAGCTATGTTCCGTTTAACAGAAGTATAAGTTTCCTAAAACTCACATAAATAAGCTGGAATACCTCCAAAATGGTTCACTCTACAAAAACTTTATTGAGACATAAATTGTGACCTATAGCAAGATCTACATTTTTTGTATAGTAAGATTTTGTTTATCTATTACGGTTTATCAGTTATGCAAAAGTCATCCAGAGTGAATAGAACTTCATGGGCTATAGCCAGAAAATTCAAGATATACATTTCATTTGTCATAAAAATATCTCAAACATATATCATTTTAATCAAAATTGTTAGCTACTTTTAAGAAAAATAAATTTTCGAACAATTTTCCATGTAAGAGTAGTTTACGGTTGAGCAATTTTCTTCAAAATCTTCGTGTGGCACCCTTGAAAGGCATTAAACTTAAATTCCAAGTTTGGTTTTTAACCGACATTTTTCGTTTTTGAGTTATGCTGTCCACAGACTGACAGACAGACAGGCAGGTAGACAGACACACAGACACATACACACACGTACCTTTTTTATTCAGGAGGCGTCAAAAGATATATTTCCGGTGAAATCTCGACATCGAATTTTTGGATGGAATACAATACTACCTCTACTTACCAGTAGAGTAAGTAATAAAAATGTTTTCTTTGTGAGTGAGAAGGTCAGGTTAAGCATAACCAGAATGAAATTAAAATGGCATTCAATGTGAAATTAAAGTGGCTCTGAAGAGAAAATATAACAGATTAAAAATGCGCGTGAAACCTACTACTGTTTATGTGAACAAAACAATTTTACATCCATTGCGTATAAAACTGGGGTAGATGAACACCTTTGTGGAGGCGATGAAAAAATGAGGAAGGACATTGCAATATTTAAGGGAAACGTTTTAAAGTTTGAGTGAGGCAAAAGTAAGAGAAAGCAAGTTTATTAATAAATAAATCTTATGTAGTTACTTTAAAATTGTCTTGATATTTTAGAAGGAAATAATGCTGGGCTTATCACCCCTTATAAATTTTCAGTTTTTTATAAAATAAAAGGGATAAATAATATATAAGATGTAGGAACATATGTTATGCATTTGTATGTTATTAAACATATAAGACACGTACTAGCGGGAGAAATCAGAAAAGTTCATTATGTTAATAAGAAAAACAGCAAAGAAAGTAGTCGGCGTAACTTGCAGCTAATTTTTTTTTTCAACTGCAGAGATTTTCAGTAGCGCGTGTGCACAAAAACTATAGCGAAACTTCACTACAAACAGTTTTGCAAACTCAAAATGGAAATATATTGCAAGATTTAAGTTTAAGACACAAATACAATACAACAGCATATCCTGCGAAACAGGGCGTTTAAGAAGCTCCGCATTAACACAATGAATTTGAAAAATCTAGAATCCATACTTATCGCATTTGAACCTGAACAGTTATGCTGTTTCTTTTATGATTGAAAATAAATATTTTGTCTCCGTAGCTCACTTAGCAGAGCACCTGCCAGTTGTGCAAGGATTTTCGGTTGGGGAGTGGACTTTTTATCTCTAGACAAGATGATTTACTGTCCTCTCCAGAGTCTACAAGTATGAACAAGAGTGTGAATATGTATGTGATTTCCAAACCCAACCCACTGTATACGGGTTAACAGCGTTGCTTATAGGCAATATGTCCCACAGGACAGGCCGCCAATATGGTCACTGAAGTTAAAAGCGGGATATGAATGTAACAAGATATTTTTTGTTCAAAACCTGTATTCTGCAAGCTACAACTTGTAAATTATTTTTTCAAAAAATTTAATTCCTGTTTAGAAATTATATATTATGAGAATATGGCAAACCGTATAAAAGTACAAACCCAAAAACCATGAAATTAAAACTTCAGAAACAAAGCTATGGAATGCTCACACCACACATTATACAGAGAGTCCGGAAAAAATAAGAACCGCTGCGCGGTGTTGTTCCTCTGCGCAGACGGAAACACGATAACAGCATCTGATGTACACAAGGTCACGCGGATGACTTGCTTTTCTCTACTCTGAAAATGCACTATCATGTGGTTTAGTGTGCTGTATCACTTTGTCGTGTACTTAGTCACAATGTGTATTATGGCTCAGCATTTGTTTTCTACTGCACAGCCTGTATTTATTTTTGATTTGTATGTGTTAACTCAGTCAACTCGCCAAGTGAAAGTGCGATTTGCAGAAAGATTTCCAAGTGACCTACCATCTCTATCTCTGGGGTAACTTAAAGCATAAAATGTACAAGACAAACCCATATACCCTGGAAGAATTAAAACAAAATATCCGCCAGGAAGTTGCCAGCAACAATATATGGACAACGACGGTGGCCAGTTTCAGCATCTCCTTTAATAACATTGATAAGTAAAGCCTATAAAAGTAGTTTCAGAAATGTAGTATGGTTTGATCCGCGCTGTTATACGCCAGTCGGCGAATAGCGTCCAGGATGCGTACAGGCAAACTACAGCGCAAACTACAGCGCAGCCAGTTCAGATTCTTTTGGATCACCCGTTACTTAATACTTTAATTCTTTCTATTCATTTTATCTGTTAAGCGTACAATGAATATAACAGGGAAATAAGCAATCATTTATTGTTTTAGTGCATTGTAGTGTTAAATAAGCAATCATTTATTTTAGTGCACTCTAGTGTTAAAATATTACGGGTAAAGGAGGTGGTTTTCTCCATATTTATTTGCACAATAGTTTTATAAATCTGAGCAACCAGAAATTGGATATTCGCAGCGTTCTTCAATTTTTTTTCTGTATAATATTGCCTGAAACTTAGCACCATACACACACACACGCACACACACACACACACACACACACACACACACACACACACACACTCACACACACTCTATCATTTCTGTATTTACAGGTTCTCAAAATTAGCATCACTAGTGAAATTTCAAATGTCAATTTTTAATTGATTCCAGTTCTTTGTCTCCCTTAGTTAAGTGGCATAGAAAACACAAATGCATATTTCACTTGCGAGTTAGTTTTTCACTCACTTTTCTTAATTTTTGCTTTGTTTCATTCTAATAATTATTGCTCTTTCTGTCAAATACACTATAGTCTTTAAAATGCGTCCACCGATTACATTCTCTGTGAAAACGGTTCTCGATTTAACTATAGCAAACGGAAGAAAGGTATTTTTAAATTTTCTACAATTTAATTCTAGAGCAGAGGAAATTTGTATTCCACCCAAAAATTTTATGTCGGTATTTCACCAAAACTGCACGTTTTGAAGTTCAGCAATTTACAAGAATGGAGTACAAACATTTTCAGAGAAATCCCCGATCCCAACTACCATTTACTCGTACATTGAAATATTTTCGTTATTCTTATTTTCTGAAAAATTGCTCCAAGGATTTTTATTAAATGACCAAAGTTCAAATTTATGTGTAAGACCAATAAAATTTATGCCATATCTTGAACCTGGTGATAACTTGTACAATCCTGTTATTCAGAATGAATTTATGTAAACGCGGTAAATCATAAGAATAGATAAACAATTTCCAACATAAAAATATTTTGTTCGGTTGAACTAAAAGTTGCTGTGAAATGAATCTTCCATTTTAGTATGATTGTTGCCTATAGTTTTAATTTCCTTTTTTGTTGCTTTTTTAAGCTTTAGGTGATGATTCCATTGTTTTATTAATGATGCAAATACCGGAATTTTAAAGTCAGCATACACTGACCTGTATTTTAAAAATTTGACTATTGCTACAGCCTCCCGTATCCACCTTGTACTCAGAACATCTAAGATAGTCTCACTGCACCTCGCGTCTATGTCACATTATTTATAGTTAATTCAAGACTTGACCATTTCACTGGGTGCTTTAGTACACGGTGCAAGGATATGCCACTTCTTTTGCTAAATAGCCTTAACGAATAACCAAAAGAAAGGATGCAAAATGGGGTAGAAACGAAATACATGTTTGCACTTTCGACCGTACTGGCTAAAAGAGAAAGAGGTGGTGAGTGCATTCAGTTTGTCATACACACCTCTGTCATGATTGGCAGCCATACCTAATAGGGTAGGGGACACCCTTGAAGAGGCTAAAATCCAAGGGGAAAGCTTGATGAACACCGAGATTAGCGAAATGTATATGTAATATGTATATGTGACAAGATTTCCAGGAGGTGCAAATTAAAGCTTGATTGGTATTCGTTAAATATATCGCAATGCAGCACTTTATAAGAAGAAAGTAAACAGAACAGTGTTCTCATAGTAATATCAATATTTGTTGCTGTATAGAAGCAAATCTAAGTAAATAAATAAACTAACAAATAACGCAGTATGTTTTCTGTCAAATGCAAACAATAGTTGTTTAATTTACCTTCACTGAGCTATTGCTGATCATAGGAATACAACAGGAATACAAAAATATAACACAATTTTATTGTCATGATATATCTGTTATATTAAGTGAGTGGGTTTAAGGGCCTATCGACAGCTAGATCACTTGGGCCTGTGGGTCATATTAATGTAGATCATATACATAAATATATTTGTCTAGTTTCTAAATATTATTAGTCAATTATAACAAAAAGTGTAATTTATTTAATTATAGAGATCTTTATTCTAAATATCATATCATGTAAATTATAAATAACTATATACACACGCGTATGTGTTCCTCTAGTTCTACTTAATATTGCTGTTTCTACTCGGTTTCACTTAGGGATTTTAAGCACCTATATAATACAACAAACTTTCCTCGCCAGCATAAATATGTGACAAAGTGTTTGTATGATTGTGTGTGTGTGTGTGTGTGTGTGTGTGTGTGATTCTAATTAATAAGTATTACTGGACAGTTTACAGAAAAGCAAAGGCTTTTTCCCCTTATTGCTGTGTCATCAAGCCACCAGGCTCCGTGAAAGGTAAGGTGAAGAACATGCCTCAAAAGACCCCAGGAAATGATACAAAATCCGCCAAAGATTGTCTATAACGTTGTTTGTACCTACAAAAATTGTACAATGAAGCCAATCGTGCAAATGTTTTTCTTGTTTAGTTTGAAGCATACAGAAGAAATACTTTTGTATGAATTGTATGTGGAAGTGTGTGTAGAGCAATTTGGAGGAAATATTCATATTTGAAAATTTTAAAATCTATAATTCAGCAGGTTCTGGCGTAGTTTTAAAAGAGTGTAGCCCATATGGAAAAAAAATACCTCTTCATGAAGGAATCCCGCTAGACGCTTGACAGAACAGTTGTATATAACACAAGCTCAGAGTTCTTTTGACAAGCAGGTAACATCCCTTATTTCGAGGACTACCCACCGCTTCTCTTGACCATAAATTGTGTAGAAGTTGGCTATACTGCAGTTTCAGTTCTCACTTTGCGGAGCTACAAATCATATGTGCAAACATAACGACCCACAAGGGTAAAGTGCACTACAGTAACCTCAAAGGCAGGGGGGTTGAACTCTCACCACTTCTACACACATTCCTCTAATCCTTGCCTCCGCAACACAATATAGAAGTACAGATCAGCAACTGCTGAGAGACCATTCTTTTTAGACCGCAAATTCTATTTTGTAATATTTAATCGTAATCATTGTATTAAAGCCTTTTCAAAATCTGTTCCGTCCCATTAACCAAGACACTGTACTCCCTGCGTGTCTTTTAATGAACTTTAATATTTTAAGACATCTGGCGTAAAGTATCCCTTGAGCAAGGCGACTCCAATATATGTGTAAAACGGTTTCTATATTTATTCATTCCGCTTCTGAATTCTTCACTCCATTTATAAACACACCAACAAGTAGGTATTCCGAAATTGATATTTCTTTTGTAATATCCACTTTCACCGGGACCTGTGTTTCACTTAATAATACAATAAAGCGAATTCTTCTTTAAACTAAGTGTCGCGTAATTTCTACATCGTTGACAGTTTATGGCCTATGTAATGTTAAATTTGTGGAATATACACCGACAACGCTTAGTATATTGTGCGTCATGGCAAACTGATTACTTTTCAAATTGGAACCCCTGTCCGAAGTGCACGGTTTGGACACTGGAGAGCGTCGAAGTTTGAGAACGAACGGTTGTGAAAATTTGTTAACATTCGTTTTGCTGTCTTAATACCCAGGTATGGAACCCTTTAACCACTTCTATACTGGGATGAACGATCTGAGCACAATAACGTTCCTGCGTCTGCGCTAAATTCCTCCATAGATTTCTCGGCGCGTTACTTGTGTAGTTTCCATTACAGTAACGCTTTCAACAGCTGTGCGACACGTACCAGTACACAACTGTGCAAGTGGCCGAGATGAGCTCCAGTACATTTTTATGTAAAAGTGCGGAATCACCTCAACGTCGCAAATTCCATCGATGGATTGGCAAAGGTGGACCAGTTCCAAGGTAGACAGCTCGATGTTTGGTTTACTGACGAAATGTGAACGAACGCTCTTCTCACACTTCGATGGGCTACAGCGTCCAAACCGTGCATTTCCGGACAGAGGTTCCTGTTTGAAAATTGATCAATTTGCCGTCCCGTACAACATACTAAGCGTTGTTGGTGTTTTTTTTTTTTTTTTTTTTGGGGGGGGGGGACACCTGTATCTTCATTATCATCTAATACAGAACTAAGAGACCGGTGCATTTTCAAAAGTTTAATTCTCTACTTGCAGTCGCCTGCCACAACCTTCAGATTTCGGTGGTTTTCTCTGATCAGTAGGCGAATGCTGGGATGACTTCTCAACTACCACGATCTTATTTCCATAAGTTTTCTTTCATGACATTTTTTCTCGTGTTTCAGATATACTTCTGGGTTTTGTGACGTATACGGAGCCGGACAGATGGCGCGGATGCTTGCTCAAAGTAAACAGTAATTGCCGTGGACACTATTGACTGCTTCTTCGAAGGGTCTTCATCATCCTCTCTAGGCTTGCTTTCTTTGTTAATCTTATCTCTTTTTACTTTTTTGCATACTTATATTGCTCCCTGATGCAGTTATTCAATTTTTTGCGATATTTTCCATATCTATATTTTAAAAACATGGATGAAGAGATCCGAATACTCGCTTCTTTATGTTAATAGCTTTTAATTTGTAGTGTTAAATTAATGAATTTCAGGTTAATTTTAAATCAAATGATAAATTTCGTTCCTTATTCTGAACAATATCAGTATAACTTACACAAGCCGCCTGCTGCAGTCAATACTTGACATTATGATACCGAAATTACTGACAGGGAAGATTAATAATTTTGTAAAGAAATTGTGGAGAGATAGATGTATCATTGCAATATATAATTTTCACTCAAATAAATGCATAATCTAAGAGTGAATGAGTGAGTGAGTGAGTGAGTGAGAGAGTGACTGAGTGCGACCTTTAAGGGCCCTTTGACAACTAAGTCATTTCGGCCCAAGGCACTGTTCCACAAAAACAAAATTCTTTTTCTATTTCTGAAGGAAAAATGAGACATTTAAGGCTGAATTCAAATCTGTTTTTAGTTATCATACATCAGGGATAGTTTAATAGTAATCCGATTTTTAATTTGTGTTAATATTTTCATATCATTATATATAGCCTTAAATCATACACATACTGACAGAAATTCGATTGAGGGATCTTACAAACAATAGGGTAGTAACAGAAGATGATAATTGAGGTACTCAGATAATGCTCACTTTTTAACATTCATTCATAGGAGTGTTTGTAAAAAATAGAAAATATTGACAGAAATTTGCCACCACAAAGTTAGATGTCTTATTTCTTCCTTTTGTACTGGGCATCTTTCTTGTCCCGAATTATACTTCGGCAATAGTCGACTAACATTATGAGTATCCATTTCCCTTCATGCCGTTTCTCCATGGTAGCTATGTCGTTATGAAATCTTTCTCCATGCAAATACTGTGAAGTCTAGATGCAAGTCCATGTATTATATTTGCAAGGATATATTGCATCCTAAATCTGTATAAGCTTTGAACATTTAATTGAAAGTCTCGTTATCTTTAGGGTTTCTTCCACTTCCAAGGAAGTTGTGTATTAATTTATTAATTTATAATTAATCCAGGCTAGCTTTTCTTTGTCTGTCATGCATGCTTTAACATTTGGGTCTTGTTGAAGTTGTCGAATCTAAGGACCCACAAATACACCTTTAATTTTAGCAGCAGATGGACAAGGGAATTTGTCAGTAAGATATGTAAGCCCTCTGGCTGTTGGATCCATGACCTTTTCAAATTGTTTAATTAGGCCGAGTTTTATGCGGAGGTGTGGAAGAAATTTCTTAACGAGCAGCCAGAGTTTCCGTTTGCAAATTTTTTACCAACTTTCCAATTTCGTTTACACCATTTCTTTTTACTTTCTCCACTAAGTATAGTAATGTAGAGGAAGTATTTATATCACCCAAAAATTTGATATCGAGATTTCACCAGAAATATGTTTTGAGGCGCCCTGAATCCAAAGAAGTATTTTTAGAAAAAGGACCGCGCGCGCGCGCGCGTGTGTGTGTGTGTGTGTGTGTGTGTGTGTGTGTGTGTTTGTGTGTGTCAGTCTGCAGACAGCATAATTCCAAAAGGAAAAGTTGGTTAAAAGCCAAATTTTATATTTGAGTTTAACATCTTTCAAGGATGCGACACAAGTTTTGAAGAAAATTCGTCCACCCTAGACTACCCTTTACCCTAACGATGTTTATTAAAATGCCGTTTTTGAGGCTTTTTTATGACAAATGTAATGTAGGAGTATATCTTGAATTTTCTGGCTATAGTCCATGTAGTCGTATTTACTCTGGATGACTTTTGTATAACTGCTAAACCGTAAGAGCTACACCAAATCTTACTATATGAAATGTAGATCTTGCTAAAACACACAATTTATGTGTGAATAAAATTTTTTAGGGTGAACCATTTCGGAGATATTCCTTGTAATTTGTTTGAGTTTTGGAGAACTTGTACTTCTGTGAAATGAAACATCGTTATTAATTTTATATGTTAGCCCTGCAAAGAGAACGGAATTACAAAGCTTTAAAAGATCTGACTGTCGTTCAAATTCTACTGCATTCCCTTATTCACCCTGCACGTACAAGAAAATGGACAACAAGATAATTTCTGCAAATGTTTATCTCAACGAACACGAAGAAGATATAGGAATAAGAGTCTGTAAGAATGGTTAGTACAAGAGTAGAAAGAGCCATGTGAGTGTAATACATCAGATTTTTACGTAGTGGGATCTTCTATCTCGACTATCCGACTCACAAAAGAAATGTATTGTGTAACTTTGCTGCGTCCCAAATAACAATGCAATTACATTTAAATCGCCACTCCCTTCTACTTATGCTCATTGTACCTCATTACTTTGAGCATAGTTGCTAATATCCCACAACCCTCTCATAGCTCTCTTTATATTCTTAATTTATGATATGATTAATTCACTGTCCACAATAGATTCGTTATTAGGCTGGACCTTCATAGTTTCCCTTATATAAGGACAACTATCATGCGTGGAGTTTCGCTTTCTGCAGAATCCAAATAAATAAATGTTAAATTGCTAGAAATCGATGCTTTCTCAATGTGATTTTGAGATTGACTCGGCATACCATCTGAACAGTTAAGACAATTTATGAAAAATAATCAGAAATAGTGAAGTTAATGTTGCCAGCCATTTAAATTACTTTTATAAATTTAGCATATTTTCTGCAAATAAAGATTCCACATATGATATTAATGTTCACATTACAGTAAACTATCCCTGATAGGGAAACCCTGGTTTCAGATTTCAATTTGGCACTGTGGATTGATTTAGAATTACATATATTGATCCCTGTAAAACAGTGAACCTTAGAAAGAGGTCTTAGCTAGGCAATTTAAAAGTTGAAGGAAAAACAGTAGTATTATGGCTAAGATAACTAGTGTTCCAGTGAACCCATTCGCAAGAAATCTATTCGCTCAAGATTTGGGTAATCAGAACCTTGGAAGGTCACGTACTCAAATTTCTGAAAATTAGAATGTGCTCCACAGGCGAATGATTTGTAATGCTAACTGTAATGCTAACTAATTTGTATTGCTAACTTTTAAAGTTAGCAATATAAGGAGGATTGTTGGTGGGAATGATAAATCAGCCAAGTTGATAAAACAGCATGTGTGTGTTTGTCTTTTCCTTCTTGTTTTATAGTCTAAGTGCTTACTATTATCGGTTATCGACCATCCATGGCGCCTAAAGACCGTACCCAGGTTATGCATTTATAGCGGTCGACGCTAGGGAACCTTCCGATTAGCATTTTACGACTGATTTAATACTTCAACAGTTACAGCTTCCATCGCTAAGATTCAAAAGCAGTTAATAATACAGACCCAAACAGTCGGAACTCACTTCAAATACATCATTATTACCCTCTATAAAATGTATCAGTCAACCTAACTGGTGTCCACATCCTCCCATGCATACCCTTAAGAAAGACATCTCATAGTTTATCACTGGAGCAGCGGGTAGCAGATTTAATGAAGACCGAGATTTGAGAGGGCGGTAAAAGATGACGCACAAAGGGAGATGCCATAAAACGTTGCATCAATTAGTGCGTAATTTACAAAGCTGCCGGTAACTTTCAAACACCACATATTTGTGTTGTATATTTAATAAGAAAACCAACCTCTAAATCTGGGCTACAGCATAAAGTTAAATCAGCATGAAAAAAATCATATCCATTTATGTATAACAAATATGAATTCAATGTACTCGTATATAGTGATGAGCATGTTATTAGCCACTGCCTCAATGTCGCTATAAAATACACAAATATACTGTGATGGACCAATATTTGGAATATATTTAAGACTTTTCGATTTCTTTACTGACATTGTAATGGTACAAAACCATTCAATCTGGGGTACACGTACCCTCAGGGTCCTCGAAGACCCGCGGTGCAAGAGCTCTTTCCAGGCTAAGACCTACAGCCCGAACGCTGTGTCCGCAACTCTGTCCACCACAGGCGTCATGAGTAGGGTGCAGTTCTGGAGGGTAGGACGTGGTCAGTGAACCAGCCCTTCCGGCCAGTTATGCAGTTCCTTTATTTATGTTATGCATTTATAGCATATACCTTTTGTAGTATTTAATAAGCTACACATTTTGTAATCTATATTAGATATGTTTATGTATAAATGGAGTAGAAAATAACTCTAGGGCTAGACTTAGGGGTGCAGGCTGGAATAAAAAATTGCCTTTGGAGGTACGCAGAGAAAAAGAGTTGAATACCACTGGTATAAACCTTGTCGTATTGTGTTATTATATAACGTTACTAGTCAAATTAAGTTTAAAAGCTTTTATTCAAAATACCTACCAGCGTGATTCTGAATAAAACACCTTACACTAGTCTTACACACAACGATTTGAAATGTCATTAACATGAAAAGATTAGTTGCTGTTAAATGTATATTTTAAATTGACGTGTTATCTTGACATTTACTTAAAGAGAAATTACAATTAGTTTTGCCACCATTATGTGAAGCATTTAGAAGAAAGTTTATACACTCATGCTGGTCCTCTTTGTTATGTAATTGGTATGCAGAAGTAGATAAAAATTCATCTAGTTGAAGTGTAATAGAGGTTCTAGTCCACAGTATTTATAAATAATAGTGAAGATTATTAATTGAAATGCCGATAATTAGATATTTCAATAGTTAGTAAATACAAAAGCATATAAATTTGTGAGGACCTAAATATACCCTTGCTATAATACGTATAGCGATATATACAGCGACTGAAAATTGTCATAGCATTTCTTGAACGAAAGACACAACCTGAGAGAATAAAAAACCAATATCTTGACATGTGTATTAATTTCGCTTAAAGGTATTGTACAACACGACTTTCTCCTTTCGGACTAATCACCTAAGGTAAGTATAATAGTTATCATAATTAATTTTATTTCATAGTAATTTATTTTAGAAATTTCGTATGATTTATTGTTTTTATATCCCTACCTTGGCACAGTGGCTAGAACGTAGCAACTCTGGTATCTGACCAAGGCATGTTCCCGGGTTCTGTCCCATCCATAAACGTGGGGCTTTTAAGCCGGGTATTATTCCGGTGTTCAGTTTACTGGACTTCTAGTAGGAGGTAAAGATAGCACAAAATATTTTAGGGGAGGTGCGAGGGCAGCTGAGCACTCTCCAATCACCACATATACACATTTTTATAGAAATGGTCTGAAAGTTAAAAAAGCTGATGTGTTGCACTCATATGACTTTCTATACTCTTGTGCTAACCATTCTTACAAACTCTTATTCTATATCTTCTTCGTGTTAGTTGAGATAAACATTTGTACAAATTATCTTATTCTTATTTCCTTGTAGGTGCAAGGGAAATATTATAATACAGTACGCTTTGAGCGATAGTCAAATCTTTAAAGCTTTTAGATTCCGTTCTCTTTGCACACTTAACATATAAAAAAAATTAACAACGATGTTCCATTTCACGAAAGTTTTGTTTTCTGAAACTGACAAAAATAACAAGGAATATCTCCGAAATGGTTCACTCTACAAAAAATTTATTTCGACATAAATTATGTATTTTAGCAAGATCTACATTTTTGTATAGTATGATTTGGTCTATCTCTAACGGTTTACCAGTTATGCAAAAGTCGTCCAGATTAAATACGACTACAGCGGCTGTGGCCAGAAAATTCAAAATATGCATTTCATTTGTCATAAAAATATCTTAAACATATGACATTTTAATCAAAATCGTTAGAGCCGTTTTCAAGAAAATCAAAATTTTCGTACAATTTTCGATGTAAAGGGTAGTTTATGGTGCCGCTATTTTCTTCAAATTCATTGTGTCGCATCCTTGAAAGACACCAAACTTAAATACCAATTTTGGTTTTTAAGCGGCTTTTCATTTTTGAGTTATGCTGTCCAAAGAATGACACACACACACACACACACACAGAGAGACCTTTTTCTAAAAAATACTTTTTTTCTTAAGGGTTCTCAAAACATATATTTCTGGTAAAATCTCGACATCAAATTTTTGTGTGGAATACAATACTCCGCCTATTTAGTAGTAGAGAAAGTAAAAATATGATCTTAGTTTGTTAATACTTATATTCCATAAATGAAACAAAACACTTGAAACTTTAAAATTTCCAAATTTTCATCACGTCGAGACAATTCATGTGAGAGTAGTTTTTAAATTGTTGGAAAAGCATTAACTTTCTAAGCTAGGCACGTACACTGTACCATGAAAATATATTTTCTTCTATAATTATATTGAGAAATTCTGTTGATATTTGTTAACTATTCAGCATCAAGAACCCCAACTTTCAAGAGCATATTTCACTGACTTTTACGTGCTCTTTTAATATTAGTTATTTTGGCTTAGTCTGCTAATACTGATCCTCCTAACCTAACATTTCCGGAGAGACGTAAAACAATATTATGGAATTGGTAAGCCGATACCAGTTTTATTATGCCTATTATTACATTGTACTATGTTAAAGCATGCACTCTTTATCATTCTAAAATACATTATCTCATCTATTTGTACCAGGGAGGGTTTTCTCCATCGATCATTTTCATGAAGACAACTTTAAAACCAGAATAGAAAACCGGATTTAGGAAGTTCAACGGGCGATTAGAAATTGCACTGAAGTTCTCTAATCCACTATGAAAACTGCACTTAACCATTAAAGTTACACATGGTAAATAGCACTGCTTGTTTTTGTACTCACCGTGTAAGCTGCACTGGAACATTGTAGCTCGGGACACAGATTGCACTAGATGTTTTTGCACCGCGACTGACTGTTCCTTACTTCACTTCAAAAAATAATAGCAGGCGCTGTTGACGAACGCGAAGCATTCAATTTGACCCTGTTTATATTTACTGATTTGCTTCCCAATGTAGTGCTGTTTATTGTGAAAGAATTTTTTCCCGTGTGTGATTTTGTGGAGCTGTTTATTTTTATATACCTACACTTCGGTCTGATAAGATGTTAGCTCTTCCACGAATACATATAAAGATGGATGACAGGAACTAAAGCTTGCATTGAAGTGCGAATGAAAAGATTCTCATGCATTCGTAGTTCGTCCAGTGTCTGCTGATTTGGCTGCCCATATAAGGGGAGGAAAATTGACACTTTCGTCAATATAATTTTCTACCAAGCAAGAACAAAATTTCACAACGTTTTCACTTTCGGGTTGCAGTGGCATCAAATCGTGTACAAACGAATCACCTACTTCACATGGTTCCACGTATACTAACCCAAACACATCCTGTAACCAGTGTCCAGCGATTGAGTCCTTATCTTTGCATTCTCTGCCAGCCCTAAAAGCTGTATTTTTTCCACCATGGATTAGTTCAGTGAAATCTGCACAAAAAGATTTCAGTATTCGGCCACACGGTTCGCACTGCATCATGTATAGCTATTTCTAGATCCGAAATTATAATTCTGGGCTCAAATGTCTTATTTAATTGTTCATTACACTCGTGACAGATAATGCGAAATATAGTTTCATATAAATATCTGGTTTTATTTGCAAGCAAACAGAATATCAAAGGCACATAGTGACCGTTCCTAAAACCGTGAACTGAAAACATTTGATAAAAGAACTTTGAGGCAATAGCCAAATGTTCATTCAACATATACCAAGGGACACGTTACTAAAAAGTTCAAATTAGTGCGACAGCTGAATATTACAATCCCACTGTCTTTGTCGTTATGCATTACAAATTGTTCATCTAAGTTTTCCTTAATATGGAGAGCTAGAATCGTGTCACGAGTTTCATTTCTGTCAGCGGGAAATTTAGGATATTTCTTTCTCCGCGAATTATATACATTTCTCTTTATTACAGTTAAATCATTAATGTCTATACATTTATGTTCTAGAAATTCTTTTAGAACAGATCGAACCACTTTGCTTGGGCGTGCAGATATATCTTCCATAGCATTTCGTTTTGCAATACTACTAAGTATTTGGCGTTGAAACTTATTATTATGGTTGTGCACCAATTTGCTTCTAACAACTTACTGTTGTTCCCTATAGATAAACTTTAGCGTTGCGTTTACGAAACGTACACCTCCATTTAACTTCACCATTTTTCAGTTGACTGTCGTAATAAAATTTAAAATCATCTATAATGATTAACTCTTTGCCTCGCTCACTTGCACAACATGCAACTGATACCATTACTGATAGAGATTACAGTTCACTCACTAGCACTAGACTCAATGACAAACTGAAAACTTTATTGGTAAAGTGCAGCAAGTACACGTGGTGGTGGAAATAAGAACTACCCCACACTAGCAGCGCGTATTCACCACGATATCTGGTAATGAGTAGGGCTCGGAAGTTCATGCCCTAAAGAGCACTGAAATATGCATGCCAATATGCTCTTAAAAACTTGAAAATATGCCAAGAAATATACACTATTTAATTAAAACAATTAATGTCCCTTTGCAGTAGACAAGACGAGTTAGTATAAATAATAAATAAAGTTATCTTACTCTTTAGAGGTTGAAGCAGACGTAGTCCCGCTGGTAGTATTAACTGCTAAATTGCAGTTCACATCCAACACTGCACAAATTTTCAACTGTAAAGCATCGTCTGTTGTGTCGCAAAATACTTTTGTAACGTGAAAAACTTCTCCGCGTCCCAAGATGTTATCGGGACATATTTAAATGATGCTAACTCCTTCACGCATACACACACACACAGAGAGAGAGAGAGAGAGAGAGAGAGAGAGAGAGAGAGTCAAGTCACTTGGTGAGATATGGTTTTCTTTTGAGGATTTCTCGAATACCGCACACCTGTTTACAATCAGAATATTTTGAAATTACATAATTCACTTTCTCTTTCACTTTTTGTCCTATGCTACCAGGAACCAAACTTAGATCACATATTGTTGTTTTTTTCAAAGACAGTGATTCATGCAAAGGAGATCCCACAGCTTCCAATGCCGTTATGGCTGTTGGTAAGAAAGAAAAATGGGCAGATATGAAACCAAGATCCTCTTTTAACCCAGTGCCTGACAGAATATTTTGCACAGTTTCCATTGATGAAGCATCTTTCAAGTCCAATTAATTAATAACCTCTTCGGCTATTTCTATGTGCTCAGCATAATATAAAACTGCATCGACTATGTTCCCCATCGAGTTAACACTGGTGCGGGAAGAAGTCAGATATTAGGTGCTGTTGATCTAAACAGCTTAACTCTTTTAGGAGATTTAACAAAAATTATCTTCGTACTGGACACAAATCTATCTACCAATGGGAAAGAACCATTGTCTCAGAAATGCTACCAATATGAAAAATATTATACAGATGAAAAAATAAAAAAAAAGTAGAAAAACCATTAAAATATGCAATATAGGGGTAAGAATATTGAAATCTTCGTGAATTGCATCATCATGTGAGGTACTGTCAATATGAAAAATATTATCCAGATAGAAAAAGGTAATAAAAAGCCATAAAATCATTAAAATATGCAATACAGGAGCTATAGTATTGAAATATTATGCATTTATCAAAACTCAAGAAAAAATTAAGAATAAATTACAATTAAAATTATTGATAAATCCATAAATTTTCATACCATACCACAATATTTAAAACCCTAAGCATAAATGTATAATTGGCTCCCAAATACACACAGAAAGATTTTCATCAAAATTCTTTAGTATTTACCCCAAATTGGGATTTGGCTAGTAAAAATTAAACACTCCGGAAATTATTTTACATATTTTCACTGACCCTAGCGGTAATTTTGGCCATGGGAACGGGTTAGCCATATCTCATTGTAAACCATTTTTGAAATTCAAAGGTTATATTGCTAAAAATACTATATATATATATTCTTACATACGGCCATTTTGCTTCAAGATGCCGTAGGCCGTCTTGGTGACTCTGTTGGCTAAATGCTGGTCTACTGATCCGAAGTTCACGAGTTGTAATCCGACCAAACAAATGGTTTTCGAGTGTGCTTGTAAATGACAGCCCCATTTCAGTAGATTTACTGGCATGTATGAGAACTCGTGTGCGACCAAATTCCAGAACAATGGCGATGGTCATGTGATTATGGCAACTGAAGGCGTCGTTAAACAACAAATTAATAAATTAATTCAATATGCTGTATATCAGTCGTAAGAAACAGTAATATAATAGAGAAACAAGGGATTTATGTAAGTATTTGTAACGTGATAAGATGTACTTATTAACAACTGTATTAATCGCCTCAGGTCTCCGCCAGTACCCAATGCGCCGTGATGGCAGCTTACCCCAGAGCAGAGCTGTGCGGTGCGTTGCAGAGTTACCCACGTAAGGCGGTGAGCACGCCCTTACACATTGGAGAGCAACACAGCCGGTACACGTTGGCTTAAGTGATCCAAGGAGTGAAATTCGAATATTTTATACTTGTATATGTGTGAAATCAATATTTTGCCTACTTAAGGGTGTTTATGTTATAAATTGCCACACAAAGCTGTAGCTCCATCCCTTTTATAGCTTTGACGGAACTAATTATTCAATTTATTCACAACGCTAAAATACCCTAATATTCCAATTATTCCATGCGCAACAAAAACTAAAACTTCACACATGTTTTACTATTTTATAAAATCTAATACCCCAACTAACACCATGAATCTCTAACAGCGGGAAAATAATTCCTTTCAAAGCAATTAAATTCCTTGATGGACGTTGAAAATATTTATTTAGTTTTGTTGTGTATTCAATTCTTTGCTGCTAAATAGATTTACGGATTTTGAAACGAAAGATGGAGGTTGAAGTCACATGAATGGAAAGCAGTCTTATGTGTTGCACTCACAAGACAAACTCTACTCTTGGACTAACCATTCTTTCAAAGTCTTATTCCTATATCTTCTCCTTGTTAGTTGAGATAAACATTTGTACAAATTATCTTATTGCATATTTCCTTGTAGGTGCACGGAGATTGTTAGAATACAGTAAGCTTTGTGCGATAGTCAAATATCTTAAAGCTTTGAGATTCCGTTCTCTTTGCACACGTAACATATAAAAAACTGAACAACTATGTTCCATTTCACGCAAGTTTTTAAGTTTTCCGAAACTCACACACATAGCAAGAAATATCTCCGAAATGGTTCACTCTACAATGAAATTTATCAGGACAAAAATTGTGTACTTTAGCAAGATCTACATTTTCTGTATAATATAATTTTGTCTATCTCTAACGGTTTACCAGTTATGGAAAAGTCGTCCAGAGTAAATACTACAGGGGCTATAGCCAGAAAGCTCAAGATATACATTTCATTTGTCATCAAAATATCTCAGACATATGCCATTTTAGTCAAAATAGTTATAGCCAGTTTCAAGAAAATCAAAATTTTCCACGTAAAGAGTAGATTAGGTTGGAGCCATTTTCTTCAAAATACTTGCTTCACATCCTTGAATTGCATCAAATGTAAATACAAACTTTGGTTTTTAACTGAATTTTCGTTTTTGAGCTATGATACCCACAGACTGACATACACACACATGCCCGTGTGCACCTGCACGTACAGGTCTTTTTGTAAAAATGCTTTCTTGGATTCAGGGGGTCTCACAACATCGTCATAGTAAATGACAAGTATGCATGAATTCAATCTGTAGATACAAATATTGTTAAGTTTGAGATGGTACAGCTCATTAGTCAAATTTTACTATCTAAAGTAATCGTCGAAGAGTTTGACCTATTGTAGCACGACCATCTAAAAGATGTTGAAGGTTCTGTTTTATTCTTTGATCCAAATCTCGATATTTCTTTTGTCGTTTCGGCAATGGGATATGCTGGTTAATTTTCTGTAGAACTATTTTATACTATTCTGCCTCTTCCCGCAGAATAGCTAATAATTCGTAAAAATTAGGATGGTTATTTCCAATTCGTCTGTTTAAGCGATTATGCCATTCCTCTACAATATTGGTAGTTCTATGTCGTTCATTATAACAAACCCAAATGTGATAGTTTTCGAGCCACTGACTTACAAAATAATCGTTAAATTCGACTATGGTTTCAATTGTAGGCGTTGTTTCCATTATATACAGAAATCCATCTTCCATGTAATCCGGTGGTAAGTACGCAAGGGCGGCACACATTTTTATATGGTCTCGAATTTCCTTTTCCTGTTTGTATGATTTAGTAAGACCACGTTCCTGTGTTTTTCTCCATACAGCTTTATTAAAGTGGAAATTAAAGCCTTTGATTTCCACATTTAAAAAAACAGTTTTAAAGCAGTTGATTGCTGCAATTTCAAAATCGGTATGCAACCTTTCAGGGTTAAATTGAGGTATTTTATCTTTCAGAAATCGGAAAAACCGACAGTAGGTATTTTCTTTTCGATTGGGTAACAAAGCATACAGAAATGCAACTACGTTTGTTGTCTCGTTTGTGCTTCCGATATCCATGTGGATAGTATATAGTTGATCAAACAGCGAACAACAAGACTTAAAAGTTTCATCTCCAAAGAAATATGTGCCTGAGTTTAAAAAAATTGCATCTTCTGAAAATGCCAGGATATGATCGTCAGTGCCATTATCCAAAAGAACGAAAACACTAAAAATTGGCGACCAGTTGGAAGGGTATATATTCCCAAAGTACTATGTCTTACTTTGTAAAACGAATGTCTCACTAGGACGAATGTGGTATTTGTGTCAAAAAATCTAAACCTTTGTCTTTAACACTTACAATTTCTTGACAATTTATTTACGGTATTGGCGTGTGCTCTTCTCCAGCCCTCTTTTCGATTTTAGTAATACACATTTCAACTTCGTTTTTGGCAATGTTTGGTTCAAGAGTATGGTCACTGTTTTTAAGTATTGTTGATATCTGTGAGTCCATTGTAATATTTCCAGGGCATTTACACATATAGAAGGTCTATCTTTTGTTTTGGTTCTGGTAAACCTTGTTAAGCGTTTGCTTATACCCGCAAAAAATTTAGCAGTTTCCCTCGTTTCGATTCAACAATTTCAAACTCCATTTTTGAAGCTGTACTGAGCACTGGCTTTATCCTTGTTAACTCACTGAACGCCTACAATAAACTATAATATAGTGTGGGGTTGCGTCGACAAAACGGGAAGGGTCATAGCCAATTAGCCTTGAGTCGACGAAACGGGAATAGAGCTGGTATAAAGCAGGTAAAATTACGTAGTCTACGAAACGGGAATCGACGAAACGGGAGGTTTCGGTATATATTATATCTTATTTGGAATAAAATCGGGAAAAATATACGCTACATCTCTGTGATTTGACGGGCACTACAACCGGACATTTTATTTCAGTAATCACGGAAACTATGTGTTCGGCTCTTCTGATCATTCAGGGAACAAATGTAGGTGCTCTTGAGGTCCCATGGTGTAATGGTTAGCACTCTGGACTTTGAATCCAGCGATCCGAGTTCAAATCTCGGTGGGACCTTGTTAGATTTCACTTCGTTACAAAACGCTTTAAATGTGTATAACACTTCAAAACGGTCAAGATAACACACAAGGTTCCATGATGTAATGGTTACCACTTTGTACTCTGAATCCAGCAATCCGAGCTCAACTCTCGGTATCGCCTGCGGTATTTTAACTTCAATAGTGCTAATCTTTGGACATTGCGAATGAAGGAGTGTCTGACGGATTATATGTCTTGAGTGAAACAGATTATTTGTTTGTGAGCTGTCTATCCTTTTGTGCAATGCCGAGGCGTTAAGGCATGCACAGCGATTCAGCCAGCTTTTTCCTAGTGATCAAAATTGACAAATTTCATGGAAATACCTTAAACACAGGGCAAGAACGCCTCCTTCCCATATTTCCTTCACCTAGCTATCATTACATTTAATGTACCAAAGGTGCCGTATGTAGTGATGCCGATGGATGTGTGTTTGCGTCACTTTCAATGACTTATCCAATCTCCTTTTACTTTACTCCAAAATGATTTAAAGTTGAACAACAACGCTTCAAATGGTTCAAAATATCAAGCGACATCTCATCGTGTAATGGTTAGCACTTTTTTCCCTGACTCCAGCAGTCCCAGTTCAACTCTCGGTTGGACCTTCATTAATAGAACTTAAAGGGTATTAAATTTTCGAAACCACGAACATGGCAGTTTATATGTCCTTATTAAAATAGATTATTTGTTTTGTGATCTGTATATCCTTTTCTGCAATACAGACATGGGCCAGCGTAAGCCCTTAAGTTATGGACAATAATTCAAATCCCACCAGCTATTTCCTAGTGCTCACAACTGTACAATTTCTGTTTTCCTGTTTTACCTTAGTCGCCAAGGGAAATACAGAATTACATATTTAATACCTCAAATGAAAGCTGCACCTTAAGCCTAAAACAATACAAAAATTGAAAAATTAGGCGCTAATAGCGAATGCTTTGCCATATATCCAAAGATTGAGTGTTTTCTTCTGCCTTTCAAATATAAAGAAAAGATTTTAACGCGACTACCTATATTTATTTTTACAAATTAGATAAAAGTAAATTATAACTGCTTATAAATTGATACCTAACCTCCTTTAAGTTTGGTGAAATGGTTAGCACTCCGGACTCTGAATCCGGCGATCCGAGTTCAATTCTCGGTGGGACCTCGGAAATTTTTTTCTGCTCCAAAATACTCTGAATATTAGATAAAAGGTTCTGTATAGCCAAAATGACCTTATGAGGTCCCGTTGTGTAGTGGTAAATACTCAGAATCCAGTGATAAAAATTGAAACCATAGAGCCATCTTTTATACTTTAATTCAGATACTAGTAAATTTTGGAAATTACAAATGAAACAGCATCTGCTAGTTTATATCTTTATTAAAATGATGGTTTAGAATGCTGTAGTTCACCGCAATACCGACATGGAGTAGCCTAAGTCGTTAACTCATGGGCAATGGTTCAGAGCCCACTAGGACCATCCTCCGTTACCATGAATTTTTCCTAGCTCTCAAAACTGAAGCATTTCATGGAGATACTTTACACACAGGACAGACAAGCCTCCTTGCCACGTTTCCTAGCCCCAATAATATTTTAGTGATATGTATCATTAGTGGGCACCTCCTGAAATGCCGCATATAGTCGATAGATCCCTTTGGATACATTTGACGGCGTCTCCAATCTCGTTCTCAGATGTATCTGCTACCAGGTGCCCCAGTTGAGAACTACAATACCTATTTCTCAGGATATGCTCATAAATAACATCAGTTAAGTTAACTGATAAATTTAATGGAAGATAATGATGTCTTATTTGCCAATTTTGAGGTCGAAGGATTAAACTGCTTCTGTATCTTATCACTCGAAATTACAACTATTGATATGTATGTGCTAACTTCTGACATATTTCATCACATAGGCGTAACCCCGTTCAAACTTGCGTATGTTTCATCATCAAGAAACAAGACAGGCATATGCTGCAAGAAATATTGGAATAAACAACGGTAGAGTTATTTCTTAGTAAATAAGAAATATTACATCAATATTGGGAGTGTCAGAAAGGATTGCAGTCTGAAAATTAGTTACAGGGGCTCCACTATTACAGCTATATAGGTTTACGACCCAACAGTAGCTCACAGCGTATGGAAGAACACTACTGCAACATGGGAAACAACATAGACAGCCGCAAATCTGCATTAAACTTCATTATATGTAACCCCAATAATAAAGTTGGCCCACGAGGGCAAGGGGATGAGATCCACAGATAGTTGTGCATATGCAGAGAAAAACGAAACAGGAGAACTTTTGGTCCAATTTTCACACCACCACAAATTTTGGCATGTATGAGAACTCGTGTGCGACGAAATTCCAGAACAATGGTGATGGTCATGTGACTATGGCAACTGAAGGCGTCGTTAAACAACAAATTAATCAATTATATCAACATGCTGTATATCAGTCAAAAGAAACAGCAATATAATAGAGAAGCAAGGGATTAATGTAATTAGTTGTAATGTGATGGGATCTACTTATTAACCAACTGTATTAATCGCCTCAGGTCTCCGCCAGTACCCAATGCACCGTGATGTCAGCTTACCCCAGAGCAGAGCGGTGCGTTGTGTTGCAGGGATACTCATGTAAGGCGGTGAGCACGCCCTTACACATTGGAGAGCAACACAGCCGGTACACGTTGGTTTAAGGCAGCGGCGACCACGTGGATCGATTTTGTGCTAGAGCAAATAACGTAGCACTGGGCACTCACTGCCACGAGTGCCTTGCGATTTTAGTTTGAGGCATGACGTGGAAGTGGACAGCAGTGTTGTCTCGTCTCTTGTGGTTGTTTTCGTAAACATCATGTTGGCTGTAGAATGTAATGTGACACGTAGGACTTCTACTCCTGCATTATGCCTTCATGGGAAGAGTGTTTGTTTTTTATAGAAAGTAGGGAATGGCAAAATGTTTACTTTGTGGTAAGATTTCGCATGCAATAAGAAAATTCAATTTGCAAAGGCATTACTCAACTTACGCGAGTGAATATGACAGTTACCAAGGAGAGGAGCGTGCACTATTAGTAGGAAGACTGAAGGAAAAGCTCCATAACAGCATGAGACGGCTGTTCCCCTCAGTTTCAGAATCTGCTTCCAAATAGCAAGAAAACTGAAAGCCTTTACTAATGGTAAATTTATAAAGATGTGTATCACCATAGCAGCAGAGGAACTGTGTCCACAACAAGTTCAGGAATTCGTGGCCATACGTTTGTCTCCTTCGACCGTGGCCCATCGTATGCAAGATTTAGGAGACGATGTTCAATTGCAACTTCTGGACTTATATAAATCATTTACGCATTATTCCTTGGCTATTGATCAGAGTGGTGATATATCTGATACAGCCCAACTTGCAATATTTATGAGGGGTGTAGATTCAGAGCTTCAGATTAAACAATAACTGTTAGATCTTGTTGCAATGAACGATATTAAAAAGTATTATATATTTTTTTTTTTGTGTCTTGAAGAAGTTATTGAAAATTTTGTTCTCCCTTGGGATAAATTGATATTTCTGTCGATTGCCGGTGCTCCTTTTATGGTCGGGGGTCGAGTTGGTGTGGTTGAACTTTTGAAATAAAATATAAAGTGTCTGACCATAATGAGGTTATACCTGTTCTTTGTATTGTACATCAACAGAGTCTGCTCCAAAAACATTAAAATGAACAATGTGATGAATAGGGCTCGGAAGTTCATTCCCTACAAAATACTGAAATATGCATGCCAATATGCTCTTAAAAACTTGAAAATATGCCAAGAAATATGCACTATTTAATTAAAACAATTAATGTCCCTTTGCAGTAGACAAGACGAGTTAGTATAAATAATAAATAAAGTTACCTTATTCTTTAGAGGTTGAAGCGGACGTAGTCCCGCTGGTAGTATTAACTGCTAAATTGCAGTTCACATCCCACACTGCACAAATTTTCAACTGTGAAGCATCGTCTGTTGTGTCGCAAAATACTTTTGTAACGTGAAAAACTTCTCCGCGTCACAAGACGTTATCGGGACATATTTAAATGATGCTAACTCCTTCACACACACACACACACACACACACACACACACACACACACACACACACACACACACACACACAGAGAGAGAGAGAGAGAGAGAGAGAGAGAGTCAAGTCTTTTGGTGAGACATGGTTTTCTTTTGAGGATGTCTCGAATACCACACATCTGTATATAATCAGAATTTTTTGAAATTACATAATTCACTTTCTCTTTCACTTTTTGTCCTATGCTACCAGGAACCAAAGTTAGATCACATATTGTTTTTTTTTCAAAGACAGTGATTCATGCGAAGGAGATCCTACAGCTTCCAATGCCGTTATGGCTGTTGGTAAGAAAGAAAAATGGGCAGTTATGAAACCAAGATCCTCTTTTAACCCAGTGCCTGACAGAATAATTTGCAGTTTCTACTGATGAAGCAGCTTTCAAGCCCAATTTATTAATAACGTCTTCGGCTATTTCTATGTGCTCAGCATAATATAAAACTGCATTGATCCATGTTCCCCATCGATTAACACTGGTGCAGGAAGAAGTCAGATATTAGGTGCTGTTGATCTAAACAGCTTAACTCTTTAGGAGATTTAACAAAATTTATCTTCGTACTGGACACAAATCTATCTACCAATGGGAAAGAACCATTGTCTCAGAAATTCTACCAATATGAAAAATATTATACACATGAAAAAATAAAAAAAAGTAGAAAAAGCATTAAAATATGTAATACAGGAGCAATAATATTGAAATCTTCGTGAATTGCATCATCATGTGAAGTACTGCCAATATGAAAAATATTATCCAGATAGAAAAAGGTAATAAAAAGCCATAAAATCATTAAAGTATGCAATATAGGAGCTATAGTATTGAAATATTATGCATTTATCAAAAATCAAGAAAATATTGTCACCGCGCCCGCCGCATCTAATTGCTGACAACAGAAGTGTCACCCATCGCATTATTTTCGGCACTACCGCAAAGGAGCCGAAGGAAAGAGACAGAGAATGGCCGCATTGTTGGGGCGCTTGCCGAAAGAGAGAAAAGGATAGAGACTTCTGGAATCTTCTCCTTTGTATTTCACCGCAATAACTGAACGTTCCTGAAGCTTCCAGAATAGTGCCTGGGAGATATAAATAGCGGTAAAGTGCGACAGGAGAGGAGACAGACGTATGTGAAGCGTTGAGTAATCGTGCCGACGGAAAGAAGAGACGTATGCGAAGCGTTGAGGAGTCGTGCCGACGGAGAAGGGACAGTTTTGTGACGAATTCAGAGCCGTGCTGTTGGTGAATCGGAAAAGACTTTCTTGCTGTTGCAACGAGTGTAAAAAGTTACTGTTTACGGAAATAAAAGTGTATCTTTATCCGACTACATCTGTCTTCTTTACTTTACACCCCACCGAAAGTCACAATATGCAGTTATATGCACCATAAAATCATGTCCAAATAACTGAAAATTCCGTAATTCGTGCACATAATGTAAAAGCATATATTTTTAACCCCTGTGAAAAAACATGCAAATCCATGAACTTCCTAGCCCTAGTAATGAGCATTGAGAACAGTCTAACTGCCCGAAAATAGGAATGGTAATCAGTGCTATTTACACAAAATAAATTCAGTACTGCAGTGCAGTTAACATTTTGAATTTGGTGCAATTTACAAACTCCGTCATTTTCAGTGCTATTTACCCCGGTGAAATTTTACCCAGTTCAACTACTGTTTCTCACAGTGAAAATATTAACATTCAAGTATTTTTTCAAAGGCAACTCAATTTTCTTAACGATGGAAAAAGTATGAAATGGTAAAAGTATTATTGCTTGCCTGGCAGCTGGAATATTGCATACAATATAGTTCCATTCTTTTGAACTGTGACTGTTATGCAGTTTAGCTAACTTGATATAAAGATTAGTTACACAGGGAAAACAATGGGGTCCAAATAAAAGCGTGGGTACTTGTATATTTAAAGCAAATGATAATAAATGGAGACAATTTTTCCATTGCTATAGCATTTTGTCCCTCTGTTAAGGGGAGTAAAGCGACAAATATTTTCTAACACTTGTCTTACTTACTATTGCAAGAGAACAATCACATAGGGCTTGCTTCCATTCACCACCTCTTGACGTACCTGCAAAGAAAGAATAATGGTAAAAATAAACAGCAGGGTCAATTCTGTAATGACGAAAGTACGGGATGCAACCGTTCATCTGAAAGCTTATAAACTACAACTTACTTCTACATACGTCACTATCACAAGCATTCATGTGACTTTCTCTATCTATTACCAATTTAAAGGAAACATATTGAAAGTACTACCCGTATAAAAAGAAAAAAATCCTTCTTCTCTCCAATGCACAGAACAAGCCGCAAACGTTTGCTTAAATTTGATTCCAGATTAAGCAATATCAAGTTATATGCAGCATATTCTACAGTCAACTGTTTCTAGAGTAACAGCAATGGTCTTACCGGTGAGATATTGAAGAGAGTACCATTTATACGGCAATCATTTCAGCGAAGGAAGTTCAAACCCTATAAACTGTGTAGCCTGAGTAAAGTTTCATGGAGTTACCCTATCACCAGGTAAATACCATATTGGACATTCAGGATAATAACCCTTGCTTTCACGCAAAAACAAGTACAAAGCTGATAAAGTGACCACTACACCTGTGACAAATATATAGATAGAAATAACTGAAACTATTGTATTGAACACTTGGAAATTATCTCACTTGGAGTGCATCGATGATAGACGGAAACGCACGGGAAAGAAATATTAATTCAATAGGTTTCATTTAAAATAAATTGTTACAGTCTAATGGTAAATTAAAGCAAAAGCAATATGTAATATGTTGAATTTCACGAGCGCGATGTTTCAACATTTTCGTAATTGTGCATGATGTTCCAAGACAAAACTAACGTCTCTACCTCTGTGATGGAGTTTGAAATTTGGATGGGGTAAGCTATCTGGATAAGGCTTTATCCGGGGTTTTCCTTTGTTCTAAAACGACGAATGTCGTAAGTCCTGTGGAAACCGGCGTGATTTGAGCATAACTTCATCAATTTTATTCGCCGTCTAATACGTCCTACCCAATTAAAGGAGGTTAAACCTACGAAAAATGTTTGCTATAAACAACAAACAATGGATAGAAGAGAAAAATTGTATAAGGAGCTGTTTTCCCCAAGCAGAAGAAATTACTCGCGAATAAATTAAAAAGTGTTACGTTTTAATGGCCAATTAAGATAATAAAACCCGTGGCTCAATAGCCCATGCGTGCGAAGGTCTACCACCCGACGGCTGCGTCCCTCACCTCTGCCCTCCACACGCGTCAAGAGTAGGGTGCAGTACTGGAGGTGGGACGTGGGCAGCGCCACGATCCCTCCCGGCCAGTTAGGCAGTCTTCTTGACCAGGGGTCGCTACTTTTTAATCAAATAACTCTTCAATTGGTCCCTCAGGAACCCAACGAGGCTGAGTGCGCCCCGTCCCAGACCTTCCAGTGGGGGAAATCCTCCATGCCGGTGCCGGGTATCAAACCCATGTCCTCTGCACCACAGGCAGGCGTGCTACTACTGCGCTATGTAGGCGGTCAATAGAGGTAATAATTGTTTGAAACTTAACCCGCTTGAATTGCTTACATACTGCAGATATAGCCTAGCATCCTCACGGCGACAACTAAGACAAAAAGAACAGAACTCACATTCACGACTGCAGCTAGGCCGAGGTAAGAAGGTCTTTAGCAATACAGATAAACCCACACGATAAACAAAAATACTCACACGAAACACATGCAACAACACTAAGGATCGATGCTAAGACCTATCAGCAAATTTACCCAA
Source organism: Tenodera sinensis (assembly GCA_030765045.1). Taxonomy (NCBI): domain Eukaryota; kingdom Metazoa; phylum Arthropoda; class Insecta; order Mantodea; family Mantidae; genus Tenodera; species Tenodera sinensis. The sequence goes on from CM060962.1 coordinate 243,108,016, forward strand.
GCAGACGGCCTAGAAAGGTGACTGTGCTACTAATCCCAACCGTGAGCTACACTATGTGTGTCTGTGTGTGTTTGGGTGCGTCTGGGTGTGTCTGTGTCTTATCTGTGTGTGTCTGTGTCTGTGTGAGCGTGTCTATGCATGTCTGGGTGCGTCTGTGTCTTATCTATGTGTGTCTGTGTCTGGGTGTGTCACTGCCTCTCTCTCTCTCTCTCTCTCTCTGTGTGTGTGTGTGTGTGTGTGGGGGGGGGGGGAAGATCATAAACCAGAAACGAAAAGTCGGTTAGCAACCAAAGCTAGTATTTAAGTTTAATATATTTCAAGAATACGACACGAAGAGTTTAAAGAAAATTCCTCCTCTCTGAACTACTCTGTACATGGAAATTTTTTTGAAAATTTTGATTTTCTTGAAAATGGCTGTAACGATTTTGATTAAAATGCCATGTCCTTAATATATTTTTTGTAAAAACTGAAATGTATGTTTTAAATTTTCTAGCTATAGCCTATGTGGTCCTGTTTCCTCTTGATGACTTTTGCATAACTGGTAAACCGTAAAAAAAAATAGATCAAATCTTATAATACAGAAATGTACATCTCGTTAAAACACAAGTTTTGTCCCAATGCATTTTTGTGTAGTGAACCATTTCGGAGATGTTCCTTGTTATTTGTGTGAGTTTTGCAATACTTAAACTTTCCTCAAATAAAAGGTCGTTATTAACATTTTTATCGCTTGGCTATGTAAAGGGAATGGAATTTCAAAGCCTTTATGCAGCGACCAGCTTTAAAAGATTTGACTATTGCCTACTGCATTCCCATATTCCTCTTGCACCTATAAGAAATTTAGCAATCAGATAATTTCTGCAAGTGTTTATCTCGACTAACATGAAGAAGAGCAGGGGTGTCGAACCTTTGGAGAATCTTACGTAATGAGCGGCTGTTTTCCACTCCACTCCTTCAGTTGGATTATTATTATTATTATTATTATTATTATTATTATTATTATTATTATTATTATTATTATTATTATTATTATTATTATTATTATTATTATTATTATTATTATTATTATTATTACTATTATTATTACTATTATTATTACTATTATTATTACTATTATTATTACTATTATTATTATTACTATTACTATTATTATTATTACTATTATTATTACTATTATTATTATTATTATTATTATTATTATTATTATTATTATTATTATTATTATTATTATTATTATTTTGTTTAACGACGCTATCAATTGACAGGATCACACCAGCGTCGCCGGTGTGCCGGAATTTCGTCCCTCAGGAGTTCTTTTACATGCCAGTAAATCTACTGACACGGAGCTGTCGTTTTTAAGCACACTTAAAAACCATCGGTCTGGGCCGGATTTGAACCCGCGACCTTGAGATCAGTAGGCCAGCGTCTAACCAACTGAGCTACCCAGACCGACCCCTTCAGTTGGAGGGACAGACAGTGTTCAATGACGGACACAACAGGCGATTTCACGGTCGTTTCTAAGCCATGCCTTGAATTTTGTGGGAATGTCCTCAGAAGACCCCTTCATTCTAAATAAGTTTTGCATAAATTGTAAACAATAAGAGACGGAGAAAATTTTATTACCTAAAAAATTTGGATCTGGTTACAACATACAATTTATGTCAAATACTTCGTTTTTCTTTTGAGTGAACTATTTACGAGATATTCTTTTTTATTTGTTTGAATTTCCGAATACTTATATTTTTTTTCAAATAGGAATGTGCTACTCCTCTTATCTCTTGACCTTGCAACGAGAACGGGATTTCAAAGGCATGGCATAACAACCAGCTCTTAAAACATTTCACTATCGTTTAAAGCCTACTGTATTCCCATATTCTCCTTGCACCTACAAGGAAATAAGCAATAAGGTAGTTTCTGAAAATGTCTATGAAAATTAAAATGAAGTAGACAGGCAAATAAGCATTTGCAAGAATGGTTTGTATAAGAGCAGAGGTATACATATATTTACGAACAGATCTTCATCTTCACTCCATGGATTAGGCAGTGCTGCCTGTTCCGGAATGAAAACATGTCTGACCACCGTTTTCTTGGTCTTTCAGGACGCCTTCTCCCAATAGGCATACAGTTTAACACTTTCCTTGTGATTCTTTCTCTAGGCGTTCTATTAACACGCTCTCTCCATTCATCCCTGTAGTTGAAATTTTTTTCTGCCAAGGAATTTCTTTCTAGTTCTTCTCCTATTTTTTAATTTGGAATTTTATGTAAAAGTGTGCATCCTTTTACTGTTCTTAAAAATCTCACTTCGGCAGCCTGTATCTTGTTTATGTCAGCTTTTGTCAACGTCCATGTTTCAGATCTATGAAGAAAACCAAGAAAGGTCATTACGTTATAAAACTGCATTCGTATTTCTTTTCTGGTTTTTGTCTTGATGCTTCTATTTATTGTACCGCATATTTATTGGAACACAGGTAATTTATTTTTAAAATAATTTTCAGATTTACAGCTGACATATGTTCCAAAATATTTAAAACCTGTGACTTGCTCTAATATATCATTAATTACAATTTTAGTTCTAACACTACACTTGCCTTGGAATGCCATTGTTTTTGTTTTGTTTGTCGAAATTTTAAAATTATATTTGTCGCATAACTTCTGTAAAATATACACTGCTCTTTGCAGCTCGTCTTCAGTTTTACTTAAAATTATGTGGCCACCAACAAATAGCATCTTCTTAAGCGTAAAATGTGTTGCAGTATGAATGCCTGCGTTAGTTTTAAACATCCATTCTCTAATAAGGTCATCTAATATAAATGTTAAAAAAAAAATATAGGAGATAAACTGCGACCCCGCCTTACACCTTGATTTGCATATATCCGTTTCCTATACCTTCCATTTCCAATGTGTACGCTGCTTGTACCTTTATATATACCTGTTAGTACTTTAATTAAATGATTTGGATATCCTTTTCGAGACATAATTTCCCATAGTGTTTCCCTACTTACACGGTCGAAAGATTTTTCATAATTGACAAAAGCTAGATGTGTTTCAAGGTTAAATTCTCTTCTTTTCTCTATTATCTGCTTAACTGTAAAAGCAGCATCTGTACAGGATCGTCCTTTTCTAAAACCATTTTGTTCCTCTAATAATAGAACGTCTGATATAGGTTGTAATCTTTTACTTAATATTCTATTTGCGAACAGAGTTTTTCTAACTTGAACCATATTAAAAGTCTGTATCGCAATAGATTACGCGACGATCCCTTGGTGTATCTTCTAAGGCTATGCACTTAGACTTTGTCGCCAAACATTGATAGACTTCTTAAACTTAAGTAATAGCAAATAAGTCACTAATGAACAGATGTGTAGCGCATAAGATTTCAAAGCGTTGTTGTGAATCAAATGCAACGCACATATATCCAACCCACAACTGCAACACAATGCATGGCTGGGGGTTAACGAGGCAAAGTTCAGGTACAGTGGAAGGAGGTAAATGCAAACTCTCCTCTTCCGCAAACGTTGGACACCGCTGTGATAGAGGAATAAGATTTTGCAAGAATAGTTAGTACAATAGCACCGAAGTGAGTACAACACATCAGATTTTTGTAGATGTAGCACTGAACACTATTATTGCATTTACCAGATATGGGTTACTTTCATTATATTCCATAAAATTGCGTTGACTGGATCAAAGACTTTCACATTCTTAAGGCTCTGCGAATTTATTTTTACTTTCTCTACTACGTGAAGTAGAGGAAGTATTGTATTCCACCAAAAAATGCGATACCCCCTGAATAAAAAAGGCATTTTAGAAAAAGGTCCATGTGTGTATGTGTCTGTGTCTGTGTGTCTGTGGACAGTGTAACTCAGAAACGAAAAGTCGGTTGAAAACCAAAGTTGGTATTTAAATGTAGTATGTTTCAAGAATGCGACATGAAGATTTTGAAGAAAATTCCTCCACCCTGAACTACCATTTATATGGACAACTTTATTCGAAAATTTTGTTTTTCTTGAAAATGGCTGTAACGATTTTGATTAAAATGCGATATGTTAGAGGTATTTTTTATGACAAATAAAACGTATATCTTGAATTTTCTGGCTGTAGCCCATGTAGTCGTGTTTACTCTGCATGACTTTTGCATAACTGGTAAACCGTAAGGGATAGACCAAATCTTCCTATACAAAAATGTAGATCTTGCTAAAACACACATTTATGTCTAAATAATTGTTTTTGTAGAGTGAACCATTTTGGAGATATTCCTTGTTTCTTGTGTGAGTTTTGGAGAACATACTTCTGTCAAATGGAACATCGTTATTCATTTTTATATGCTAACTTGTACCTACAAGAAGATAAAGAATAAGATATTTTCGGAAATTATTTATCTCAAATAACATGAAGAAGATATAGAAGAGTTTGTAAGAATGGTTAGTACAAGAGTAGAGACGGTCGTATGAGTGCAACACATCAGATTTTTTTCCATTTTGTTCTTTTGTGGAAACACTATCCTAAAGGTTGTAGTTAAAGTCCAAGCTTTCGCAAATATAAATATGAAAAATTCAAAGAAACACTGTGAGTGTGCCTTCGGGAAAGGATTTTCTTAAGCCTGTAGGGCTTACTCTCGAGGGTTTCATCCAGTTCGGCGGAATTTTAAGGATCTAGAAGGATTATGTGGCTGGGGACGTTGTCGTCTTCCAATAAATTATGGAACGGGACTTGACACAAAAGTACAGGATAAAGCTTTACCCTCACGTGATCAGAACCGTGATATAAGCCTTTGCGGTGCTTTCCAGAAGCAGCCATTATAGAGAACAAAGTTATTTCTTGCCAGTTTAGCGGGCAACGTCTTTTAAAGTGAATATTGTGCTTTGCAGAGCATCATACTCTACCCTGTGTTCTGCATCGTGCTACTCAAAATATTTTTATTAACTTAACAAAAGTATTGGCAATTATTTAATATTAATTGGCGTCATTTAAGTACATTTTATTGCAAATCATTTGAGATTGTCCGCTTTGAAGTTATATTTATTTTCTTTCATTTTATAAAGGAAACGTGACTCTGTGTGTCTCCTAAACGCAATTCTCAATGCCATTTCTTTGATCTAGTTCAAATTCTACTGAGACTTCACTTAGTTCACAGTGTAACTCCATTAGTGTGAACTAGTTAGAATTCCTCTGTCACTTCAAATTTTAGGACGTAGTAGGGTAATTAAATACGCACGACCCTGCCTCTTCTTTGCACGGTACATCCACTGAGGAGTCGAACACACGACCTCTCTTAACCCTTCGTAGAAGCAGTAAGGACTGCACGTCGCAATTAATGTGACAACCTCACTATGTGTACCTTCGCCGGCCTTACTTTAAACTGCGATGTAAACAAGGTGCAAACGTATATTCCTTCACGGGTCCCTACGATTGGCAGACGTATGGCACGACTTAACATGTAAGTCATACGAACTGGCATGACCACGTGAGTAGCTTCTGGCTTTTGAATTCTGCATAGCATGGGAGCACAGCTGTAATAGAAGGAAGAAAGGAGCAAATATACTCTACACTGGAAAGGGTAGAGTGAGACTGAGAAATTCAATGCCCTGACCAGGATTTGAGTCACGGATCTACCGGTTAACGTCGGGCTACTCTACCGGTAACCGGTAGATCCATGGTTTAAATCCTGGTCGTGGCATTGCATTTTTCAGTTTCACTCTACCCTTTCCAATCCTGTCCTACACACGGCTATTGTGTGGAAGAACATTAATTACATAATCTACACTCTTACGTAATATAAAGAATAACACAAAATGTATCATATGCAGTGTACGTTTAAATGACTAAACCCTCCTCAAATAAAACTGAAGTGGCAGTTATGATTTGGGAAAGGTTTAAAGCAATGCTAAATAAGCAAAATAAACTGTTGAATCGCCTTGCTTACATTTCACGAAGTCTGGAAGTAGTAATTATCATAGAAATAAGGCACATTTCACTTTCTGAAACTGTAAAAATAAAGAAAAAAGTCTGATGTGTTGCACTCACATGACTTTCTCTACTTTTGTACTAACCATTCTTACAAACTCTTATTCCTATATCTTCTTCGTGTTAGTTAAAATAAACATTTGTACAAATTATCTTATTGCTTATTTCCTTGTAGGTGCAGAGGGGAATATTAGAATACAGTAGACTTTATGCGATAGTCAAATCTTTTAAAGCTTTGAGATTCCGTTCTCTTTGCACAGGTAACATATAAAAAAATGAGCAACGATGATCCATTTCACGAAAGTTCCAAGTTTTCCGAAACTCACACACATAACAAGGAATATCACCCTACAAGAAAATTTATTGAGACATAAATAGTGTATTTTAGCAAGATCTACATTTTTTGTATAGTATGATTTGGTCTATCTCTAAAAGTTTACCAGTTATGCAAAAGTCGTCCAGAGTAAATACGACTACAGGGGCTATAGCCAGAAAATTCAAGATATATATTTCATTTGTCATCAAAATATCTCAAACATATGACTTTTAATCAAAATAGTTCGAGCCATTTTCAAGAAAATCCAAATTTTCGAAAAATTTTCCATGTAAAGGTTAGTTTAGGGTGGGGCTATTTTCTTCAAAATCTTCGTGTCACATCCTTGAAAGACATTAAACTTAAATACCAACTTTGGTTTTTAACCGACTTTTCGTTTTTGAGTTATGCTGTTCACAGACTGACAGACTGACAGACTGACTGACTGAGACAGACACACAGACACGCACACGGACCTTTTTCTAAAAATGCTGTTTTTGGATTTAGGGGGCCTCAAAACATGTATTTCCGGTGAAATCTCGACATCGAATTTTTGGGTGGAATACAATGCTTCCCCTACTTACCAGTAGAGAAAGTAAATATTAGTATACGCCATGTGGTTGAAGAAGAGGAAGCGGTTTGGAAATCAGACGAGAAATTTAACGACTTCCACTTTTTTAGTGTTGCAAGCTTTAACGCGTCCTAAAATAGGCACCCGACTTCAATTAGTTTAAATGTTCTCTCGTTTATGGCAACATAACCTTTCACAAGGCTCCACACCGATTCTACTGGATTCAAAACACAGTAATAAGACCGGAGTCTCGACACTTTGTGGCCAGCCTGTTCGATAATGGGATCAGCAACAACAAACTAACCGTAGCTTTTGTTTACGTTTGCTACGTTCACTTGAAATATCAGTACACCATGTCTGTTGTGTATGCGATCCCTTTGGTATCCATCCATTGGATAATATTCTTTTTCAGCCACTGTTTGCTGGGAACGCAGTCTAACTTCACACTGTGGTACGATGGGTATTTCTCACAACACTTTACAAATCGTTTAAAACAGTTCGTTTTTCACTACTTTTGGTTTTCCTTGGCGATGCTTTACATACTCCACAGCAACGCCATTATGAACAAACTGTATGTTCCGCTTCTTTACTGCTATGGCTGCATGCGCGTGCACTTCATATCTCAGTTAATAATACTGAATTTGTATGTTAATGTATCCCATTCATTCTTACTACATATAAGATTTTCAAACTATTTTTATAAATAATTCTTGTAGGTTACTTTAAATTTAATGTATTTCGCTTGTTAGTTAACGGACTATATTTTCATTCGCGCCTGCTGACATGGAAGTTATGCGGTTCGATCAACCAATGAAGAGTTACTCAAACACGTGCTGTTGTTTACGCCGCAGCTTAAAGTAAGGTCAGCGAAGGATTAGGAGAATATTCTTTGTGTCGCACCAGAAAGCACTTGCTAATTCACCTACTTCCTCACTGTCTGACCGAATAGCGAAAACGCTTGCTTATATAGTATCTGCCTAGAGTTCCAGAAAGTTCTAGGTAAATTTGTGTATGTCTGTGGACGTATACGAAAATGTCTTACAGGCTGCTACACACTTCCAATGATTTCGAAAGAATTGTGAACACACATCTTTAGGACAAGAGTAGAAACACAGCGGGTGTGTTGTCACAAAGGCCACCTCCAATAGAAGAGGGACAGAAGAAGTTGGGCGGGTGCAAATTTTGAGGATTCTCTGCACGAAAAGATCCATACTTTCGGTAAGTTTGCTAAATAAAAATATAAACTGTGCTCCCTTCGTTCTTTTATGGATGGCGATGCAAAACAGCACTGATAATAGAAGGTGGGATTATAAAACATTTCCATGGGAAGCTCTTTGGAAAATTTCAGTACAAATAGGAAATTTGACCGACATATCCTTTAGGGCACGAGTAAAAACACGTCGCATCAAAAATAAGTGCCCCTAACCACGAAGGTTGAATAGCACTCGGCGGAAAGCAATTACTAGGTTATTCATGCACAAAAGTATACGAGTGTTTCCTAATTGTTTTAGGAGTGGTACAATAAAATCCACCTCCAAGAGTTGGGGAATGGTAATTGAGCACGTGGAGGATACCAAGTACGAATGGTGCTGTTTTTTTCCAGTAATATAAGTTTAAATATTGCCCTAGTCGTTTTTCTAGGGATGGTAATGCAAAAAACCACTCGCAATGGGAGATGATTTTAAACACTGGATGGGAGAAACTTGGAGGTTACAGTGCAACTGAGGAAATATATCAATAGCTAATATTGAAACTGTTTCAATTCAAGTATAAATAAAAATATTTAGAAAACTGGCGTTTTACAAATTGTTATAGCCCCTGAAAGAGCCGGGTATTTCTGCTCCTATGTGATTATTTCACAATAAATATCTGAAAGGAATGTACTGTCCTAATAGACCTAACCAGGAATTGAGATGTTTCAAAACAAATGTACGAACGAAAAGACTTAACTTTGGGTACATAAATAATGGTCAGTTAGAAAACGTCAAGAACCGAGCACAGTAGTGTGACAACGGGCGCGGTGCACAACCAAGTCTGTTCGGGGCTAAGCTACTTCAGACCACAAACAAGGCTGGTGAGCTAACAAGACGCTCAAGGTAAGACTGCCTTGCACGACTGTTTGTGTCTGCTAACAACAATGAGCACGGCGCTTAGCAAACGATTACTGGAATGTTCGAGAGGCATCCGGCGGCTGGTGTGTTTGTAGAAGTTCCTGAAAGGACCGTGTAATGTCATCCCATTATATAAGGAGACGGGGCAACGAGTTAGAGGAGTTACGGTTACAGACATGAGTCGGTCAGTGTATCATTGAGTGAGAGACAGCTCTGTGTGTGGATAATGTCGTGGTGAAAGATGCGTTATGTCGAAGTAAATAAGTCTTAATAAGTGTTGCGTGATTGTATCATCAGAGTTAGCGTACGAGAAACAGAGAAAGCTTAGAAAGACAGTGAAAGGACTGAGTCAAGGTTTCATGATGACAGTTGTGAGCTGTAATGTCAAGGTTTCGAGAAGAACACAATTGTGAGCTGTATGTCAAGGTTTCGAGAAGACAATTGTGAGCTGTGTATCAAGGCTTCGAGAAGAACACAATTGTGAGCTGTATGCCAAGGTTTCGAGAAGGGAATTGTGAGCTGTATGTCAAGGTTTCGAGAAGAGAATTGTGAGCTGTATATCAAGGTTTAGAGAAGACAATTGTGAGCTGTATATCAAGGTTTCGAGAAGACAATTGTGACTGTAATGTCAAGGTTTCGAGAAGACAATTGTGACTGTAATGTCAAGGTGTCGAGATGAAGACAGTTGAGTTGTTATATCACAAGAGACTGTAGACTGTGTTAACATCAGTAAAGGTGACCTTTGTTCTTGTGCAAAGGTTTAGAAGAAAATAAAATGTGACAAAAGAATTAGGTCTGAATTTTGTCAGTTTGCTACATTGAGTCAGGGGTGAGTTTTAGTGAATTGTAGTTTAGTCACAGTAAATTCGCGGTAAAGAGAGAGGATCCCATTTACGAGTTCCCAGATTCAAACCCTGTCGACCGTTCACAATGACACTTAATTTTTGTGGTTTTCCCTGGTCAACAGGCGATTGCAGAGGAGGCTTTTCATCTATTACAACTGCCTTTGCCTCATTTATCTTTCAGTTCCCCTGAAATATCAGGGTAGCACTTCCCACTCGATGGCGCGGGTCCTTGACCTAGAGGGCTGCTTGGTCGACGAGTCGTTCATCGCCCTCTCTAAGTAGCTCCAGCAGTGGTATTGTTAAGGATTTCCAAGCGTCTCTATGGCTTATCGATCTTCGGCCTGTAAGCTTCTGTGATTGCTCTTACTCATCCCTTATTCGTGGTGGACAGTAGACACAGGAGATCTACTGCCATTTACTCAGGAGAATGTGTGTCCTCGAACGTGCAAACGTACGTGTAGTGAGGGAGCTTCTTGGAAAGATGCATATAGAGTAGCACTAGCAGTTTAAATGGTCTACAAAGCCGTTGAACCGTAAGCAGTGCCAATGCTGCTACAATATTATATCGTGTGGTTTACGGAGTCTCAAATGAACACAATTCATTAGTGATATTATTTAATGTATGATCATATTTTTGATGTGGTAATATAATGTATTATAGATGCTACTTAGCGTACTATATATAACATTTATTGTCCCTGTAAAGAAAGAATAAGTCACTTTTGAGCAGGGTGAAACACATCAGAGCTAGAGAAAAAAACAATAGTGCGCTATCTCAGGTTCACTTGTGTCAATCACACAAGATCATAGCTAAACTCCTGAGTCAATTACAGTATGTAGTCGCAGTGCATGGGAATTCCCATGTATAACCTATAAATATACAGAGTGTTAATGAACCACACCGAAATATTTTCTGAGGATATGGGGATATACGAGTATTAAATACGTAATTTGAGATGGGAGACTTATTACTGTTTATTCAAGTTTCGAAGTTACGGCTCTAAGTTTCGTAAGTGCCAGTACGTTACTGACTAATATCAACCATTGGGGAGCGCCACACACAAAAATCTCACGTGGTGCATTCAGATGACTTTCTCTACTCTTGTACTAACCATTGTTACAAACTCTTATTCCTATATCTTCTTCGTGTTAAGATAAACATTTGTACAAATTATTTTATTGCTTATTTCCTTGTAGGTGCAAGAGGGGGAATATTAGAATACAGTAGACTTTGTGCGATAGTCAAATATTTTAAAGCTTTGATATTCCGTTCTCTTTGCACACTTAACATATACAAAATGAATAACGATGTTCCATTTCACGAAATTTATGTTTTCCGAAACTCACACACATAACAAGGAATATCTCCGAAATGGTTCACTCTACAATAAAATTTATTCGGACAAAAATTGTGCATTTTAGCAAGATCTACATTTTTTGTAGAGTATGATTTGGTCTATCTCTAAGGGTTTCCCAGATATGCAAAAGTCGTCCAGAGTAAATACGACTACAGGGGCTATAGCCAGAAAATTCAAGATATACATTTCATTTGTCATAAAAATATCTCAAAGATGTGACATTTTAATCAAAATGGTTAGAGCCATTTTCAAGAAAATCAAAATTTTCGAAAACTTTCCCATCTAAAGGGTAGTTTAAGTTGGGGCTATTTTCTTCAAAATCTTCGTGTCGCATCCTTGAAAGACATTAAACTTAAACACCAACTTTGGTTTTTAACCTACTTTTCGTTTTTGAGTTATGCTGTCCACAGACTGATAGACACACACACACACACACACACACACACACACACACACACACACACACACACACACACACACACACGGATCTTTTTCTAAAAATGCTTTTTTGGGATTCACGGGGTCTCAAAACATATATTTCCGGTGAAATATCGACATCGAATTTTTGGGTGGAATACAATACTTCCCCTACTTACCTGTAGAGAAGGTAAAAAGGAAGGGGCATCTAAGAGCGCACCTCTCTGGCGCAATCATTATGACATTAGCGTTCGAGTATAAGGTCGTCATGGTTTTCGAGTTCAAGTCTCGTTTGGTTTTCTTCTTCTTTTCTTTATTTTGAGTAGAGAGTATTAATGCTGTTTTGATCTAGATTTTAAATTACGTTCCAATGTATGCAGTTTTATTTTAACACGTCAGTACAATTAATTACAGTTCTTGCTAAAAGAGCTTAAATCTGCTTAATACGTTCATATGCTGCACTTCCGATTGGAAAGTAATTTAAAAGGTCAAAGAAAGAGTAAAAGCATAAATATATCTAAGGCTTTCCGTCAGTTTTAAAGGAACTCGAAATTGTAGCCTGAATTTTCATGGCAAAGTTAACAGCGGCGAAGGAATGATTCTGTACCCTATTCACGATTTCTAATGTAAGCCGAATAAGGAAATGCTAGTAGTGTTAATGCTCTTCTTCATGTGGAATTCTTCTGCTGTGCTGCACTCACATGACTTTCTCTACTCTTGTACAAACTATTTGTACAAATTCTTATTCCTTTATCTTCTTCGTCTTAGTTGAGATAAACATTTGTAGAAATTATCTTATTGCTTATTTTCTTGTAGGTGCAAGGGGAAAGTTGGAATACAGAAGGCTTTGAGCGATAGTGACATCTTTTGAAGCTTTGAGATTCTCTTCTCTTTGGACACTTACCATCTAAAAAAATGAACAACGATGATCCATTTGACGAAAGTTTCAAGTTTTCCGAAACTCGCACACATAACAAGGAATATCTCCGAAATGGTTAACCCTACAAGAAAATTCATTGGGGGATAAGTTGTGTATTTTAGCAAGATCTACATTTTTTGTATAGTATGGTTTGGTCTATCTCTAACGGTTTACCAGTTATGCAAAAGTCTTCCAGAGTAAATACGACTACAGGGACTATAGCCAGAAAATTCAAGATATACATTGCATTTGCCATAAAAATATCTCAAACATATGACATTTTAATCAAAATCGTTAGAGCCATTTTCAAGAAAATCAAAATTTTCGAAAAATGTTCCATGTAAAGGGTAGTTTAGGGTGGGACTATTTTCTTCAAAATCTTCGTGTCGCATCCTTGAAAGACATTAAACTTAAGTACCAACTTTGGTTTTTAATCAACTTTTCGTTTTTGAGTTATGCTGTCCACAGACTGACACACACACAGAAACACACACGGACCTTCTTCTAAAGATGCTTTTTTTGGATTCAGGGGTTCTCAAAACATATATTTCCGTCGGAATCTCGACATCGAATTTTTGGGTGGAATACAATACTTTCCCTACTTACCAGTAGAGAAAGTAAAATGAAAACAAAAATAGAAATTGCATGATAGGAAACGAACCCACGACCTTGTGATTCCAGCCTTTGACGCTACAAATTGAACCACAAGAACAATGAAGGAAACGTCTCTGGAGTAGGCTTCACAAGGCAAGAAGGCAACTAATCGTTGTCCTGTGTCGCACTGAGAGAGTGTCAGAGATTTGAGAGATTTTTATGGCATTAAAACTTGAGAACGGTGATAACGAGCTGCTGAAAATCGATATCTCTATATTCAGGCAGCAGTTTTAAAGACATTCTGAACCAATTTTTCATCAGGCTTCGCCTTAACACCGACTTATCAGCATCTAATATTAATACTTTTAACACCATATAACTGCGTTATGTTAATCCGCAGACCATAAATTGCCTATCTCAAATTACTTATGTTATTTCGTAGTTCATTAATTAATGCATGTCAGCTGCCTCTAGGTTACCTTATCTATGCCAATCGCACAAAACAGACTAAGGTAAATGCACCGTTCCAACTGCCAAAGAAGTTGTTTTGTTACAGTTGTGGTTCTTGTAACATTTTTATTACTTGTGGCGCTTAACTAGCATTACTCAATAAGACACAAAAGTATGTGTGTGCCGAAATTATAAATAAAAACGATAAATTGAAGTTGATCTGAAACCAAGGTGACAGGGAACTGCTTCATTGTAGAGAATGTTACCAATCGGATGGATTAGCACGCCTAAATTACTGCTGTTGACTCGGAAATCTATGGTTCATATTCAAAACTACTATTAGATCATTATTGATGTACCTACCTAATCTACTTTTTCAGATGGTGTAGCTCGTTTTGTTTATTTATCCATTTAGGGATATCTGAACAGTACACCCTGTTCTTACTTTCGTACAATATTCAGTTAAAACACAGCTATCAAATTCTAAGACCAAGGAAGGTATATTAAGTTTCATATTCGAAAATACGTGCTTTAAATTTGTACCAACGAAACAGAGATTCCCACCTTCAGTACTGCAGCCCACTCATGACGCCTGTGGTGGGCAGAGGTGTGGGACGTAGCGGCCGGGCGGTAGGCCGGGAAGGGCTATTGCGGCGTGGGGTTAGTTAATGTGCATCCTCTTTGATGTGTTAGAGTCAGTTGCTTTTTCACTTCGTTTAACAGCTTTCCTACAAACCAATCACAAAGTTTATCACTTGAGTCATTTGCATGGTTACAACTGTGCAGCGAAATTAACAATGCCCGTCAGAATAGACTACCCATTTTGATTCACCTTAATGCCTAGGTAGTGTGGGGTCATTGCCCTTGAAGAAAGCATTGGAACTCGGTCCCAATACAGCATTCGTTGGCAAAAAGCTTTTTTATGGGTCAAGGAGCTAAGTCCATCCCCCGAACCATGTCACAGAGCCATTCAGTCAATAGGCCGTAGAGCCATTCCTTCTCTAGTTGTACAGCACTGCCATATACTTGTGACTGCTTTTGACACCAGATCCTATGATAAGGGGTTCCTTCTTTAAGAGGTTTTTCGAGGTGTACAACCAAGTAAACTGTACAGGAAAGTTGATAAAATCTCCTAGAAAGCTGGTGTATCCTTTGGAATGGACTTCAGTGCAAAGTAGCTTACGTCCCCTAATCCCTCTTTTCACTGAGAGAGGGATGGAGATCTTCATCAAATACATAATAGTGCCGTACAGCGAGTGATGAAGAAGAATCTAAGGTGCATCTGCTACTTACAGTTAGGTTGTACAAAAGTAAATGGAACATTAATTTATGTGGTTTTTAAGGTAATTAGACGTTAACGTTTTTTGAAGGTTCATTTGGAATGAATTAAAATCAGATTTACACTTGCTGAGATTTTACTGTAGACAGATGCAGATAACATTAGAACTCAGGAAACCATACACTGAATACGCATTATCCTTAAATCGGGCTAGAAATGAACCGCTCCATATTCAACATCACTTTGTAGCAACGCACACCTAGGAATTTCAAAGTGCACCACGATATACTTTACAAGTCACTTATCTATAATTCAATTCTCCTAGCACTCCCGCAGATACGCGTGACTCGTGTGTCCAGAAAAGCAAGAGGTTGAGACTGAACGGGAGAACTTTCCACTTCGTAGCCACAAACAATAGCATGGGCACAAGAGGAGAGGTAGCGATTGAACTTGCCTTACTCACTACACATTATCTTGCCGACTGACGAAGGTTGTTTTGATACAATTGCAGTGGTTGCTTCGTTCCATCTGTGTGAGTCATAATTTCTACGCTGTTATTAACTATTTTGTTTATATAATGTAGTTAGGTAAATTACATAATCTTCTAGTTTGTAACCCTCGTTTATGTTATGGACGTAATATTCTTAAGCTGTCTTATGATTAACATACTAGTTGTTTTTCTTTCACAATAAAAATAGCAGTAAAGTTCCACTGCAGTTTACTCAATGAGGTGTGTCGGAAGTAAAGGTAAATCTGAGCTGCAGTGAAGGGGAGGGATGGCCGGTGGAGTGAGGCAAGAGTGCGTTTCACTGGAGTGGGCCTTTTGAGTCGATTTTGTCCACCCGTGTTCTATACGGTGTTACCCAAACCTCTTTCACACTATTTCGTTTGGTAGATATCGAAGGTCCGTGAAGGGTGTAAGAGAGGTGTTACTCAGGACAGATAGCATTGCGTTTCTTATTTGTGGTCAACGAAGGAACTACACATGCTCTGCATAACCAACATACAGGGTCTATATGTACACACGATAACAGCGGCACCAATCCAAGCGTAAGTATTTCTAAATGTCCTGACTTGTTATCATTGCTAGTGCGAGACTGTGTTGTTATTACCTGTATGGAATGGGTGGGTTTTGGTGTTATGAAAAACATGATGTATTGCACTCACATGGCTTACCCTACTCGTGTACAAACTATTCATACAAGCATTTATTCCTCTATTCTTCTTCGTGTTAATCGAGATAAATATTTGCAGAAATTACATTATTGCTAATTTTCTTTTAAGCGCAACGGGAATATAATAAGCTTTTATCGATGCTCAAATTTTTAAAACCTAGCCCCTATGTGATGGCTCTGAAATTCTGTCTACTTTGCATGGCCAAGAGATAAAAGAAAAAAGAAAAAAAAAAAAAAAACAATAACGATCTCTCATTTGAGAAAAGCATAAGTATTGCAAAATTGACACAAATAACAATGAAAATCTACAAAACTGTTCACCACACACATAACACGCACGCACACACACATACCTTTTTCTAATAATGTGGGTTTTTTTTCAGGGGTTCCTGAAACATCTATTTCCGGTGAAATCTCAATATCGACTTATTGGGTGAAATACAGCGCTTCCCCTACTTACTATGCATATTAGAGGAAGTAAACCTAGATGAACATGTACTATCTTTCACAAAAGTAAATACCCACCTTCAGCTAAACCTGCAAGAAGGGTCACCTTAACCTCAGGCGCGCTTGTATAGATGGTATGAGAAGTAAATTAGTAATGTGCTTCCCTTGCTGTCCAAAGAACGTTGCAGCTATATCACCTCTTAGCTCACTCACCTCACAGTTTTAAAAAGCAATATTTCAGCAATCCTTCTATATTAACGGGCAAGCATTGCAAATTTAACTTCAGTGCATCTGCAGAAAAGATGTTCATACGGTGTTTTATTAAATTGTGGACTAGAACTAAAATGATTCCAGTGTTGGGTACTAGACTTAGAGGGGGACTTTAATCAGCGAGACTGAGCTCCTGTGTTGCCTATTGCGCGTTCGTTCAAATCTACAGGCTAACACTAGTTCCAATCCCACTCAACATTCTTTTTTTTTTTTTTTTTTTTTTTTCCTTTTCCTTGTTTCTTTCTTAACGGGAACGTCATTATTCATATCTCATGTGAAACATAACTTATATAAACTAATGAAATCTATTTCTTTAGATATTTTTACTCCGCATAGCGTTGTAACTTCCCCGCCGTCCTATGAATGCTGGAATACGATTGCAATTATTTTAAAGCTGAATGCTTTGTAAGATATTAATTGCAATTGTTGAAAATAAAGGTGGGAACACGCCTACCTCAACTGTCAATCATGCCTCCCGAAACTAATATTTCCCTTTAAAAGCCATCTCTATTAATTTCATCATGTTAAAATATATAAGTGCGTAATAGTGTAAAATACGGTTTTAATGGTCATAAAATGCATTGTTAGAAGATCTGGATGCCAAGGAATAATGTAATTAGTGATAGATTAAACAGAACAGAATGCAGTGGTAGATTACTTCAGCGGAAGCAACCTATGCACCTAGCAAGGTTGCCATGTTGTTTATTTCCAAGCACTGCACAATGTTGCCATGTCGTACTACGTTACTGCTTCCCAAAGAGCTGACAGTTGATTAAAAAAATTGACTGGGAACAATAACGTCATGGCACAGTTTGAAACGAACACTGAGTAGTAAAACTTCATAAGAAAACAGTTTGCTCCGTGTTACCCCTTCTCCATTACTCTAGAAGGTCTAAGAAAACGGGGAATTTAACTGTATTAGTTGGTTCGTACGCTGACATTATGTTGGAACCACGCCCCAGCTAAACTCATAACTCTCAAATAGAACGCTAGCGGTAATACCCTCTGTGTGGCTACCTTCATATGAAATTTTAACTCCGGCGAATTTCATTGAGCTTCCCGTTCCTTCCTTTATTAACATGCAGGGCCCTTTCACAGGCATCGCTTTTCTGGAGGTCTTCATTCGTTTGAGCTATACATAAACTTTTATTGCACGAGTTTGCTGCGTTTAGTTTATTTAGGTAAAAAGTACGGAATATCTCTCATGAAGCCATTCCGGTTTTAGTCTCTCAGTGCATAAGAATCATTACAAAAAAGTTGGAAGTTATTAAAGAGACAGCGGCATTTTAGGCAGAATGTTAAACTACAGAAGAGTTCGTTTCGCTATGTATCTAGAGACGAAGCTTTCCTAGTGCAACATCTTTCGATTCCATCTCTAATATCTCGATCTTCGAGTGAGTGAGTGAGTGAGAGGATGGATGAGTGAATGGATGGGTGGGTGGGTGAGTATGTAAGAGTGGAGTTTAAGGGCCCGTCGACAGGTAGGTCATTTGGGCCCGAAGTCAAATTTTAAAGGCTAAAACACTAACAAATTGATATGTTTAAAGGGTGAAAGGTGAGCTCTAAAACACAAGATTAAAATGGTAAGCAGTGAAAGCATTAAAAACTGAATGTTAAAACAGTTAAAACGTTGATAAGTAAATATTAAAACAGTAAAGAGTTAAAACGCTAAAAACAAACTGTAAAACTTACAAATCAGACGTCGTATTATAAAACCGTAAAAACAAATACCCAAGAATAAAACATAAGTTGAACTTGTTTGGCGAAGCCAATTGCGGCAACGAACCACAGCATGTTATCTACGGGTACCGGGCCGCCACCTAAAATTGACAGCAAGGTAGAACCCAGGCCAAGGGATTGGCACTCTCGAGCATATCACGGACAGTCAAGTAAAACGTGCGACACGGAGAGCTGTACGCCGCACGTGGGACACACAGGGGCCGGGTCGCCACGCGAAAGATGGCCATGAGTGGCGCGTGTGTGACCTCTTCTTAATCGGGTTAGAATGACCTCTGACCACCGGGAATCCCCAGGGGTGTACGGTGTCATTGATTGTCCACAATTGAGCGACAGGTACCACTTTCCAAGACTGCTACATCCTAGGTCTTCGATGAATCTGTTCTCGGCTGCTACAGTTGTGGACTATAGTATCGTTTTCTCACGGTATGCGTGGGTGTTCTGAGAATGGACAACACCAGTTAAGTTGGCCAGTAGTAAAGATACTAGACACTGATAACTGAGCAATTTGAACTGAGTTTCCGACTATTTGAAGATATAGATTTAAATTGTTTCCGAATCTTAGCGCGAGAAGCTGTAACCATTGAAGTATTATATTTGCTAACTTCTGATAGATTAATAACGTACGATTTAAAAGTAAAATGCTTTCGAAATGACAAAAGAGCAGCGTCAGTTGCTCTGAGTCGCTGAAGTGCTAATCGGATATGCATAACCCGTGCGTGGTCTTTAGGTGATACGGAGTACGATAATTGAGTACAAAAGAAAACTTCTGTGAGACTTAAGGGGAGAGCCTACTGAGATTTTAGATCTAAATCGTCCAAAAACCAAAATTGGGGTATTTGCTTTATAAGTTGCCCCATTGTGTGAGGCACACGGACATATTTTAGTTGTGGGGCCATTTTTAAGAATTAGTGCTAGACTACTAATTGTTGTGCATCTCTCTCTAACAGGCCGCACTCAGCTATGTAACAAATAATCTGGCAATATTTAGTTCCATGCCTTTTTGTTTTCGTATTTCGCATGGAATCTATAACTCCTTGCATCTGCTGCCATCTGATTGAATTTTGTAACACTTTTTGAAAATGAAGAATGTGTGAATCACATATCCTAAAGAATGGGCACAGGTCTTAGAAATTTAGTCAAAGAATGGCAAGTTAAAGGGATAAAGCACACTAAATGATTCAACATTTTACTACAGAACTGCAAATGCACCAATATCCTTGAGAAATCATGAATTTTTCATCTAGGGATTTATAGTCAGAAGATAATCAAATGTTTGAAATGGTAATGAAAGAAAGAGAGAGAATAAGGCATATGATTAGAGGTGGTCGATGGTGACGATGAGATGCTAGTGATGGTGCTGCTTGTGGTGGTGAAGATGGTAACAGTGCTCCTGATTAGGATGATGATGCCAATGGGCTTGGTTTGCCAAGTAATAAATATCAATGACGACACGTTGGAATATGGGTTAGAAGAAGGCGGAGCTGCTGTGCCTCTTGTGGCTTAACAAATAGCCTAAATCAATATGTGCAAATTGAGTTTATTTGAATTGTGCTGCTGATATCAACTTCACGGTGAAAGTTCTCACTGATCACAAACAAATAGCAGTAATAATAAATAAGGCTGCTAATGCAGGATTAGCCAGGTTAAAACTGAGTTAGGACATTAAAACTGAAGCTGTTGAAATATGATTAAATTGTCAATTATATGCCAGGCACACGGTTGTATGCAGTGGCGGCCAGTGGGCGGGCAACATAATATATTTTCAGAATCAGCACGCCTTACATGACACTTAATTCCGAATTCCACCAGAAAATATGTGAAAAGAAAACAAATCATACATGACCTTCAATCTGTTCATTAAATGCACTTTATTTTAATTCTTAAACATTAGGTATGCAGGATCCCTAACAGAAAAACGCCTTTTTACTTTTTATGCTATGTATAGTGGCTACAGAAACTATGTATTCAAACCATAAAATCGATGCCGAGACTTCACCGGAAATATATGTTTTGAGGCCCCCTGATTCCAAGAAAGTTTAATATCCTTTAAGGATGCGACACTAAGATTTTGAAGCGAATTCCTCCACCCTAAACTACCCTCAACGTGGAAAGTTCTTGAAAATTTTAATTTTCTCGAAAATGTTTAACAATTTTGATTAAAATCCCATCTGTTTGAAATATTCTTATGACAAATGAAATATATATATATATATATATATATATATATATATATATATATCTTGAATGTTTTGGCTAGAGCCCATGTAGTCCTGTTTACCCTGGATGAGTTTTGCATAAGAAGTAAACGGTAAGAGATAGAGCAAATCTTACTATACAAAAATATATCTTGCTAAGACACACAATGTATGTCCATATTTTTTTTTTTTTTTTTTTTTTTTTTTTTTTTTTTTTAAGAGTGAACCATTTCGGAGATATTCCTTGTTAATAGTGTGAGTTCTGGAAAACAAACCTTCGTCAAATGGAACATAGCTATTCATTTTTATATGCTAGTCGTGCAAAGAGAACGGAATTGGAACGCTTAAACATTTGACTATCGCTTAAAGTCTATTGTACTCCCATATACTCCTTGTACCTACAAGAATATAAGCAAAAAAATAATTTCTGCAAATGTTTATCTCAACTAACATGAAGAAGATGTGGGAATAAGAGTTTGTAAGAATGGTTAGTACAAGAGTAGAGAAAGTCATGTGACTTTCTGCTATTTTCTGCTATTACCACCTTTATTTTTGCACGGATTTTGAATTTGTTCAATATTCAATATTGGGCTTCGTGGTCCGAGGTTCATAAGTTCCAATTGAGACACAAAACTCGTTATGGCCCCACACTGAGTATACCTACTGGTTACTCTCTTTATGGCTCACTAATTTATTTCACGGTCCCCGTGAACATTCACCCCAGGACACCACTCGAAAACTCTGCTAAAGCTACGTTTGTTTAACCACTTCCAAACACAACGAATTATATTACGTAATACGCTACCTCACCAAAACGGCCGGGGTTCGATCCCAGGCAACCCGCATGTGGGATTCGTGGTGGACGAAGCGGCGCTGGGACGGGTTATCCGGTTTCCCCCGCCATCTCATTCCACCGGTGCTCCATCTTCATTCCATATATCATCAGTGTCATCGCCTGCGTGCTGTAGTAGTAAAAGTGGGCGTTAAACACTACACAAAAAAACCCTACTAACAAAATTAGCAACATGAATGTAGTATTAGTGTACTTTCTTGATATCGTTTTATCCTCATGCAACACTATACCATATATGGTACAGCTACAACTAATGTAGTTCAGAACTAAATTTCATTTACAATTAATTTAAATTACAAAATTCAATTTGAAGGAGAAAAAAGTCTGTATGTTATGCGAGTGGCAAAGACCACGTGACGTTGATTTTTTTTTTTTTTTTTTTTTTTCATTCCGGTCAGACAGCTAAGAGGAGTTTTCCCCCTCCATCCGAACTCCTTCCAGATTGTGTTTCCTCTCCATGGCTCTCGCATATAGTCGAAGCCATCCCCGCACCTTTCACTTGAGTATCTCCAAGAACCGAAGATTCCCGGACCGGTAAGGTGCAGTCCAAACTTGATCCGTAATGAAAACATCGGCGCTCTTCCGTGTATTGGCGGTGTAAAACGTTTTAAACGAAACAAAATGGGTAAATAGAAAAAAGAAGCGTAGGAATGCATTTTAGCATAACGTCTGATGTTAAGGATACTTGAACTAGTGGTTTCGATCTAATTTTGCCTTTTTTTTCTTATTTTTATTTATTGAGAGGGCGCCGTCCTGGAATTCATTGACAGCCGCCACTGGTTGTATGTAGTTCAACTTACTTACAGGATGTTGTAACGGATTTCTCTACTGTATCAAAAGTAGAATATGGTGTGTCAACTTTTTTGTTTGTGAATGGTGAAGCGGTGCACTTTCAGAAAGAAAGAGATGCAGTTAAATAACTTAAAGGAATATTAAATGTTTGCTATAAAGGATGGCCAAAGTCAGCATTTGGTAGAGCACCTGCCTGCAGTGCTAGGGGTCCCGGGTTCAATTCCCGGCAGGGAGGTAGGAATATTTCTCCAGCCAAGATTATTCCTCATCCTTCCCTGAGTCTGGAAGTATGAATGAAAGTGTGAATGTGTGTGTGAATTCAAAGTATAAAAACCCCAAAGGTCGAAAAACCCACTGTTAAACGTGTAACACGTATAACAGGCAGGGCCGCCGATATGACCTCTGCAGTTAAAGGCGGGATATAAACTAAAAAAAAAGTCAGCATCAGCTAACAAGAAAGTTAAAAAAATATATACCAGTAATGAAAATATAAATGAAACTCAGAACATGAAATATTATGAGAATAAGTTCATTGCATCTAAATGTGATTTTAAGGAAAAAAGGTCGAGACTTTTTCTGTGTAAAATTTAAAGGCTTTACCATAAACGCCACATTTATTAATAAAACGTAATAGAAATGAAAATTTGGAATTAATATAACTACGGCGAAAGCTAGAGCAGTTCATTACTGGTCAGGTATGTACAGCTAGGTGCACAAAAATGTGGGATGCTTTTGGTTTCCTTTATTTCATGTTGACAGAAATGCCTTATCACTTATGTTGCATAAATAAGCAGCCCTGAGTCAGCCAATCTCTAATTGGTTTGAATTTAAGTGCGACTCATAACCATTAGCATATGAACGAAGATCAGGCCTAGAGAGCGGCGAAAAGGGAGTAGAAGCAAAAACGTTTTAAGTGAGTGGCTGAAAGGCATTCCTTGCAAGACAGTACACACTAGTCCTTGCATAAGACAGGCTTACATTGGTTTGTATGTCGAATGTCTGGCACTAAGACACTAACCTATGAACGAACACAGGTCGTTTCAGGATCAAAAGCGAAGGAAAAGGAGGGGTTAAGACAACCTTAATTGAGGTGCTAGAACCAGGTAAAGGGTGGAGGCTATACGTTGCAAGGGTAGTTTATTATTTACCGCATTATGTCGGCACGATGGCATGTGCTCAACTATACTCGGAGATGGTAAGCGTGATATTAAGATGTTAAATGTTTAAGAAATAAAGTCACGCAATGACTATACTGCTCGCAAAAGTTAAAGGCATGTGAACGCCGGCCAATGCTCAAGTGGAGCGCTGTTGCCAAGCGTACTGCGGGGACTGGCAGAGGTTCTGTACATAAGATGCGTGTACCACATGCGGCAGCGCTGGTAGAAGGGGCAAGCTTGGGATTCGCTGGAGTCTGTAGTAAGCCCCGCCTCCATTTGCCTTTAACTTTTGCGAAGATTATAGAAGCCCATGATAAATTCTGCACTAGAAGTTCCTTTTCAGAAAATGCCAGTCACATTTCCACTTTTGGTAGAAAGGTACACATTCTTACTACAGACTAACTTTTAAATGTTGGAAGCTCTGACAATGCATAGGGAAACAGGAACTGATTAAAATGTTTAAAAATAACATTATCAGCTAATGATATGCCGCACATTTTAAATTTCACACTTGTACAAACGAATGGGGGCTAAAATGTAATTCATAACAACGCATTATCTCCAAAGCAAATGGTATGGCGGAAAGTAAATTTAATATAGTTAAGAATCTGATAACAAAGAAAGGCGATTTAAGTTTGATATTACAGAATGATGTCACTTAGAAATATAGCTTTTTCACCCACTGAAATATTGAGAGCAGAAGACTAAACTAAATTCCAATATAACTACATATATTTTTGATACCCCTAGTTCATAGCATTAATAGAATCAATACTATGATAAGACTAGTATGAAAAAACAAGGGCTCCAGAGGAATGAACATTTTCCTTTGGGAAACGAGATACATTTCTGGTGTCTGAAATAGTAATAAAGAGGTACAACACTCCTAGGTCTTATAATTCAAACAAAAGAAAGTACACAAATGTAATGGTCAAATAAGACGAGAAATGACCGAAAATTTCAACTCATAACATTGTCACCGCAGTACGAAGGGCGACGGACATATTGACGCACACCGGCCCGGCTACGTGGTCTAGGTACGGCTAATAGTCTGTCTCTCCGGAACAATAACCATTGTGTGCCGCATCCCCTCTCCAGAATATCCGTTTTTCCGTTCGAGTATATTACTGTTCCAAAACGTTCATTTGTATTCGGGCTCCATATAAGGAATGACTCGTGCTCGACGGATAGTTTTCTCCAATACGCAATTAAGGCTGACAGTTGAGTTGAGTGAAGGGTGCCGAGTGCATTTTAGTTGTGAGTTGTGACTCAGCAGTTCAGTTGTGGTTCGATTCGACGGATCAGTTGTGTTTTCTACCATTGTGCGCAACGGTGTCTAAAGTGTAAATTTTACACTATGATTAGCACCTGCGTGATTAATGTTTAGCAGTAACTGGTGTTTTTATTTGTTGCAGTATGTGTATAATCAATGTACGTTTATCAGGGGCAGAAGCAGGATAAGGATATATTGTTCATTCTTTTATTGAAAATCTGTTTGCACTTACTATTGTTATTACCTAGTTTATCACGGAAATCACTATGCAGCTGTCCGAGATCAGTATTTGTCTGCTATAGTCGCAACAAAATAGCTGGCTTTAGTCGAGCCAGTACTCACCGGTACTCAGTACCGGTAAATACAGAACTGTACGAAATGAGTACCTGCCGGAATTTATGAAATATGCAGTGCGCATCGCTCTTAGAAGACCATCGGTATTTACTGGTTTGGGTAAAATTCTAATAATTTACTGATCAGAGAATAACCTTATAGTAACCTAATGGAGGGGAAACGATATTATTGACGAAAGTTTTGTTTTTTCTGCATGGCTTGAGTAAAAGAATCGAAAGAGAAATAATGAGTTAAATTTACCTACCTGATTTAATTATTGTCGACCGCTTGGCCAAACCAAGTCAAGTGTAAAATTGTATGTAGAAGAATATTTAACATGTATCATATATTTGTCATGTAACGGCAATAGTAGCAATAGTAGTGCTGTAGGGTTGCAACTAAACAGCTTTTTACGTCTATCATCATAATTTGTGATCGCTGTAACCATAGACAAGTCTTGCCATAAATTATTCCATGCTTTAAATAACTTTCAGATATTCTTAGAAAACTTATGATCTATGCCATCAATCTCCAAAGAACCAAAGAACACCTGCCCAGATGTTTTAAGTCAATCCATTGATATAACCGCATCTCCTGTTTTTGAATTCGATCCAATGCCATGTTATTAGACATTCCGGTTCTCAAAAGTGGGATGCGATCAGCAAAAGGAATGTTCTATCTGCAGATAGCATTCCTTCGAGTCAGCCTGGAAACATTAAAGAGTCCGTTGAGTACCGGTAGTTTTAAATTTCCAACCAAAACACTCTGTAAATGTGAGTCACACGTTGGTAAAAGTCTCTATTTTGGGTAATTTGTGCCAGCCATGTTTCGCAAATTAAACTTTACGTTTTTCAGTTATGATAAGTGCCTGCAGCAAAGGAAATTTAAGCGTTGAACTTTCAAGTGAAACTATAGCTATTAGTTGCATCTGTGCTTTACAGCACAGCAACTGGTGTCATCTGAAAGATGAGGTACGTCCCGCGAAGTTCTTTACGGGTTTTCCCATAAGTTCCGGATGTTGATATGGATCTACGCAATAATGTTGTTATCCGCGTCAAACAGGTTACATATGACAGTAGTCAATAGAAGCACGCTACAGTGTAGCCATATCGTGTGCATGTGCATGAAAGAGATAGAAATAGCATACAGCGCAGTGTAAAAATAACGTTTGCTGCGTTTATTCCTTTTTTACCCCTTTACCTGATTGCCGTCCCTTTAGGTACGACTTACACCCCCTAGGACTTACAAGCCTGTGCCTAGGGTGCCGGGGAGCACAGGAACCTATGGACCGGACAGAGTGAAGACCTGGAGCGAGGGTCAGTCAAGCACCAGGAATTATAGTGAGAAGGATGATGTGAAATGCAGGCGAAATCAATGATTGGAAAGGTGATAATGGAGCAACTGGTGGAATGAGTGGCGGGGGAAACCGGACGCCGCTTCCTCCACCACCAATACCATGTGAGGGTCCTTGGGATTGAACCCGGGCCGCGTAGGTGGTAGCCGAACGCTCTAACCACTCAGCCACGGCGCCGCCTGCATTTATTACCGAGAGTTATTAAGTGGAACTGTAAATGAAACCCTAAGTAAAATTTCGTTATTCAGTAAAAGTAAATAAACTGAAATAGAAATTAATGTATCCAAGAGTACGCAAAGCTTCTTAGGGGTACGTAAACTTTAAAATACGCATACAGTAACATATGTTACCTGAATGATCACAAATAATGAAAAATATTTAAATCAGAGAGATTTGAACTGTCCTCTTTCCAAGAATCCATTTTGCTTACTCTACCAATCTACCCAACAATATCTTACAGGAATGTTCACTAATCATTTTTACTCTTTGTTTCAAACGCCGATAACAACAGAGACTGTGAATGTACGTTACGGACTGATTTAACATCCTTCAGTTCTCACAACAGTATATTTTCGAGGCTGTTATATGCAGGTTCACTTTCTTTACCCAAGGTCTCTCCCATTCATTACATTTGTGAACTGATTTTCAGATTATCACCCTTGAATTTCTTTTTATTAATGTCACAGTGAACTACATAGTTAACTTTTGTTATAAGATGGAAAAATTCTCTATAAGAGGAAAACATAAAATCAATGAAACAGATGATTGTATTAAAGCACCGCCACTGAAAAGTGCAACAACGCGTATTCTACTACAGTGAAAACTGCTGAAATTGACCCATCTACGAGAAAGTAGAAAAACCCAAGGAACGTGAAATACGGATATAATAATTCTACGTCACAAACTCATATATTTTTGTGTGTGTTCTTTCTGTCATGTAGTTCCTGTATTTGTTTTATATATTTGTAGCATAATCTAATTTTATAGTGCAGTAGAATCATAACTCCACTCTCGATAACTTAACATTCCATGTAACTTGACCACCTCTTTTTTAAAACGTTTATCGGTATACTTGACTGTAATAATTTATATTACCTACTATACGATATGAATATTATAGATACTGTTGCAAATGCTGTGCTCCTTGTACATGATGCACCTATTTATCTGTACTGAGGTCCATCCCAATTGCTCCGCCGTCTGAAAACATCAGACGGTAGGCGGGACATCCAGATACTTTATATATATATAAAGAGAGAGAGAGAGAGAGAGAGAGAGAGAGAGAGAGAGTCTTTGATGCATAAAATGGCATTGGCATAGATCTCAATACATTTTGGTTACTGTACGTGTACAAGATCCCGCATCTCCCTCACAGTGACAAAAAGACTGACGACTGACATATATTGACCATCGATATCTAGTCAGAACATACAGAACTGCCAGACCATTGTCACGAAACAAAAGCTTGCCATTAATAATGTGGATACACAGCAAAAACACTTGTTTGGGAGGTTTCAAGGTTTACTGCTTTAACCAGTACAAAGGTATTTTTAGACGTGACAATTGTGCAATGGTTTATGATCGAGTTCAGTTTTATAGTTATAAGACCATTGGGGTGTCAGGATATGTTTCCGACTTCCACGGACCGTGCGTGATTAAGTACAGTGTCATCTCTCATTATCAGCAATGTCTTCTGTATTTCAAGGAAGTAAACAGAGACATTACCCACATCATCAATTTGCATTATGTCACTCGCGCAACATCAAACGTCACCTGTACAAAATATCTGTGTACGCTAAACTGTCAGTTACACATTTCTGGAACTTTCCAAGATTTCAGGCTTACTGTTAGTGTTGCAGCAAGTTGCGTTTGTGCTAGTGAAAATGTCAAACGAGAAGAAAAGACAACTTAACATAACAATGGAAATTAAATTTGTCGTGTTAAAGAGACTGGACGAAGGGTAACATATTGATGCGTTACATTTTATAATATGTTATACTTTAGTTTCCTACATTGTGCTAGAATATACTTATGTAATTTGCAGTGTTATGTTATGGGTTGTGAATAACAGATCCCTTATTCCGTAAAAGTCGACATTTCGGTAACTCGACAGCCTCTCAGTCCACATTAGGTCAAGTTACTGGGATTCCACTGTCTTTACTAAACTTATAATATATTATATTTCTTTCTCTACTGGTAAGTAGGGCAAGTATTGTATTCCAACCAAAAATTCGATGTTGAGATTTCACTGGAAATATATGTTTAGAGGACCCCTGAACCCAAAAAAACCATTTTTAGAAAAAGGTCCGTGTGTGTGTCTGTGTGTCACTCCGTGGACAGCATAACTCAAAAACGGAAAGTCGGTTAAAAACCAAAGTTGTTATTTAAGTTTAATGTCCTTCAAGGATGCGACACGAAGATTTTGAAGAAAATAGCCCCAACCTAAACTACCCCTTACATGGAAAATTTTTCGAAAATTTTGATTTTCTTGAAAATAGCTCTACCGATTTTGATTAAAATGGCATATGTTTGGGATATTTTTATGACAAATAAAATGTATATCTTGAATTTCCTGGCTATAGCCCCTGTAGTCGTATTTACTCTGGACGACTTTTGCATAACTTGTAAACCGTTAGAGATAGACCAAATCGTACTATACAAAAAATGCAGATCTTGCTAAAATACACAATTTATGTCCTGATAAATTTTCTTGTAGGGTGAACCATTTCGGAGATATTCCTTGTTATGTGTGTGAGGTTCGGGAAACTTAGCACTTCCGTGAAATGGATCATCGTTGTTCATTTTTTAATGTTGTGTGCAAAGACAACAGAATCTCAAGGCTTTAAAACATTTGACTATCGCACAAAGCCTACTGTATTCTAACATTCCCCTTGCACCTACAAGGAAATCAGCAATAAGATAATTTGTACAAATGTCTATCCAAACTAACACGAAGAAGATATAGGAATAAGAGTTTGTAAGAATGGTTAGTACAAGAGTAAAGTTATGTGAGTGCAGCACATCAGATTTTCTTTTTTAAATTCAGGGGCCTCTAAACATATTTCCGGTGAAAACTCGCCATGGAATTTTTGGGTGGAATACAACACTTCCTCTACTTACTAGTAGAGTAGGTAAAAATGTAGAGCTCATTAAAATACACATTTTATGTCCAAGGGAATCTTTTGTGGAGTTCCCTTTCGGAAATGTTCCTTATTTGTGAGAGTTTTGGAATACTTAAATCTTCCTCAAATGAAAGATCGTTTTTAATTTTTATATCTCAGCCGTACAAAGAGAAAGGAATTCCAAAGCTCTCTCGGGGGAAAATAAACCCTATAACTTGTGTGTGCTTAGTGGGAGGTACTAACCTGAAAACATGCTAAGTAAATTTATTAGTCCACAAATGAAGCAAATATTGATGTAATATTGCTCGTTAAACAGTCCCCAATTACCAGCACAAATATCTATTTATACTACAACTAACAACCTGTATGTTGTACTTTACTTATGCAACTCGAAGAAAACCTGCAGTTGAACCAGTTAAGTCTGAAGTATTTAAATATTTTTTGCTAAACCATAAAAATCAGTTACCCGTACAACATATTTAATAATAGTTAAATTTTCTAATTTTATAATAAAATTAAATATACTGAAAATACCATTTATTTTAACCATACCTTACAAACCTTTCTTACTTTTTCAGCCAAAAACTTGACACAGTTCTTCTGAAATATTGGTCTTGAGATTTTCGAATAATAAATACATTATTAAATAATATATTAACAGTTTAGGAAAATGTGTGCCTGCGTGTGGACGACGAGACACGGATTCCAAGGGTGAGTGAGAGATTGTGTGTGTCATACAGATATAGAGGCATACAGATAGAGAGATAGATATAGAGAGATGGAGAGATATCCAGAGGAGGGATATATCCCTCTGTATATACACAGAGAGAGATGGGGAAGGAATATGGAGAGAGACGGGGAGTGTGATGGGGAGAGAGACTGGGAAAGTGATGAAACCAGAGAGGGGAGAGATGCAGAGATCTGGAGAGAGGGATGGGGCGAGACGGAGAGCGATGAGGAGAGACAGAAAGATAGAGATCGAGCGGAACAGGGAAGGCAGGAGAAGGGGAGACGGTGACTGGTTGAGGGTGAGGGAGCGTGGCCGAGGCAGAGGTCGAGGGGTCGAGAGCGAGTGACAGGGGTAGAGCGCAAGTGAGAGGGGTCGAGCGCAAGTGAGAGGGGTTGAGGGCAAGTGAGTGGGGTCGAGCGCAAGTGAGAGGGGTCGAGGGCAAGTGAGAGGGGTCGAGCGCAAGTGAGAGGGGTCGAGCGCAAGTGAGAGGTGTCGAGGGCAAGTGAGAGGGGTCGAGCGCAAGTGAGAGGGGTCGAGGGCAAGTGAGAGAGGACGAGGGCAAGTGAGAGGGTTCGCGGGCGGGAGTGAGAGGGTGAGAGTTGGAGTGAGGTAGAGGCAAGGGAGTGACATATGGAGGGACATCGGGAGTGACATTGAGAGTGACATCGAGTGACATCGAGAGTGACATCGAGTGACATAGAGAGTGACATAGAGAGTGACATCGAGAGTGACATCGGGTACGACATCGTGTACGACATCGGGTACGACATCGGGTACGACATCGGGTACGACATCGGGTACGACAGCGAGTACGACACAAGGTACGACACCTAGTACGACTCCGGGTACGACACCGGGGGGAGGGACCTCATTGATCTCGGCAGCGAGTTCGTGACTGATCTCGCCGAAGGGACTGCTGGAGCGATGAGCCGAGGCTGAGAGGCTGCGAGGGCGAAGTTGAGAGAGGGAGGGATGTCGGAGGTGGGATTCGTCGAATTGCCGTTTTGCTACATTGCTGTCAGGAGTAGTATATGGATGTCAACATGGAAGAGATGAAGGAATTACTAGCCGACTAGCCCAAATCAAGAACCTGAAAAAATAGAGAAAGAATGGAAAACGTAAACTAGGGAATGGAAGAAATGAAATGCATACTGATAAGATGGAAAACGAAGAAACAGGTAATTCCGCTATAAGAGAGGATAGAGGTGAAGTTAAGGAGTGTAAAGGAAGAAGTGAAAACAAAAATGAATTCTGGAATGGGAAATATGACTGAAGTGATCGATACGAAGATGGGGCTATTGGCGAAGATAGACGGGGAACTGGTCGGCGTGAAGGAAGACGCGGAACAACTCGACGGGAAGGTGGAACTCCTCTGCTAGCGCGTGGACGTCGGGGAATGTTTTAACACCCTGGAAGGAAGAGTCGACGGCATCATTAAAGGAGCTGGAAGCCAAAGGTGGGCGGAATAGTGCGGATTGGCCGAGGGGACAGTTACGTCCGCTTTGGAGAACGGAAGTGTACGATACGATGAAGTCAAAGAGACGTCAACAAGGATCAGCTGCAGGAGTGTGTAGCCAAACAGGATACGCGAAGTACTGTCAGCAGGGAAGTCTGAGAGCTAGCGGGGAACAAGTAAGTACCAACTTGGCGTGGGTTATGGAGGTACTGACGGAGCCGTCCAAACAGGTGACGCTGAGTGCCGTAAATAGAAGACTGGTGGACATCGTGGACGGCAAGGTACAGGGGAAGCCGTGCCGAGTACTGATGGGCACGAGCGCAGCCGTGACCGTGATTGGATTGTATGTGGCGGAGGACATGCCTAAGAGGAACTATATCGACCCTACGAGATTGTGGCGGCATCCGGTGACACCTTATCTGTGGAGGAGACCAGGCTGGAGTTGACCTTGGGGGAGACCGTTATGGGTCTGTACATGTTCGTCGCGAGGAAGTGATACTGGGCTGCATGCCCTCAGGAACCACGAGGAGGATCCTGCAAGTCGGACAAGACGAGTTAATGCCCCGGAGCCCCAGCGCGTATCTCATGGTCGGCAGGATGATCCTGGAGGTGGTTGTGGTTGGACCCGCCAGGAGCAAGATGACTGAGAAGATACTCCAGGGAGATCGGCGCTCATGACATCTTGTGGATCGTTTTCGCGATGGGAGCAGGATGACATATGTGTGAAGGGCAACCGGACGAAGTGGGGTGCAGTGCTATAGAGTGGGACGTGGCCAAAGCTCAGATACCTCCCAATCGCTATATAAGATCTTCGAAACCAGGGCCGCTGCTTAACAATCAAGTAGCTCCTTAGCTACATACCGAGGCTGAGTGCACCCCGGAACAGGTCTCCCGCTTGGTAAGCAGCAGCGCTAGCTACATAAAACGTATATCTTAAATTTCTTGGGAATGGTTTCCGAAGTCCTCTTCATTTTGACTTACTTTTGTATAAATGGTAAACTGTAAGACAAACACAAAATTTTACTACACAAAGGATCTAGGTATATCTCGTTTAAAGCACACAACTTATGTCAGTTTTTTTTTTTTCCTCCATCTATTTCCGAAATACTCCTTGTTATTGGTTTGAATTTTCCTATACTCATAGGAAATGTGAAGTTGTTATTCAGCTTTTTCATTCGTTTTTTCCCTGGTAATGCAAAGAGAAGGAAATTTCGAAGTCCTCACATAGCAATTAGGTCTTAAAATATTTCACTATCTACAATGAAGCTTGTAATAAAACCATTCTACAAATTTTGTTTCACCTAACATTAAATACATATAACAATAAGCATTCGTAATAACAGTTTATACTGTTATAATTTATACAAAGAGTGAATAGAGAAAATTATGTAATCAAATGTTTTTCCGGTAACTAAAGAATTTCAGTCATCTGTAGTTTTAGCCTAATACATCCTTCAAAAAATATGTAATGAACATTTATCTCTTATATAGAAAAATAAGCATTTGTAAACATCCGATGTGTTACACTCACATGCCTTTCTCTACTCTTGTACTATTCTTACAAACTCTTATTCCTATATATTCATGTTAGTTAATATAAACATTTGTACAAATTATCTTAACACTAATCTCCTTGTAGGTACAAGGGGAATATTACAATAGTGTAGCCTTTGAGGGGTAGTCAAATTTTCAAAGTTGTCGCTGAATGAAAGCTTTAAAATTCCGTTCTCTTAGTACGGACAACAGAAAGTGAATAAAGACTTTATTTGAGAAAAGTTTAAGTATTGCAAAACCCGCACAAATAAATAGGAATATCTCCGAAATGGTTCACTTCACAAAAAATAAAAGCATTTGAGCTTAACTTAAGTGTCGAAACAGAACGAAATTTCAAAGCTTTGAAAGATTTGACTGACGGTCAAAGCCAACTGTATTACCATATTCCCCTTGTACCTATAAGGAAATATGCAATACGATAATTTCTGCAAATGTTTATCTCAACTAACGCGAAGAAGATAGAGGAATAAGAGTTTGTAAGAATGGTTAGTACAAGAGTAGAGAAAGTCATGTGGGTGCAACACATCAGATTTTTTTTATAGTTATATAATTTGTATTAAGGACAACTCTAGGGCTTCGACGTAGGGGTACAGGATGGAATGGGAAATTGACTTTGGGGGTAGGCGGAGAAAAACGTTGAATACTACAGATCTAAATGGACGGCCAGGGGCTCGTCATTGTCAGTGTCAACTGACTTTGTCCTCTGTGCCACTATCGTTTAAGTTTATCACAATTGGATCTAAAATTTCTTCCCTACCAATTGACATAATAAAGCCGCTTTCATACAGTTCTTCTGCACGTTTAACACAGACACCCCATTGTTCTCTTGTTGCATTGTCAAGTTCTTCACGTTGACAAGTCTCCACAATTTTAAATGTATTGTTTAGGGGATCAACTTGACCCTTCGCTTGATCCCACGCAAGCTCAATCGGATTGTATTACCAATGACAGGGAGCTAATCGTATTACAGTTGATATCCCATTTCATTAGCAAGTTCCTCGAACTCGTACACACAAATATCGAAGGCCAGGAGCTAAAATTACACTCTCTTTTTTACACGCTTACTCGATCATTCTCTGTACATCTGAGAGAAGTTTTACGCTAGTAATAAACTATTACTATCCGAGCATTAATCTAGTAACTGCTAAGCGAGACAAACACTGCAGTCCTGCGATTTGCTACAACCGTTTAGTCTCTGAAGGTCATATGCAGGAAGTTTGACGCGAATAGGAGTATCAAACGTTAACCAGTTGTCAACCAGCCAGGCGTCTCTCTGAAGATGCCCAAGGCAGTCTTGGGCGAAACGTCAGATACTTATTCATCGACTGGACCACGGCCTACAAGCCCGAAAACTACGCTCTATTGGATTAACGCCGGCCGTGAAAGCCCAAGCATGTAAATTATATAATGTTTCTACTCATGTTGTAGAACTCGACTACATATATGAACAGGTTATACAGCAGCGATGTCCAACCTTGTCTCTTTGGAGACGGCTACATATATGCTAAATATATTTAGCTCCTGCTTCCCCACTCAGACCTTCGGAGGATGCGTTAGCTAGTTCCTGTGATGTGTAACATCGCAGTTTCTAGGTCATAACTTAAATTTTCTGGTGATGTCCTCAGAAGACCTCTTCATTCTGGATGACTTTTGCATAAATGGTAATCAGTCAGAGATAGGCAAAAGCCTATTAATAAGAAGTGTAGACACAGATAATACTTTTTTCTTTTGACTGAACCATTTCCGATATTCTTTATTATTTGTTTGAACCTGGCAATACTTATACTCTTCTTAAATAGGAAATTGTTATGCATTTTTTGTCTCTTTGCCTTGCAAAAAGAACGAATTTCAAAGGCATCACATTGAAACCAGCTCTTAAAACATTTCACTATCGCTTAAAGTCCGCTGTATTCTTGCACATACAAGAAAATGAACAATAAGATAATTTCTGAAAATGCTTATGTCAATTAAAATGAAGTAGATGCAGAAATAAGCATTTGAAGCATAATGTGTATAAGAGTGAGTGTAGTCCTACATACAGAGGGTGGGAGGAAAGTCATTACATTCCTTGTAATATGTGCTTCATAGAAGCGTTACAGACAAAAAAGCCGAATGGCATTTTGTTCTTTGACCAACCGTTTTCGAAAAAATAAATGGTTTTTGATCCAAATTGATGCGTAATTCCACAAGAATGTACGAAGATAATAGTTTGTTACTTGTAAGATGGGTAGAGTAACTTATTTCTGGCATAGCTTCGGTCGTAATTGTGGGACATCACACAGGATTCCGAAATAATTAACAACTTGAAGGACGTGGAGGAATACTCCAAGCAGCTATTGTAGACATGCAGTAAGTCGACAACTTTGCGTTGAGGTTGGTCAGGAAATTGAAGTGGTTTGTGAACGTAAACAGGTTGGGCACTTTCGCTTTCGTGAAATGTTTTGAGAGCTAACGCTTGTGATTGGCCTACATACATTCGTGCAGTAAACACGAAAGGACAATGCAGGGTATTTGTTGTGTTCTCAAGAAGCAGCGTTACTCTGTTTGTTTATGTGCTGAGCTAGGGAAAGTGACACTCACACAATTTGCAGTGTTGCCAGCTTGTTTTCGACAAAACTAAAATATCTCCGTAGGAAATGGTTAGATACAAAATGTGTTACAAATACCGAGATCTACCACTGGTTTAAATTAATGTAATACCTTCCCTAGCAAAGTCCGCGTATAGTGGAAGGAGGCAAACCCAAACTCCCGTCTTTCGCAAACGTTGGAGATAGCTGCTGTAAACTTAAGTTAAGGCTGGTCTGTTCCATGTAGCCGCCAGTGCATGCCATTGTTCCACTCCACTACCATGGACACAGCCCAATGTGTTCTGCGTAAAGCTGAAAACGCCATCTCTCAAAGTGGCCGACGTTATCTGCACAACGGGAAACGAGTCATGAATTAGTAGGTGCTACAGTTTCGTGATGTAATGTATGGAGTGAGAGCCAGTCACTGCTGAGACTGTTGAGAGATACACAGAATAAATAAAAAGACAAGCACATGATTTATGAAGATTTAAGCACGATTAGATTAATGGACAAAATTGTATTTAAAAAACCTGATGTGTAGCACTCACATTACTTTTTCTACTCTTGTAATAGCCATTCTTACAAAACATGTGCAGAAATTGTCTTTTTACTTATTTCCCTGTAGGTGCAAGAGGAATATTGGAATACATTAGGCTTTGAGCGATAGTCAAATCTTTTAAAGCTTTCAAATTCCGTTCTCTTTGCACGGCTCACATAAACAAAAGAGTGATGTTGCATTTGACGGAAGTTTAAGTTTTCCAAAGCCTACACAAATAACAAAAAGTATCTCCGAAATGGTTCACTCTACAAAAGACTATTTGGACATAGATTATGTGTTTCAACGAGTTCTACATTTTTTGTGCAGTAAGATCTGGTCTATCTCTTACACTTTACGAGTTATTCCAAGGTCATCCAGAGTTAATAGGACTACACAGGCTATAGCCATAAAATTCAAAATATACACTTCATTTGTCATAAAAATATCTTAAACATTTGTCCTTTTAGTCAAAATCGTTAGAGCCATTTTCAAGAAAATCAAAATTGTCCAAGTATAGGAGGAATTTTCTTCAAAATCTTGGTGTGGCATCTTTGATAGATGTTGAACTTGAATACCAACTTTGGTTTTTAACCGACTTTTTGTTTTTGAGTTATGCTGTCCACAGGCTAACAGACAGACACACAGAGAGAGACAGACACACAGAGAGAGAGACAGACACACAGAGACAGACAGACAGACACACAGACAGACACACAGAGGGAGACAGACACACACACACACACACACACACACCCACACACACACACACACACACACACACACACACACACACACACACGGACCTTTCACTAAGTCTCAAAGTATATATTTCCGGTGAAATCACGACATCGAATTTTTGGGTGGAATACAAGTAGAGAGTAGTAGTACGTAATAATGAAAGTAACAATAACAACTGGAATGTACATTTAAAACGGACAGAACACTTCACAATACAAGAACATTTTTTAGTAAAATCCAAAACGTAAACGAGGAGACATGGGGAGACCAGGATTGTCTTCATTGTCAATACGGAATAGTTCGGTGATTGACTAAACCGTGTAGAGGATGATGATGATGAATAAAACGGGAATGTAATTTAAGATAATTAATTCTAATAATGTTTCCCCACTACTAATGTTACTATTGCTGGTCAAAAACTCATTCAAATGTTTGCCAGTTGGCACCTACTCCCCATTAACTTTAACCTAAATTAAACTTCTAACTACTGGTAACCAGAGTATTATATCCTGGTAATCAGCCTCCGTCTTAGACTAAGTGTGTGTTTGATACATTCATTTTATCTTTGAATTCACTTTTGGTTACTTAATATTCTCTAAGTGTTCTCATTTATGTTGTTGTTGTTTAGTTATTAATTAGTCCTTATTTAACCAAGTAATTTATTTCATTTTTTACTCAGAAGATTATGTAGCTGAATTCTTCATTGCTATTGCTTCCACTCTCAGATTTTTTGTTTTACTGACCTTTTGTTTTTATATTCGTCAACAAATTCGCATATATGTTAACCCAAGGATGCGCAGCTTACCCTACTGAGGGGAAATACTCCAGTCCTAAAATGTAGTAGACAGTTCGTGCTAGGATTTTTCTGACTCATAGTTCTTTATTCCATTTTGTTAAATTTCATAAATTGTATTTACTGGTGCGGTTAATGAAACAATGTTTACATTACTTAATAACAAAATAATAATTTTTCCCAGTCACATTATTGATATCCTGTTCCCTGTTGTGTGCTATCGGCGGTCAGTGTTGCTCTGTGCTCAGTACACGCCAATCAGACGTCGTACTCACGCAGTGGACGACTGTAGTGGGAGAGATTACGTTACCGAGCCATGACACAGAGAGCCACATTTACGCACCCGTGGATTAACCTATCATTATTGAATTCTTTAAATAAAGTTGCTATTATTTAATCATTCTAATTATTTTTCTTAAACTTAATTTTCTTTAATAATTAGTATAATTATTGCTTTAAAAATAATTTACTGTATTTCTTACATACTTCAGTGAGTATTCACCTTCACCCTAACTCAAAAAAAATATTTCTTTCTATCCACTATCGTTGTTAGATGTAATTATTTAAATCCTTTAGCAAAGTAGATAGCTTATTTTATTATAGGATCTAATCTAAATGTTGGAAGCCCAGAAACATTTAGGCAAACCATTTCACAGAATCTCCCCAAGTAGATGCAGCAAATGTAATAGTTCAATGTTCTTCTATTGATAAACCGACTACCCAGCATGTGATACAGGGAAAATGAATGTTTTGAAAGCAAGGAGTTTCACTTCTTGTACTTAGGTCGCCCAAAAAAAAGTCTCTCCCACCATAAACCTTTCATCATAGCAGTACCTATTATGAAAATTATACTTTCAAAGATAACCCGAATCGAGCCCGAAGTTTAACAATATAATAATAGTTCGAAAGAACGTATTTGACGCCAGACACAGAATGTGGAAATCCTTCGGGGCAGGATTTGCGTTATGAAGAGTCAGTGTAATACATGATCACCTAGCAACGTGTGGGAAACGAACAAACCTATCACCACATTTCAGTGTTAGTTAAATATTAACTCTGTAACATGTGTAGGTTACGATGAAGCAGGATGTCCTAATAATGCTTTGCTTACCTGTGTCTGGTGTGCACTCAATAAATACATTCATCACTGTGCTAAAATATTGCTTATAATGTTCAGAATCATAATCACACACGAGAACATGCTACGCTTTTCTTGTTATATGTTTTAGTAATGCCTATTCTGCAGGAGGAATAATCACCATGCCATCATCGTGCCTAGCTAAAGCACATTTCCGGAAGTGTGATATTTTGTCAATTATCCTTTTACGATATCAAAAGCGCTGCACCAGTTTAACAAGCGATACAATCCTATTCCTCTCCGGAGAGTTCAACCAATTGGACCTTGCGGGTTTATAGAGCTCTCGGGGCTTTCATCCAGATATTGCCGTTTTCTCATAATAGTAGCGAATACGCTAATTCCACGCTTTGAGGGTCGTCGTTTTACTCTGTTTGCAACATTTCGTCGGAATTTCGTGGATTTATGAGCGAAAGACCTCAAAAGCTCCCCTGTAAACATGAAAATGTGTTGCGAGGTGTGCTGGAGAGGTTATGTTACCTTTTGTAATTCGGCATTCTCAGATGTACGTACAGTTGATTAATCAATGAGGGGAAAATGGTGTGAGCGACACAGGAATATAATCAGCTATACCCCAAACCCACCTTCTGGGAATGTTGAACGCAATCATTGAGCCGCAAGAAACTGGCTTTGGATGCCCTGTTAAGAAATCTCTATTTCTGAGCTTAATTAATATCCGTTGTATATCCTTTACTTCATAGTTTGAAGTGAAAATTTAATGAATTATTTTACATCAGTTATTCATTGTTCATTATTCGCAATTATTAGTTACACGCATGAAAATAGAAGAAAACGTTTCTGGTGTCCATATACCAATTATTGATTCAATGACTCAATAACAACTTGCGGAGGGGGACTTAGCACTTCGACCGATAGGTAACATTTCGTGTCGATGTCACTTATGGGGCAATCAACGGGAGGATGGATGAGGCGAATGGATTCGAAGGGCGGCCGGAACGTTGCCACGACAGAGCTATTGACAGAATCCTGAAACATTATTTTTCATTCTAACGAATTTTACTTGCTGTCATCCAAATTTAAAATATTTCTTGAATAAAGTGCAGATCTAGCCCAAACGTTGCGACGACGTATGCAACCGTATTTTATATATTCTGGATGTAAGCAGCGCTCATCTTACCACCAGCCTCAATTTAGCATCAGATGACTCTTATTCATACATCTTGGGCACGGTACAGATCGATGTTTAATTTTCGGAAGAATAGGTCGTAAATGAGAACCAAGATCCTGAGCAACGATCAAGCACGACGAACGACCGTACAAGGCCTATATTACTATCCGAACTTATAAAAACACTTTAATTTACATTATCACCACCTAAAAGTCTAATTCAAGGATTATATCATAATCTTTATCTTTCTTACTGCACAATCTGTTGCCTCTGTTTTACCGATTATTATGATTTCAGAGTACCTGTGCAAAAAGCTGCTTCAGTCCCTGCATTTTCCCAGTTATATGCACCCCGGTAGAGGTTGGCTCAGACCGCTTCCTCTCCCACCCCTTCGGGCTCGTATTCCCAAGAGTGCTGTCGGACTCTGAAACCGTCTCCCCTCCTCCCACCTACGATTTGTA
This sequence comes from Tenodera sinensis, assembly GCA_030765045.1. Taxonomy (NCBI): domain Eukaryota; kingdom Metazoa; phylum Arthropoda; class Insecta; order Mantodea; family Mantidae; genus Tenodera; species Tenodera sinensis. The sequence continues at coordinate 243,148,646 of CM060962.1, forward strand.
CCATCCCATGGAGGCTCGGGAACCAGTAATCTTCCAATCCACAGGACGAGATTCTAAGAGCGCATTTGTTCCCCTTGCAGTGCTGCTGCCACGACGCTCGCCGACGTTTCTAACCCTGAAAGAAACCTAATGGGGTGAAGGGTAAAGTGGAATGATTAATGTAAAGAAGTGGAGGAACGGGAAATTTGGAGGATATGGAAATCCTACCCAGCATTCGCCTGGCGATCCGGGGAAACCTCTGAAAAACCCATGGGTAAGGAAGGCTGGCCACGGGGATCGAACCCGCGACTTCCCGAATGCGGCCCACAGACGTTACCGCGTGAGCCATATAATACCTACTGTTACAAAGACAGATAATGTTTATTTAAGAAGTCAATGACTCTTTATTGCAGAAATATACATTGTGCTTCAGTAATAGTGTGCAAAATTTCAACGACATGCTGCTGCACGATTGTCAGTACATTAACAAAGTAACAAAAGTGTGCTGCACACTAATAACGTCAACATGCAAGATTAACGCTGTAGTTATTCCGCCTATCCCCCGATTTTGTTGGCAGTTCACCTATGCAGATGTAGTGGCGTCGACCACCTTTCTGGTGTAACCGTCGAAGAATCTTGATCTGCGGAGAACCACAATGGTTCTTGGTCTGCTAGACCTACGTATACTCGTATACACGTAGAAATGAATCTAAGGATGCGACATCCGAGGGGCGGGCTATAGGTCCGCGGCGGCTATATGCCTCCGAGAATAGGAAAGTTGGAGAAAAACCAACACCATGATGGTGCCGGTCAGCCATCCAGCTGTAACCAATGAAGTTTTTCCAGCTCCAACGGAACATTACTAAAAGTCCACGGCCCATTAAGTAGGTCTTTAATAACTTCACTTAAACTTCTACATCGAAATCGCATCCAGGAAAACTAGTCCAAGATGTTCTCGTAAAATATCACACCATACATTTAGCTTCCATCAAATATGAATATGATGCCCATGAAACCACCAAGGATTGCAACCCGCTGAGTAAAACATGTGTCCGCTTACACTGCCAGTATTGGTAGAGGTACTTTCGTCTAACCAGAGAACTTTGCGGATGAAATGTAACTGTTGTTGGAGATCGCGTAGCATCGTACAATATATAGTTCTGGTTTGTAAGCATTTTAAGTTTACTCTTAATGTGTGTCACTTCTTTTCTCTGAGCATTCGATGAATGGATGAAGTGCCAAGTCCTAATTCTAGCGAGACTTACCTAATGCTTTTGTGTGTGTCCTTGCGAAATAACGACGACTACGAGCTGCTGGCAGGCTAATGATCAACCCGATGGATTTTGCTGCGTACCTAACTCCAATAGGGTTTAACCGCAGAAAGGAAAATATTAGGATGGGTATATAAGGGTTGCGCTTTATAGTTTTTAGGCTATTTTGATATAGAAGGAAGCTGTTGTGCCCCTTGACAAATGACTCACAGGTAGCAGTAAGATCTGCATTCTTAAAGTAATAAGTATTTTAAAAGTTTTGAAGTTTTTAATTTAGAATTTTGATAGGGGGTGATTTTGAGAGCCGAACAACTCTTTGTTGGAACTATAAATGAAGCTCAGCTTTAGCTGCTGATGGGATGTCTCCTTGGTTATGGGGCGTGCCTGCAAGCCATGCGGGGAACCTTGTACGATCTAAAGCGGCGTGTTCTGGGGTCATAGTCCCCAAGAGACCTAATCAGGGCGCTTTGATGGGTTGGTAACTTGTAGAAGTTTGCTGCCCGGCGCCTAATTTCATCCTTCACGTAAGGAAGAGATGAGGCTTGGTGAAGTAGTCTCACGGGGAAGGGTATTGGAACAGAAAAGCTGGACCGGAGTCCTCTATTCTGCGCCCTTTGGAGCCACAGGAGCCAACTGCCTGCTGCCATGCCCCACACTTCACACGCGTAAAGCATGAGGGGGATTACAAGGGCCCAGGAGAGGTGTAACTTCAGGCGGACTAGCATCTCGGACCTCAGCATAGGGTACAGTGAGGCAATAGCTCCCTGAGTCCTCGCCAAGAGATCTCTGATCTGCCCGCGGAAAGTTAGACCCCTGTTTGCGAAATAATGGCACGACGACGACGCTATCTGGCAGGCTGAGAACAGCCCGAGGTGTGTCATGCGTGTACCTGCCCTTGTAAGGGCTTAACCACTTTGTGACGGGATGTGGGGTTTTGCAGGATGGCGGGTGAAGATTGAGGTAGTAGGTTGTAAGGAGGCAGCAAGATTTTGCTCCTCAGCGGCTGCTTATTCAGTGTGCAACTTGCGTTGGGCACTGCTGGTGTAGGGGTCCAAAAATGGAGGTTCGTGAAATTTAGAATTTTCAATCCAAGCTTTCTTGGAGGACTGTAAGGTATTCAGCTTTCGCTGTTGGAGGGGTGTCTCCTTCGTTACCGGGGGTGCCCGCAAGCCATGCGGGGAACCCGGTGTCCCACACGCGTGCGTTCTGTGGGGTCATACTCCCCAAGAGACCTAACCAGGGCACTCCTGTGTTGTGGAATCTGGTCGTACAATTTCTTTGCCCGGCGCCTGATTTCGTCCTGCACGTACGGAAGAGTCTCATGCAGTAGTCTCGATGGGAATCTGCGGCATACAGAATAGATTATCCGAAGGCTTCTGTTCTGTATGCGCTGCAGACGCAGGAGATGGGAATCTGCGGCCATGCCCCAGATTTCACAGGCGTATAGGAGGAGTGGGATTATGAGAGCCCGATAAAGGCGTAGCTTCAGGGGAATTGGCATGCCCGACCGCAGCATTGGGTATAGTGAGGCAGTTGCCCCGCCGGCCCGCGCTGACAGGTTGTTGATGTGTTCCCGAAAAGTAAGACCCTTATCGAGCTTCACTCCCAGGTAGGAGATGGAGTTTACCCATTCAATCCTTCTTCGCAGATAGGTGAATGTGGGGAGATTGGCGGGGAATCGGCGCTTAGTAAAAAGTATGGCGCGGCTTTTCTCCGGGTTAATGGACAATCGCCAACGCCTGCACCATTCTTGGATGAGGCGGAGGTGTCGCTGTATTGGGAGGAAGGTTCTGTTAGGGTGTCTGTTTGTTGTGTAGAGCAACACGTCGTCAGCATACTGGGCTATGTTGACGTGCTGCTCTGTGGGTAGGTCGGCCACGGAGACGCTGAAGAGCGTGGGGGATAGAACAGAACCTTCGGGGACTCTGCCTCGAATTGGCCTGCGTGTGGATTTATTCCCCGCCACTGAGACCACAAAGGATCTGTGTTTAAGGAAGGAGTGTATTAGATGTATGAGTCGTGTAGGTAGCTCCAGCTGGATGAGTTTCCGGAGGAGACCGGTATGCCAGATCGTAGAGAAGGCCTTCTCAACGTCCAGCGAGACCGCGGCGGTGTAGGCCTTATCCTGGTATCCCAGGGCGGCAGCCTCCACTACACGCAGTAGCTGCTGGGGTGTTGAGTGGCCGGCCCGGAACCCAAACTGATGAGGTGGGATGGCTTGAATGTCCCCTAAGGTTGGGGACAAGCGGGCGAGTATTAGCCTCTCGAATACCTTCGAGAGTACCGGTAGGAGGCTAATGGATCGGTAGTTGGCAGGATGTACCGGGTCTTTCCCTGGCTTCAGTATGCAAATCACCCGGGCCTCTTTCCACTCGCGTGGGAAGTGGCTGAGGGCGAGACACATATTGAAGACCTTGGTCAGGTAGAGCACGGCCTTGAAGGGAAGGTGGCGGAGCATGACAGGTGTTATCCCGTCAGGCCCCGCGGCCTTTTTGTGGTTGAGGCGTCGGAGTACGCCCTGGACTTCGCTGGGTTTGACAATAGGGAGCCGATCCGCGTCTTCGAAAGGGCGTCGGAGGTATCGACGAACCTCCCTACGTACACGGTCGGAGAAGTCTAGGTCCTGCGGGTCATCTCTCGGCCGCATGGTCCTCTCCAGGTATTCAGCAAACGCATTTGCTTTGGCTTGGGGTTCATAGGCCAGGCCTTGGGTGCCATGGATTGGGGAGGTGTGGGACCCACCTCGGTTTCTGAGTCGTCTGGCAATCCGCCACACGTCGCCGTCACCTAGGTTCAGACGAGACATCGTGTCCTCCCACGCGCGCACTCTGTGCTCGCGCAGTCGGAGACGCACCTCGTGGCGTAAACGCCTGAGAAGCGCTAGGTTGTGCGGTGTGCGGCGCCTCTGACAGAGTCTGCGAGCCGCCCAAGAGTGGCGGATGAGCAAAAGTAGCTCTAGGGGCAAGACGGGGTGAAGAGGAGCTGGGGTGTGGACGGTGAGGTTGTGGACCGTTCGCTTCATCACAGAGGTGAAGGAAGTGACCGCCGCCTCGAGGGTTGGTATGTTGGTGATGTTGGGGTTAGCTGGGATGGAGCCATTCAGGCAACTCTTGACACAGTCCCAGTCGACGTTCCGGTGTTGAGCTGGGACCTCTTGGCTGGCGACCCGGGTGTTGGTGGTAGCCAACACTGGGTTGTGGTCGGAATGAAGTGCGTTGATGGATGTGAGTGATACGTGGTATGGAAAGTGTTTGATGATCGCGAAGTCTATGACAGATGGCCGCCCCAGACCTCGCGGGTAATGGGTGGGTTGCCAGGGGCCCTCAACTCTAAGCTGAGGGTCCGCGTCAACCATGTGGACTATGTCGTTGCCTCTTCTGTCCGCACGGGGGCCGCAATGCCAACGCGGATGCTCGGCATTTAGGTCCCCGGCCAGAATGACATGTGGGTGTAGGGCAAGGATGGAGAGGTAGTCGTTTGCAACGAAGTGCCTCTGGGGTGGGTGGTATGCAGACACCATCAGGACCTCAATACCGCCGAGGTGGATACAAGTAGCCGTGGCCTCAGGGGTTTGAAGTGGAGTGAGCTGGATGGGTTTGTGGACCACACTGTTCTTCACGAAGATCGCGGTGCCGCCCCCACGGCGGCCGACGCGGTCCGATCGGAGACAGTGATAGCCCTGGAGTCCGGATGTGAGGTTCTGGTGGAGATGCGTTTCTGAAACCAGGATGAGGTCAAGTGCATGCTCGCCAGCAAAATGGTGGAGCTCATTCTCCCTTCCGGCCAAACCGCACGCGTTCCAGAGCGCGAACCTGAACGAGGTATTCACCCTAGTTCGAGCTGCCATTCTGGGTGGCGCAGGTAATGGTGGTGAGGAGAGCGAGACCTTCCATGGCAACAGCCATTTTGCTGGCTTGGTCGGTGGCGGTGAGGAATTTCACCAACAGCTCGCAGAGCCTCTGGCCGTGGTTTTGCAGCAGCTGCTGCAACCACGCCATCACCTCTGGGTACTGTGGTGTGGGAGGGGTAGGGGTTTGTTGTGGAGGTGGAATGATGGAAGGGTTGGTCGGTGCCGGTGTCTCTTCGGCCGCGACCTCCCTCGGCTGACGGGCGGGCGTAGGGTTTCTACGCTCGCTCTGAGCTTCGGAGACGGTAGCAGGCCTCCGAGAGTGACGGCGCTTACCCTCCCTTTGTGGAAGGGGGGCCGCGGGGGGTGCTGGAATGGCACAACTTCCTCTGGATAACCATCAACAACTGGCCATACTCTCGGTGAACGGGCGAATGGCAGAGTTCTGTTTCTCTCCAGTGTCACAATGTGTGGAAAATATTACGGGAAGACAGAAAGATGTCGCGGCAACCTTTGTTGAACCATTGGTGGTACGAAAAAAGGTTTCCTCCAATCTCAACTATTTTTATCATTGTTAGCTATCCTTTTGTTAGTGAATACCTTCACTATGTCAGTGTTATATGAGGCTCGGTGCAAAAGAGCCAGCTTTTAAACACGAAAGGAATATCCTAGAAACATATTCCTTAGTCTAGCAGCACAATATTTCTCGGAATGCTAGAAATGGAACGCAATTAAGAAGGTATTTTGTATTCGTAGCCTTTTCTTGAACTTAACGTCGTACATACTGGCATGTATGTGTAAAAAACACTCTGTATTACAGATATAAAGGTCTGCAAAGTGGGAGCGGTATACGAATTTGTTAGAAATCCGTCATCCTTATTACCAGCATACAATGTCCGCCTGCGGATATTTCGGTAAAAGCAGGTGCCAGGCAGGTAATCTTCAGACTTGTGATTCATTACGGTGCGACATAACAAACATAATACCGTACGAACTTGCAATCATTTAATAATACACAAATGATGGGCCACTAGATCGATGTAACCATGAAACCTAAATGCTTACCCTGGATTCCATAAAAGTTTACTGCTTGTTGGCATTTTACCAACATTCTCAGTCCGCGCGTACATAGCAGGAAGGGGTGTGTGCAGTGTTGCCATTCTTGTTGGAGCGAAAGAAGTAAACGCAAACTGGACAAAAAAAGGAGAATAAACTAGAATTTCGAATGGCACTTCAACAGGAACGACCCATGACACTCCTTCGTCCTTATACAGGGGAACACAAAAATTGTGGGTAATACGTATCATTTATTTATCACCTTTAAGTGTTGAACAAATACATTTTTTCGTCTTTCAGCGTCCCCCACTACCTGGCACAGATTCCCCCCCCCCCCCACCTCCGTTCAGTCACTGCATTGGTCACACACGCACGCACGCGCGCGCGCACACACACACACAGACAGAACCTTAGAACAGTATTATGAAATATGTATCCGCGAAATCGCCTCATGGTCGTGCACATTAAGATCATAATTAGCCTGCCTTCAGCTTAGGAATCTGAGCACGCAACACAAAAATTATGTCACATGTTTTATGTTTGGGTCCTTACAAAAAAAAAAGTAGATCTGCCAACACTGGGTGTGTGGAGCGTTCTGTCATTGTTGTTCGACCAAGCAGTGATGTACGTATGTTAGGAAACCTAGGGCTACATTTTTACGTGAAAAAGACAAGGTTTTGAAGTATATAATACAAATATTCTATACATAGCTCTAAATTATTTTGACCAAACATTTTTCCCGATCCGCCATGTTTTAAAGTCCAGCAACGTGTTTAAGTCATCCTGCGCTTCACTTTAACCACATTGTGGTACACCACACTGGTACTTTATTTCCTCTGGCTTGCATTTTGTATGAAATTTACTCCTTACATTTCATTTTTGCTCGTATTTTTATGTAAATTTGCGTACATAATCTCAAATGTGTCATCTAAAGATTCAAATATGCATTTGACGATTGCTCTACTCATTGGCTCACAATAAATAATTTACGCTGAAAAGAAAAGGCTTTTTAATACCAAATTCATTAAAAAACGTGTTTTTCTGCAAGTAATAACATCAACTTCAATTTATTTTCTGTTTACTCACGTATCAGAAAAGGCTATTGGTATATTTCTGTAAAAAAATGTAAAGACCGTTCTAAAAAATGAACTTTTTTCGCTAGTTAAAGCTATTTAATTCTATTATCTGAGAAACTGTCTGAGCTTCAACATCGACCTTTAGCACAATCTTTATTTATTCATATTAAGCGTAGCAATTTTCAAGTAAGCGGATGTGTGCGTGAGTGAGTGAGTGAGTGAGTGAGTGGGTGAGTCAGTGGGTGAGTGAGTGGGTGGTTGAGTGAGTGAGTGGGTGGTTGAGTGAATGAGTGGGTGAGTGGGTGGTTGAGTGAGTTAGTGAGTGAGTGAGTGAGTGAGTGAGTGAGTGGGTGGGTGGGTGGGTGGGTGGGAGGGTGAGTGAGTGAGTGAGTGAGTGGGTGGGTGAGTGGGTGGGTGGGTGGGTGAGTGAGTGAGTGAGTGAGTGAGTGAGTGAGTGAGTGAGTGAGTGAGTGAGTGAGTGAGTGAGTGAGTGAGTGAGTGAGTGAGTGAGTGAGTGAGTGAGTGAGTGAGTGAGTGAGTGAGTGGGGTTCAAGGGCCCGTCGAAAACTAAGTCATTTGAGCCCGAAGACAAGTCTTCAAGTCTAAAACATTCACAAACTTATGGGTTTAAAAGGCAAAAGGCAAACACAAAATGATAAAGGTTAAAACGTTAAAAATGAATGTTGGTCTGGGTGGCTCAGTTGGTTACACGCTGGCCTGTTGATCCCAAGGTCGCGGGTTCAAATGCGGTCCAGACCGATGATTTCTAAGTGTGCTTAAAAACGAAAGCTCCATGTCAGTAGATTTACTGGCATGTAAAAGAACTCCTGCGAGACAAAATCCCAGCACACCGGCGACGCCGATGTGATCCTGGCAATTGACAGCGTCGTTAAACAGCAAAATATTATTATGATTATTATGATTATGATGATTATTATTATTATTTCGATGACGACGACTATTATCATCATTATCATCATCACCATCATCAATAATCATCATCATCATCGTCGTCGTCGTCGTCGTCATCGTCATCGTCATCGTCATCGTCATCGTGATCATGATCATGATCATTATTATTATTATTATTATTATTATTATTATTATTATTATTATTATTATTATTATTATTATTATTATTATTATTATTATTATTATTATTATTATTATTATTATTATTATTATTATTATTATTATTATTATTATTATTATTATTATTATTATTATTATTATTATTATTATTATTATTACTATTGTTGTTGTTAAAATGAATAGTAAGAATGTTAAAACGTTAAAAATGAATGTTAAAACAGTTAAGACGTTAAAAGGCTAAAAACAAACAGTAAAACAATACAAATGAGTAATCATATTCGAAAACAGTAAAACTAAAAGCCCAAAGATAAAACGCAACTTGAACTTGTTTCGCGAACCCTATGTTGGAGACGAACCGCAGTGCCTTATTGACAGTAACTGGGTTGTTGCCCAAAATGGAACGCAGTAAAACACCCAGACCAACGGATTGGCGCTCTTGAGTGTAATGCGGACACCCTAGGAAAACGTACTACACGGAGAGTTGGACGCTGCACGGTGTAAACGGATGTAAAATTGAAAAAGTTAGAAAATTCAGTCCCAGTGTCCCTTAACTGTAGCTGAAGCAATGTGTGCAAATATTGCGGAGCTGCTTCGGAGAAGAACTGTGGGTATGTCATTTGAAAACATTGCTCCAAGTTATAGATATATTGATATGTAAATAATGTAGAAGTGTGAACGTCAAACATAACGCTACTACATGCGCGAAAAGGTAAACAGATACACATCTCCTCCTTGCTATACATACTCCAAATGTGAAGCCCAGTAAAATGCCCCCCAAACTGCGGGGGCGGCAAAAATGGAAGTAAGTGTACAATAAATACACTTACCTCGTATGCCTTTACAGTGTTGGGAGTACTAGAACATTTTAAAATCAAATCAATATAAATCAGTGAAACAGAACCAAGTAATTCTACGTACCATAATGATAAAATAGTATATATAGCTTACCAACCCTAATGTTATCATTTTGGCTTCCATTCGAACAAAATTTATGATAATTTAAGAACCCCGTGTGTATCATCTGCAACAGAAATTCACTGAACTTCATTGGTAAATTTTGGGGCATGCATTGCACTAACTTGCAAACTCCTATTTTTCTACCTTCTTCATATTAGTTGAGATACAGATTTGCAGAAATTACCTTATTCCTTATTGCCTTGTAGGTACAACGAAAATATGGGAGGCTTTGAGCCATAGTCAAATCATTTAAACCTTTGAGATCCGCTTCTCTTTGCACGGTTAATGTAGAAAAAAATGAACAACGATGTTACATTTGACGAAAGGTATGTTTTCGCAAAACTGGCACAAGGAATATCTCCGAAATGCTTCACTCTATAAAAAATTATTCGGACATAAACTGTGTATTTTAGCGCTATCTAAATTTTTGTATAGTAAGATTCTGTATATCTCTCACGCTTTACGAGTTATTCAAAATTAATTTAGAGCAAACAGGACTATATAGGCTGTAGCCAACATATACTGTTTATTTGTCTTAAAAATATCTTAAACATATGTCATTTTAATGAAAATCGTTACAGCCATTTTCAAGAAAATCAAAATTTTCGATAAATGTTCCATGTAAAGGATAGTTCAGAGATGGATCAATTTTCTTCAAAATCCGCCTGTCGCATCCTTGAAAGACATTAAACTTAATTCCAACTTTGGTTTTTATCCAACTTTTCGTTTTTCAGGTACGCTGTCCACAGACTGACAGACATACAGATACACACACGGACCTTTTTCTAACAATCTGCATTCACATGACTTTCTCTACTCTTGTACTACTTCTTCGTGTTAGTTGAGATAAAAATTTGTACAAATTATCTTATTGCTTATTTCCTTGTGGGTGCAAGGGGAATATTAGAACACGGTAGGTTTTGAGCGATAGTCAAATCGTTTAAAGCATTTGCACCTTAACATATTAAAAAATCTGATGTGTTGCACTCACATGACTTTCTCTACTCTTATACTAACCATTCTTACAAACTCTTATTCCTATATCTTCTTCGTGTTAGTTAAGATAAACATTTCTACAACTTATCTAATTGGTTACTTCCTTGTAGGTACAAGGGGAATATGGGAATACAGTAGGCTTTGTGCGATAGTCAAATGTTTTAAAGCTTTGAAATTCTGTGTCTTTGCACACTTAACATATAAAAAATGAACAACGATGATCCATTTCACGAAAGTTCTAAGTTTTCCGAAATTCACACACATAACAAGGAATATCTCCGAAATGGTTCACCCTACAAGAAAATTTATTCAGATATAAATTGTTTATTTTAGCAAGATCTACATTTTTTGTAGAGTATGATTTGGTCTATCTCTAACGGTTTACTAGTTATGCAAAAGTCGTCCAGAGTAAATACGACATCAGGGGCTATAGCCAGAAAATTCAAGATATACATTTCATTTGTCATCAAATTATCTCAAACATATGACATTTTAATCAAAATCGTTAGAGCCATTTTCAAGAAAATCAAAATTTTCTAAACATTTCCCATGTAAGGGGTAGTTTAGGGTGGGGCTATTTTCTTCAAAATCTTTGTGTCGTATCCTTGAAAGACATTAAACTTAAATACCAACTTTGGTTTTTAACCGACTTTTCGTTTTTGAGTTATGCTGTCCACAGACTGACAGACACACAGACTCACAGACACACAGACTGACACACAGACACACACACGGACCCTTTTCTAAAAATGCTTTTTTTTGATTCAGGGGATCTCAAAACATATATTTCCGGTGAAATCTCGACATCAAATTTTTGGGTAGAATACAATACTTCCCCTACTTACCAGCAGAGGAAGTAAAAATGAACAACGATGTTCCATTTCACGAATGTTTTAAGCTTTCCGAAACTGACACATGGAATATCTCTGAAACGGTTCACTCTACAGAAAATTTATATGGCATAAAATGTGTGTTATAGCGAGGTCTACTTTTTTGTATAGTAATATTTTGTCTATCTCTTACGATTTAAGAGCTATTCAAAAGTCATCCAGAGTAAATAGGACTACATAAACTATAGCCTGAAAATTCAATATAGACATTCCATGTGTCACAAATATCTTAAAGAAAAACAAAATTTTCAAATAAATTTCCATGTAAAGTGTAGCTTTAGTCCCGGTACAACACCCCATGAAGAGCCAAGCCTTACCGCCCAGCCACTGTGTCTCCCACCTGAGCCCACTACAGGCGTCATTGGTGGGGTGCAGTACTGGAGGGTGGTACGTGGTCAGGGTCCCGATCCCTTCCGGCCAGTTATGCGGTCTTCACGACCTAGGGCCGCTACTTTTCCATCAAGTAGCTCATGAATTGGTCCTCCCGGGACTAACGAGGCTGAGTGCATCCCGTGCCAGACCTCCCAGTGGGGATAAAATCCCCATGTTGGTACCGGGGATCGAACCCGAGTCCTCCACGCCAGAGGAAAGTGCACTACCAACTGCGTTTTTGAGTTATGCTGTCCACAGACACAGACTGAGAGACAGACATACACAAATATACACACACACGGACCTTTTTCTAAAAATGCTTTCTTTTTATTCAGGGGGCCTCAAAATGTATTTGCGGTGAAGTCTCGACATCGAATTGTTGGGTGGAATACAATGTTTCCTCTACTTACTAGTAGAAAAGGTAAAATGTTGATTTTGGCAGTACCATTATCTGAACATTGAAGCGGTATTACTGCTTCCATGCTCTCGTTCGGCTATACTAAGTGGAATGGTTTCTCTGACGCGGCTGCTCTGCATGGACCTTAATTTCTGGGTATGCGTGAGTATTTTCACGTAAAAGCCAGAACTCTCGTTGAATCACTTTTATACTCAATTAAAGTAATGTTGGAGATTTGTCGATCGCTATTAGAATTATTACGTCGTTATTGCGTCTTTACAAGAACCAAAGATTATTTAGTGTATCATGTAACGTGATGCCCAAACAAATTAAAATGCACGTATGTGCAACTCCTCCGACGACTTCTAGGCACGCATGAACTGTGTCCTCACACTCGAGGGTCCGGAAGGCAAGTCTGTGAGACTGACCTGAACACTAGGGGGTCTGGAAGGTAAGTGCTGCTTTCCACGCTCGCGGTAATAAGTCACCTTGCAATTTCCCCTCATTTACCCCTTAAGTTGCCGCGCCAGACTCAGCGTCATGACGCTATCAAGGCCTTCACTTCCTAATTGCCTTTTGCACTGGCAGCGGAGTTTCGCTGAAGTACACGTGGCCTTACCTTGTTTTCCTGGTTCAGTGCACCTGCGCTAGCCGATTTCCAGGAAAACTGGTCCTACGGGGTTTTAGCCTGATTACCTGGCGCTTGCCGCTAACTACCTGGCTGTAACACTCTGCGCCTTTCCGACGATTTTAAGCGTGAACAATATTCCCATGTCTGTACCTTTTATAGATGCGATGATTTTAATATTTCCCGATTATTTAATTCTGCCACTCTTCTCGGATTATTTCCATAACTATGGCGTTCACCATTTCGGCTTCAAGTTGTTACATTTCGCTCCAAAAATATATAATAAACTTTCTAGGAAAAGAAGAAACGTCAGGATAGCAACTGCAGTACACACTCGCCGTGACCTTTCTTGTCGACAACATCCCATCTCACCTGCCATGACAATTCACCATTACATAGTGAGTACCCCAATTTGGAAATGGCCGAACTACTGCAAATGAAATTACTATAAAGCCTAACGCTTAGAACTGTGAAATAATTAACGAACTAACACGGAGAACTTGTGGTCTTGGAAATTCAGTTCGGGATGAGGCTTTGCAGCTTAGCAGTATACCTTAAGGGCGTTCACTCAATAAAGTAATAAAGCGCACTAGCCAGAGGTTTCCGAGGAAAAGGGCTCTAACGTTTTAAGTGCAGCTCATATACTGGTCAATTATTACGCCATGCCAGCACAGCAAAGTGACTGAGTTTGGAGCGAAATCACATGTCACGAGGGCGACTCGAGTTTGATGCTACCTCGGGTAGCATTTTTACTTTCTCTACTGGTAAGTAGAGGAAGTATTGCGCTCCACCCAAAAATTTCAATCTTGAGATTTCAAAGGAAATATGTTTTCAGACCCGTTGAATTCAAAAGAGCATTTATAGAAAAAGGTCCGTCTGTGTGTGTGTGTGTGTGTGTGTGTGTGTGTGCGTGTGCGTGTGCGTGTGCGTGTGTCAGTTTGTGTGCCTGTCAATCTATGGACAGCATAACTCAGAAAACGAAACATCGGTTAAAAACCAATTATATTTAAGTTTAATGTCTTTCAATGATGTGACACTAAGATTATGAAGAAAATTCCTCCAACTTAAACTAGCCTTTACATGGAACATTTTTCGAAAATTTTGATTTTATTGAAAATGGCTCTAACGATTTTGGTTAAAATACCGTATGTTTGAGATACTTTTATGACAAATGAGATATATATCTTGAATTTTCTGGCTATAGCCCATGAAGTCCTGTTTACTCTGGATAACTTTTGAATAATTCGTAAACTGTAAGAGACAGACAAAATCTTACTATACTATAAATGTAGATCTCGCTAAAACACACAGTTTATGTCTCAATAAATTTTTTGTAGAGTGAAGCATTTCGTAGGTATTCATTGTTATTTGTGTGTGTTTTGGAGGACTTATACTTCTGTCAAATGGAGCATCGCTATTCATTTCTTCATATGTATATTTGCCGTGAAAAGAGAACGGAATCTCAATAATATGGTAAGCATACTTGTTTAAATATTTTATGGATAAAATTCTGCTAAAATTTTAATTCATGAACTTTAAGTACTAACATATATCGTGCCCTGAAATCAATTTATGATATACCCTATGCGACTCCCACAAACACACACCACATGACTGACATTTTACGTTTAAAAATAAGCTTTAATAATATACCTCCATAAATTTAAAATAATCTGTAAAGATTCTTTTAACGTTTGAAATCTCTAAACATGAGTATACTACAACGAATCACAAAAACGTAATGAAACCATCTTTGATTATTTCTATTTGGCCTGAATAGCTTAACCTCACATGGTATTAAGTTGTTCAATGCACTACTTGTAGGGCTAAAAATTGCAAGGGTATAACGTTTTAAAAGAAAAGAAATTGAAACCTGAAAGAAATAATACTTTGACACATCAAAAATTACATTTACGGAACTCTTTATGTGATGACTTTGTCAGTCCAAAATATGCTTATACACACAATAATAGAATTTAAAATATTTTAAATTATTATATATGATACACTATATTCTCTCTTAGTGCTATTGAATTATGTGAAACCATTTCTGCTGATCTCGTCTTGTTAAGTGATAGTGTAATTACGAGAAGTTCTTTTTACAATATTGTATACTAAATTTAGATAGACCTATTTCTGCAGGATTATTTCATTTGTATTGTTCCCAGATGATGAGCTCTGACTCAGGAAACATCGTAAAATAAACTAAAAGATATCTAAAGTGCCACATTATTTTCAGTGTTAACCCTTATTCCAACTATTCCTGCAAACGCTTACTCCCCTATCTAATGTTAATCAAGATACACATTTATGGAAATGGTTTTATTAGGTAAAATGGAGGTAGGGGAGTCTATAGGTTTATGTGATATATATTCAAAGGGCGGATCACTATGTGATGGCTTTGATACTCTGTTTGTTCTCATGAACGGGAAAAACATTCCTGAAGTGCTACATTCACATGACTTTCTCTACCTATAACTATTCTTAAAGAAAGCGTATTCTTCTATCTTCTACCTACTTCAGGCTAATGTTTCTATAACATATTTCCTTGTAGCTAAATGGAATTGGAGGAATGCAGTGATTGTCAAGTTTTAAGAGATGGTAATCGTGTGTTGGTTTTGAAATTTCATTCTCTTTACATGATCAGGAGAGAAAAGAGCGAATAAGGTCGTCCCCTTTAAGAAAAGTATGAATATTTTAAAATTGAAGCCAATAACGAAGAATATATTGGAAATGATGTAGTTAACAGGGAAAGGAAAATAATATGTATTTTAATGATATTTACATTTTTGTGTAGTGAGATTTTGTCTATCTCTTACTTTTTATTAGTTATATAGAATTAATTTAGATAAAGAGGACTGTGGCGGCTATTCGTCGAAAATTCGGGATGTTTAACACCCACACTTCATTTGTCATGAAAATATCTTGCATTACAGATATTTTACTTGAAACGCATTCCTAAGAGAACTTTTGATAAAATAAAAATTTTGGAAAAATGTTTCATGTAAAGGGTGCCTTGAGATAAGTTGTATGTCTCCCTATCTTTTTAAGTCCCTTTTGAAAATCCCGAATTTTCCAAAACCCATACATAGTATTTTACCACATTTTGTTTTATGTAAAGAAGTGTGGTGGCAAAATGTAGTCGTTCTTTAATTGTGCAATTTGAACACAAATTCGAGTTATGTTATAAAAATGCTTCTTACGGTGCAATTTTCATATTTTAAACATTTCAGGTGTGTATTCCATATTGAAGTAGACGCTAAGTTTGCTAGGAATGTTTTCCAAATTATTGGTTCTAAGAAATAAGTTTTGTTCAATTGTGAGTTTCGAGGTTCGCATTACTTATTAAACCTGGGCGAGTGTCCTGGCGCAGAACATTAGCGTGCGTACACTAATAACTAAATGCACAAATATTACAATAGGGAAAATCTCACCAGAAGGTTTAACCACACAAACTGGCCTGAAATTCTGCTTTGTACTTTTTCTAGAGCACGTCAATATCTAAATTAATTTAGAAACATATTAGCATATGTGGAACCGATTTTGCAGAAACACTTCTAGAAATTTTGGAGAAAAATGTGAGAAATAGCTTATATAAGAAAAGCCTAAATGCACAAACGGGCTCTCCAGTCAGGAATAATTAAATCGACATGTAACATTCTCATTTTCACTCCGATAACAAAGACCTTTACACAAAAACGTTCCTAGAGAATTGGACATAATAAATTAAAAAACTGAATTGTGATATCTTTAAAAAATATTGGAATTTCACAACATTTATCTTGTGCAATTGATAATATGTATAAACATACAAACATAAATATACAATTTAATGACAATATAAGCTCCGAACACGGAACAGTAAATATAAGTGTCAAGCAGGGCTACTCAATGCATGAACGCAATGATTAAAGGCTGGCAAAAGCATAACCCACGAATTTTTTTATTGATAACTCACCGCTAAATATGTTGATGCATGCAGATCATCAAGCTATGTCAGACAACTCAGAAGATAATTTGTAAAGGGCAGTACATAAATTATCACTGATGGCAAAAGAATACGACCTAGAAATTTCAATAGATAAAACCAAACAATGAGTTTCAGAGGATAGAACCATTTTTTATCTAAAATCTCCATCAACAGTATTATTGGACTTTAGCTTTCTGGACTGTAATATCTCTTACCTCAATCAGAGGCACACAGAGATCAAACTAGTCCAATTACAACTCCTATACACAATCAAGAAAACACTAGTCAACAAAGTCAGACCAGAGACTATTTTCAAATTTTACAAAGTGATGGCAATCCCGACTTTACTTTATGGATCAGAAACGTGGGCATTAACCACAAACTTAGACGAATAGAGGCTACTGAAATGAAATTATTCAGACCTTTAGCAAGTGATACTTTGTATGATCACTAAAGCTACAATTCTTAGTCACCTAACCGTGTGCATGGGGCTGTTTCGTGCAGTGCTGATGGCTGGCCTCTCGGTCTGGGCGAACACGCTCACGGCATAACTGACACTGCTACACACGATGCGGTACTAAAAATGGTGGCTTTAATGATCACAAAATAAATGAAATAAGAGAAGAAGTACATGTCGTACACATAACAGGAACCCATCAGCACGTATAGAAATAATTGGTATCAACAAATATTGCGACTGCAGGAAGACAGACTACCCCAAAGACTCTACAACTACAGACCAAGAGGGAAAAGGCATCTTGGAAAACCAAAGAAACGCTGGAGAGACCAACTTCCAATCCGAAGCTTAACAGTTGATGACGACGACGATGACGATGATGATGAACATGATGACAATGGATTGTGATTTGTCATAACTTTTGCCCAATTTTCACGAATTTAGCTTATGCAAGCATGGAAAGAATGAACATAAACAGACAATAGTGTAGCAACAATTTCAACTTGCGGATACATTTATAAAATGCATATATGGTGGATGCATACTGTAACAAATTTAGCACATCTTTTTATTTTCTCAAGCTTCAAGTACAGCCATACTACTCGTTTCTGTCTCTTAATCTTTCCAAACTCTCACACCATACTAGTTTCTGTCTCTTAATCTTCAACAACTCAAAACTGTCTCCATAGCAACCTCTTGAAAATCAAAGAGTCTTAATGACATGGAGAAGCCATGTCACACTGCTCCCTCCTCAGAGCTGGTCGTCCCGACCAGCACTATCACTGCGGCATCTCCCTTGCGCCCCGGTGGATTAACCCATCGAACCTCTTCTCCTGGTGGTCCACGAGGGCCTGGTGGTCCTGGTATACCTTGAGGTCCTGGCTTTCCTCTAGCTCCCTGTGGCCCTTCTACACCCTGTGGTCCAGTTTCTCCTCGAAGACCCCGTTCTCCTGCTGGTCCTGGAGGTCCATTTGGACCAGGTGGCCCTGGAAGACCTGGTGCCCCTGGAGTTCCCGGAGGTCCTGAAGGTCCTACAGGTCCCTTATCTCCCGGTCTTCCTGCAATACCAGGTGTTCCTGCTTTACCTGGTGCTCCCTCTGGTCCCTGTTCTCCAATTGGTCCCGGTGGTCCTAGAGGTCCTGCAATACCTTGTGGTCCTGGAGGTCCTTCACTGCCTGGCTTCCCTGGTGGACCTGTCTCACCTTGTGCACCTCTCTGACCTCTGAGGCCAGCAGGTCCTGTTGGGCCGGGTAATCCTGGAAGTCCTCTGTCTCCTGGAGGGCCCTGTGGACCAGGTTGTCCTGGAGCTCCATGTTGTCCTTGAGAGCCTGAGTCACCCTTAGGTCCTTCAGGTCCTGGTGCACCAGCTTGTCCTGGAGGTCCTGGATTGCCCTGTTCACCTTTCATTCCTGGGAACCCACGTTCACCCTTCATTCCAGGCAAGCCTACCAGACCCTGAGGGCCAGGGAATCCTTGTAAACCTTGAGGGCCAGTAGGACCTCGCTCTCCAGGGGGCACGATCCTAGGTATCGCTGTTGGATAGTGTCCCTTGGTCCAGGTAGGACGATGTATGCCATCCTGCTTCGAAATTCTGCAACAGTACCGCTGGTCTTGACGGTCCCTCGTCCAGTTGCCCTTCTTCCTGGTGTGTTGACGGGCCATCCTGCGCACTTTGAAACGGCTCACTGGGTACCATGTCCGCCGACCTCTCTGGCGCACCTTCGCAGCCACCTTGCTTCCGATGGGTCCGGCAACAAACCCCACCACATCCGCGCGAGTCGCGTCCACCGCTGCACTCGTGTTCACTCGTGCTCGGCACGGCCTCTCCTGTATCCTGCCGTCCACGATGATGTCCACCATTCTTCCGTTCACGGCACTATGCGTCAGGTGATTGGATGGCCCCGACGGTCCCCCCATGTCACACGCCAAGTCGGTTCTCGCGTGTTGCTCGTTTGCTTGTGCGCTTCCCTGCTGATCGTCCGAAACGGGCGCAACTGTCGCCTCGGCCACTAGGTGCTCCCTCCCCGGCTCCGCGCTATTCCGTCTGCCCCTGGCATCCAGTACTTTGACGCTCTCGTCAACTCTTACTACCAGGGCGCCAAGACGTTCCCCGTCGTCCTCCACGACGTCCACGTGCTGGCAGAGGTCTTCCACCTTTTCGCCGAGTTGTTCTACGTCTTCCGTCACGCCAATCCGTTCGCCGAGTTGTTCCACGTCTTCCGTCACGCCAATCCGTTCGCCGAGTTGTTCCACGTCTTCCCTCATATCATCCGAAACGGGCGCAACTGTCGCCTCGGCCACTAGGTGCTCCCTCCCCGGCTCCGCGCTATTCCGTCTGCCCCTGGCATCCAGTACTTTGACGCTCTCGTCAACTCTTACTACCAGGGCGCCAAGACGTTCCCCGTCGTCCTCCACGACGTCCACGTGCTGGCAGAGGTCTTCCACCTTTTCGCCGAGTTCTTCCACGCCTTCCGTCACGCCAGCCAGTTGCTCGTCAATTTTCGCCAATAGCTCCGTCTTCATCTCTTTCAGCTCGGCAGCGAGGTTGTCGTTTCTCGTTTCCATTTTGGCAAATAATTCTTTCATCATTGCCATCATCCTGGTTTCCGAATCTCCCTCCATCTTGGTTCTAACGTTGCAACTTCTAACGACGATGTAATGAAACTAGAAGCAACTCGACGAATCCCACTTCCTGACACCAAATGTAACAAATTTACCAAATCTTTTTTTTTTCTCAAGCTTCAAGTACAGCCATACTACTCGTTTCTGTCTCTTAATCTTTCCAAACTCTCACACCATACTAGTTTCTGTCTCTTAATCTTCAACAACTCAAAACTGTCTCCATAGCAACCTCTTGAAAATCAAAGAGTCTTAATGACATGGAGAAGCCATGTCACAATACGAAGCCGGTTTTCAGCTCTGGTTAATTTCTAGTACAGAGAAGTGTGTTTAGGATGTTTTTGTGAACTACGCTTTTTTAAGCTTTTGTGTAGTAAATTATAACTTTAAAAAAGTATTTAATGTAATTCCGCAAGTTATATCCGCAAATGCAGAGCGCGCAATTACATTTAACTTCCACTTGTAGCTTTAATACTACATTTCTGTGAAAATTCATGTACCTTTGCCCTTTCCGTAGGGAAACAGAATCACGTTTTCTATTTTTATCGGTCCCCTCTTACCCACAATAAAAATGCACCATCGAGGAGCTACAAAGGGGCAGAAGGAAAAAGAAGGAATGAGAGAACGGCAGTTAAACTGTTATTTATGTGATTTTTGAGACTCGACCAGGTGGGTGTGTTTCTCTATACATAGGCTATAAACAACGGAGGCAAAAACACCTAACCATATTCCCTCTTGTTGGATGTAGATGCCAGGATATCTTGCCGCAATAAGGTTTTGGCCGGAGGGAGGGGATTTAAAACACCATTTAGAACCACCTCAGGTGCTGGGTAATTCATTTCCGACTAAATTGCAGCTCGTTGCTTGCAAATCTTCAGCGAACGTGAGTCAAATTCATAACTCCCCCAGCAACTCAGCAGTATAATTTCAGCTGTCCTGAAATGTTCTTTGTAATTTAAATTATATAAATACCACCCTCAGGTAGCTCTATCGAAACATACGCTGTAAATATATTTGCATTTATTTCTGAAAGTCCATAGGGGAAACGTCCTCAGCCCGGACACTTAAACAAAATTATAATTTGCTGAAATGTTATTTAATATCAAATGAGCGTATATGTCCTCAAACACAAGAACAAGAATAACACTAACATAAGAATGAGTATTATAATCACAAGAATTCGAGATCAAATATAAATTAAGTAATTACCCTGAAGTTTACTACAAGGGAACAGGGTAGTTAACCCTGGACAAGACTTTCAGTTCTTCACTCCCTCGACCTATTCTTTTTGCACAACTATTCTTACAAATACACATATAACTGTTAATATGTCCTTCGAATCCATGTAGTTCATTCTTCACGTTCTCATGCTTTACAGCAGGGGTCGGGGAATCTATACCGACTGATTGATGTGACGCAATATCACCGTCAGGGGTAAGTAATACATCGCCCTGTTTCTACCCTCCCTCTTTCACTCAACATACGTTCAAACGAAAACAAGCAGTGGTAGACACCGCATCGATAAACATGGCTCTTTCGAAACCACGAAAACGCAAAGAAACCTTCCTATTCCAGAGAAGTGGGGAGAACAGTATTTTTACTGCGCTATGGGTGAAAATGTGAAATGTCTGTTGTATCTATTTGAAAGTTTTGATTGGTGTTTACAAGTTAAACATTAAACGACATTACGAACGTTATCACAAAGACCACAGCCAAGTCACAAGTGCGAAATATTAAGGTGTTTTAAAATAATATTGTAAAACCAATCTTTGTCCGTAAATGTAACAATACAATTTAAATATTCAATGAAGCTTCGCAGTCTACTGAAGAAGGGAATTACAACCTATCTACTGTAAGTTTATGAAACTTTAAATATCGTTGTCTCAAACCGCAGTTACAAATTGAGGTTGCGAATTTACAAAGACAATTTTGAAATTACAATTATAAATCAAGGCTGGTTTACTTTTATGTGGAGAACTTGATATGACAATTGAACCCGAAATTTTGAACGCCATAATTATAGAAATAATACTGCTTCACGTGACAGAATTAAATAATCGGGAAATATTAAAATCATCGCATGTATAAAAGGTACGGACAAGGGAATATTGTTCACGGTTAAAATTGTCAGAAAGGACACATCATGTTACAGACAAGTCATTAGTGGCAAGCGCCAGGTAGTCAGGCTAAAACCCTGTAAGGCAAGTTTTCCTGGAAATCACTTAGCGCAGGTGTGCTCAACCAGAAAAACAAGGGATGGTCAAGTATGCTTCAGCGAAACACCGCTGCCAGTGTAAAAGGCAATTAAGAGGTGAATGGCGTTGACAGTGTCATGACGCTGAGTTTGGTGCGGAAATTTAAGGGGTAATTGAGAGGAAATCGGAAGGTGATTTATTACCGTGAGCGCGCAAAGCAACCACTTGCCTTCGAGATCTCCGAGTGATCAGGTCAGTCACAGAGACTGACTACAGTAAACAATCTTCGGTCTTAGTACGGAAGCAGTAACGACGTAACAATTCTAATAGCCATCGGCAAATCTTAAACATTACCTTGACTGAGAATAACAGTGATTCAACGAGAGTTCTGGCTTTTATGTGAAAATACTCACGCATACCCAGAAATTAAGGTCCATGCAGAGCAGCCGGAACAGAAACCACCTGAGAAACAGCATTTCGCTTAGTATAGCGGAACAAGAGTAACGAAGCAGTAATACCGCATCACAATGTTTCCGTCTCTCCATTCATTGCCCCACATATTAGAGCTAGGTATAAGCATAGATGTGTGAACAATTTTGCTCTAAACTGAAGATAGTAAAATCTAGAAGCAGACCGTGATTGACACGTGAAAACCTAAATGCTCTGTTTTATGTCAGTACTTATGAATTAATGTTAGCTGTATGCGAAACCATGACGCTCCCAACGAAGTAAAGAATACATTAATGAAAAATCTGATGTGTTGCACTGAAATGACTTTCTCTACTCTTGTACTAACAATTCTTAAAAGTTCTTATTCCTTCTTATTTCTTAGCTTCTTAGCTCTTATTTCTTCGTATTAAGATAAACATTTGTACAAATGATCTTATTGCTTATTTCCTTGTAGGTGCAAGGGGAATACTATAACTTGTACGATAGTCAAATATTTTAAAGCTTTGACATTCCGTTCTCTTTGCACATTTCACATATAAAAATGAAAAACGATGTTTCAATTCGTGAAAGTTTAAAGTGTTCCGAAACTCACACACATAACTAGGAATATCACCGAAATGGTTGAGCCCACAGAAGAAGTTATTCAGATATAAATTGTGTATTTTAGTAAGATGTACATGTTTTCTATAGTATGATTTGCTCTATCTCTTAATGGTTTACCTGTTATGCAAAAGTCGTCCAGAGTAAATATGACTATATAGGCTATAGCCAGAAAATTCAAAATATTCATTTCATTTGTCATAAAAATATCTCAAACATGTGACATTTTAATCAAAATCGTTAGAGCCATTTTCAAGAAAATCAAAATTTTCGAAAACTTTCCATGTAAACAGTAGTTTAGGGAGGGGATATTTTCTTCAAAATCTTCGTGTCGCATCCTTGAAAGACATTATACTTAAATACCAAATTTGGTTTTTAACCGAGTTTTCGTTTTTGAGTTATGCTGTCCACAGTTTGACAGGCACCAACACACAGAGAGACATACACACACGGACCTTTTTTCTAAAAATGCTTTCTTTTTTGGATTCAGGGGGTCTCAAAATATATATTTCCGGTGAAATCTCAACACCAAATTTTTGGGTGGAATACAATACTTCCCCTACTTACCAGCAGAGAAAGTAAAAGTGCTTTTTTGGATTTAGGGGGCCTTTTATGGCAAACGAAGTGTATATTTTAATTTTCTCGTTATAGCCTATGTAGTCCTGCTTATTCTTGATGACTTTTGTATAATTGGTAAACCGTAAGAGGCAGACCAAAGCTTATTATACAAAAAATTGAGATTTCGTTAAAAACACAGTTTAGGTCGAAATGTAATTACTTGTGGAGTGAGTCTCAAAAATATGTGCC
Source organism: Tenodera sinensis (assembly GCA_030765045.1). Lineage (NCBI taxonomy): Eukaryota > Metazoa > Arthropoda > Insecta > Mantodea > Mantidae > Tenodera > Tenodera sinensis. The sequence continues at coordinate 243,172,305 of CM060962.1, forward strand.
TAATGTATACCTATATTTCCCATGCACCTACAAGAAAATTAGCTATACGGTAATTTTGGCAAACGTTTATCTTGACTAACATGAAGACTGAGGTACAATAGTAGAGAAAATCATGTGAATGCAACGCAGATTTTTTTTTTTTTTTTTTCCTCCATTATTAACCTGCTCAACGCAGCAACAACTTTCTCCTTTCAACACAAAAACGCAACTGTTTCCATCTTTGAATGTGTCAGCCGCTGCATGAAACTAAACTTAGCAGCCTCTGGTGGGCATCCACAATTCGGTAAACTAATTCATGTGATGTTGATTCTATTCGTCACCTCTGAAGCCGTCTCCAAACTGATTCTCCAGTGTGTCTGTTAGCAGCTGCTCCAATGATGAATTATAAGACACTTATCTCAGGGCATGCGTTGACGGCTGTGAAGATAAACAACCCCAATTAGGCTGATCATAAATTTAATAGAGGTTACTCTATATAAGTTACCGACGACTGGAATCTACAAGCGTTACACCCACCAACGATCCTATACATATTGCCAAATCCTAAACTTGAAATTCGTAGCTGAAACGCGACTGTTTCCACGTATCATGCTAAAATTTCGAGAAGTCCCTTGTCTCTAAAATGTTCAGAATTTTCTCGATGTGCCCTGGAAACAGTCTCGCCTCTTTAACAACACTAAATTTCTGATTTCTTTATACAGTTTTAAATCTCACCCATCAATAATTCAACAGCCTTGGACTAACAGCCGTCCGGGAAGTCTTTCTCCTTATATGAGAAATTACTCACTCTAAAGGAAAGAAATACCTTAATGTCATTTTAGGATATAGTTAAGCTATCAGAAACTAACAGGCATTTTTATTTCTTGTGCTCCAGAAGCGCGCATTTATTTAAATATAGCATTATATTTTCGTTCCATGAGAAAAAATACTCACCGATTCTTTTTCATATTTGTCCGGCAGTACTGGCTTCACTAATATCTGATACACAATGTCGGCAATTCAGAGACTAGAGACGCCAATTACTACTTTGTGTGAACTCACTAAATCTGGTTGTTTTTAAATCAGTTCTGCTATTTACAATTTCCTGCTAAGTGAATTTTGCATGTTTGATGACTATTTACAAACTGTTACTAACTTGAAGAACGTACCTTCTTAACCCCAAAGAGATACTTAACTACGTTGAATATCTCTACTACACTGACACATATGAATACTTTATTCCTTACAATGTCACTTGCTATATATCTAAACTTTTGGTGCTCTGATTTAATACAATTTTGCGTAGTTTCTGGTACAAAAGTTGCTTTCCAGGTAGACTTGTCACGCATCTTCACCCAAGGTTTTTTATGATGTAGCTGCCAAAAAGGTAATTGTTCTGTTGCTCTTGGCTGCTTTGACATGGAATAGGATAACGCCAGGGCAAACAGACAGGCTAAGGACCTTCTTCAAAATGAAGACCATAATAATCATTGCAGAACCACAAATTGTTTATAACGTAAGTACTGAACCTTCATTTGAACAAACGGAAAACTGCTGCTTCAGATATAGGATATAAGAACGGAAGAGTGTCCGTTTATCCCATCCTCTGGGGCAAACGGACACCACACTTTTAGTCACTGTCATCACTATACAATAATGACATAGAGAATGTGGATCTCTACACACTTAATAAGGTACCAGTTTGCAGAATTGGGGCACTGTACCCAGCTCTACCCTTCCTTATAATACAGTTGGCATTCCTTGCAGATATTCTCTTTCTTATAGGCAAGCAATATCTTACTGGCAATATCGAAGGTAAAGTAAATTATTATTAACACAGTATCAGATATTGTAAAGAGAGCATATTTCACGACCTTATATTCCTATTCTCCCTTCAAGTGCATACACAGACATGTGAAGATTATTAGATTCTAAGCAAAGCTTTCGTTATTTACTGCTTGATGCTGTGTGTTGACGATATTGCAGCTCTTGTGTGATAAATGCTTATATAACTTTCTATAAATCAGAATTAGAGGACTGTCTATATCAAAAAGTGTAATAAAACTACTGAGTCAAATTTTAATCTTATAACTGGACCAGCTGTTGCATTTTTTCGGAAAGAAGTAAATTTGCTTTAGATGGATCTCAGATGACCGTCTTCAGCTATTCCTCTCCCTGGGCGATATTATTTTTGAAAAGTCAAGGACATATCTAAAACTCTGATGTGTTGCACTCACATGGCTTTCTCTATTCCTACAAACTCGTATTCATTCTTCGTATTCTTTGTGTTAGTTGAGATAAACATTTGCACAAATTATCTTATTACTATCCCTGTATGTCCAAGGGGAATATGGGAATACAGTAGGCTTTGAGCGATAGTCAAATCTTTTAAAGCTTTGAGATCCCGTTCTCTTTGCACGCTTAACATATAAAAATGAGTAATGATATTCCATTTCACGAAAGTTATGTTTTCCGAAACTGACACAAATAACAAGGAATATCTCCGAAATGGTTCACTCTACAAAAAAAAAAAAAAAAAAAAAAAAAAAAAAAAAAAAAAAATATTTAGACATAAATTGTGTGTTTTAGCAAGATCTACATTTTTTCTATTGTACAATAGACATTTTGTCTATCTCTTACGGTTAACGAGTTATTCAAAAGTCATTCAAGGTAAACAGGACTACATAGACTGTAGCCAGAAAATTCAGAATTTACATTTCACTTGTCATACACGTATTTTAAACATGTCATTTTAATCAAAATCGTAAGAGCCATTTTCAACAAAATCAAAATTTTGGGAAAATGTTCCATGTAAAGGCTAGTTTAGGGTAGGGCTATTTTCTTCAAAACCTTCGTGCTGCATCCTTGAAAGACATTAAACTTAAATGCAAACTTTGGTTTTTAACCGACTTTTTGGTTTTGAGTTATGCTGTCCACTGAGTGACACACACACGTACGCACACACGTACGCACACACACGCACGCATACACCTTTTTCTAAAAATGCTCTTTTTTTATTTTTTTTTATTTTTTTTTTTTTATTTTTTTTTTTTTTTTATTATTCAAGGAGCCTCAAAACATATATTTACGGTGATATCTTGAAATCGAATTTTTGGGTGGAATACAATACTTCCTTCTACTTACCAGAGGAGCAAGTAAAAATGTGACGTGTTGTATTCAAATGACTGTCTCTGCCCTTGTACTAACTATTCCTACAAACTCTTATTCCTCTATTGGTTCATGTTAGTTGAGATAAACGTTTACAAAAGTTATCTTATTGCTAATTTCTTTGTAGGTGCAAGGGGAATATGGGAATACAGTTGGCTTTGAGCGATAGTCAAATCTTCTAAAGTTGGTCGCTATATAAAGGCTTTGAAATGGCGTTCTCTTTGCGCGGTCAAGAGATGAAAAAAGTGAGACTTCCATTTAAGATAAGTGTCAGTACTTCAAAACGAAAAACATGCATTGAGATATAGATTGTTTGTTTTAACGGATCTAGATATTTATACAGTACCGTTTGGTCTTTCTCTTACGGTTTACCAGTTATGCAAAAGTCATTAAGAGTATACAGGACTACGTGGGCTGTAGCCAGAAAGTTCAAAAAATATTTTATTTTTCATAAAAATATCTTAAATATATTGCATTTTAATCAAAAACGTTAGAGTCATTTTTGAGAAAATTAAAGTTTTCGAAAAATTTTCCATATAAAGAGTAGTTTATGGGGAGGAAGTTCTTCAACATCTTTGCGTGGCATTATTGTAAGATATTAAACTCAAATACTAAGTTTGGTTCTTAACCAAATTTTCAATTTTTAGTTATGCTGTTTACAGACACACACATGCGGACCTTTTTCTAAAAATGCTTTACTTAAGATTCAGAGGGCCTCAAAACATATTTTTCCTGTAAAATGCCAATATCGAGTTTTTAGATCGAATATAATAGTTCCCCTACTTACTATACGTAGAAGAGAAAGTAAAAATTGAATCAGATATTTGTTCCTAATGTGTACCTTTTTCCTTGCGGGCTTGTGAGACCGTTGGTTTGTTGATCTTTTGGGAAGAAGAAATATTACTAATGAATGATGTTATTGGAGGAAAAACGGGAAACCATTCAGAATAACACAAAGACATTTTTCTAGCCTTTTTACTCATCTTCTAGCTGTCTGCCGGTATAAAAAAACCATTCACTCGTCTCCGCACGGCCAATAAATTATAGATAATCCATTTGGACACCACTGGTTTCCTTTAGTTCTAAAGAAGAGTTTTTCGTAATGTAGCAGTTTTGAGGAACTTCCGTCCTTGGTTGAATCATTGCGCCACTTACGAAGACAATATGCAAGTACTCGTACCGTGGGAGTTGTATAATAGGTGGCATATACCTACATTGTTAGTCCTTTGGAATAAAACGTGAAATGATCCTCAGGCACCGGAAGATGTAGTAGTCCCCTACTTGAGCATTTGAGCATCGATTCGGGGCACATTTACAAAGGAACAGCTGCTTCTGACGGACTGTGAAGGCAGCATTCAGTGATTTAGTACGGCACTGTATAATGTTATAATGATATGCCTACCTCGTGCAAAACAAAAACAGATGAACACACGAGAGACAAGGTTTGCAAGATGAGGTAAACATTCAGTGAAAAAGAAATTCTGCAAGTCAAAAATTACATAACTTAATGTATTAGAAAATGTTATAAAGAATATGAAGAAATAAACTTCCTACAATGTAATATCTAAGCTATCTATGAATAATGAATATATGAATACAAGCATTATCAAGCCAGGGTAAATAAAATGTTAGGGACCTTGGGAGTTAAATTTGAATTTTTTATATTTTTATAGGTGTGTAATCAATACTTGGCACACGTAAGGGTGTTTATGTTATAAACTGCAACACGAACTTCCAGCACAACCTGTTTCATAGTTTTGAGAGAATTCATTATTAAGTTTATTCACAGTGTGATAATTTCTTAATATTCCACATATTCCTTGCGCATGAAAACCTGAAATATCACAACAGTTTAATTGTTTTATAAACTCTAATTGCCCAATAAATATCATCAATTTCTGACAGAAACAAAATATAATTACTTTAACAGTAATTAACTTCTTTGCTCTAATAGACATTGAACATTTTTACAACTTTTTTGTGTATTTAATTTTTTAAGGCTAAACAAATTTTCAGATTTTGAACCCAAAGATTGAAACTGAAGTCACATAAATGGAGCACATGCTGGAAAAATTCTACAGAGAGACCCAATAACGTAATGATTTTTGTTCCAAATTGGATCCGCAATTCCACAAGAAGGTAATGGTTCGTAATTTGTAAGATGCGTAGAGTAACGCATTTCTGACATAGTTTCGGTAGTAATTATGGGACATCTCACAGGGTTTCGAAATTTATTTTTTTCGAAGTTGGCTGATCAAAGAACAAAATGCCATCAGACTTTTTGGTTTGTAATGCTTCTATCAAGCACATATTTGAAGGAATGTAGTGATTTCCCTTCCATCGTTTATATACATATTATATATACAGGTTGTGGCAAAAAACACCGACAACGCTTAGTTTGTTGTATGGGACGGCAAACTGATCGGTTTTCAAATAGGAACCCCTATCCGGAAATGTACGAAATGTGAGACGGATATACGTTCACATTTCGTCAATAAACCGAATATCAAGCTGCCTACATGACAAACAGGCTTCGAACTGTGTACCTCCTATGTTATTGTAGAGCCTATATCGGCAGTGCTAAGCACATGACCCAATGAGTGCAATTGAAGTTAAACAGTTTCAATCGCTCCGTGGCCTCGAGCCATAAGGTCCTCCGCTGACCTTACACGAGTGCCATACACCATACTCTTTGTATAACTCCACACAAAACAGTCGAGAGGTGCCGGATCTGGTGACCGAGTTCACCATGGAACTGGTCTACATCTACCATTCGGTCCATTTGAATATGCGACGTTGAGGTGATTCTGCACATTTACAGCAAGCTGTGCTGGAGCTAATTCGGCCATTTCCACATGTGTGAACTGGTATGTCTCCCACCGCTGTTAAAACTTTACTGTACTGGAAACTACACAAGTGACGCAGTAGGAAGCGCACCAAGGGCTCCACGGAAAAATTTAGCGCATGTGCAGAAATGTTATTAAGCTTAGGTTGTTCATCCCAGTACACAGGTGGCTAAAGGGTTGCATACCTACCGTATTAAGATACCAAAACGAATGTGAATGTGTTGTGAATTTTGATGTGTTGCACTCACATGAATTTTTCTGCTCTTGTGTTAGTCATTCTTACAAACCCTTGTTCGTATATCTTTTTCGTGTTAGTTGAGATAAACATTTCCAGAAATTATAGCTTATTTCCTTGTAGGTGCAAGTGGAATATGGTAACACAGTAGACTTTGAGTGATAGTCAAATCTTTCAAAGCTGTGATATTCCGTTCCCATTGCGGGCGGGCGGGCAGGCTGGCAGGCAGGCAGGCAGACATGCAGGCAGGCAGGCGAGCAGGCGAGCAGGCGAGCGGGCGGGCGGGTGGACGGGCGGGCAGACCAGACACAAACACACGGAACTTTTTCTAAAAATGCTACGCCCTTTTTGGATTCAGAGGGCCTTAAAACATATATTTCCGGTGAAACCTCGACATCAAGTTTTTGGGTGGAATACAATACTTGCTGTATTTACTATACGTAGCAGAGAAAGTAAAAATTGTCATAACCGTTTGTTCTCAAACTTCGACGCTCTCTAGCGTTCAACCCGTGCATCTGATTACCGATTCGGTTTCCTTTATCCTCCATATGTCAGCCAATTTAAGAGTACGTGCTGCTAAAATTCGATACACTACTGAAAAAATCAAGTCACTTGTCCAAAATCAAAGATGATTAAAGTTTTAGTTGTTTACAATTTAGCCCAATATCAATTCCATATAATTATGAACTACTTTTAGCAATTATTTAATGGTTCGGTTGTACATGAATTAGGTTTTATTTTCAAACGTTTGCCTCTAAGTTGAAGAAACTATCTTTCAACTTATTTTCTTAAGTAGACATAGTCATTCTTCTCAATACTTTGAAGAATTGTTGAAAATTTCACAGTTTTTTACTTTCTCTCCTGGTAAGTAGAGGAAGCATTGTGTTTCACCAAAAAATTCGAAGTCGAGATTTCACTGGGAATATATGTTTTGAGACCCTCTAAATCCAAAAAAAAAAAAAGCATTTTTAGAAAAAGATCCGTGCGCGCGCGCGCGTGTGTGTGTGTGTTTTTCAGTCTGTGGACAGCATAACTCAAAAACGAAAAGTTGGTTAAAAAGCAAAGTTGGTATTTAAATGTTATGTCTTTCAAGGATGCGACAGGAAGATTTTGAAGAAAATACCCCACCCTAAACTACCATATACATGGAAACTGTTTCGGAAAGTTTTATTTTGTTGAAAATGGCTCTAACGATTTTGATTAAAATGCCATGTTTGAGATATTTTGATGCCAAATGAAATGTATATTTTTAATTTTCTGACTATGGCCTTTGTAGTCCGATTTGCTCTGGATGACTTTTGAATAACTCATGAACCGTAGGAGATAGACAAAATTTTGCTGTACAAAAATGTAGATTTCACTAAAACACAATTTATGGCGAATATTTTTTTTTTTTTTTTTTTTTTTTTTTTGTAGAGTGAACCATTTCGGAGATATTCCTTGTTATTTGTGTGAGTTTCAGAGAACTTGAATCTTTCGTGAAATGGAAAAACGTTCATTTTTTGTTAAGCGTGCAAAGAGAACGGGATCTCAAAGTTTTAAAAGACATGACTATCGCTCAAAGCCTACTGTATTTTATTATTCCCCTTTTACCTACAAGAAAATAAGCAATAAGATAATTTGTTCACGTGTTTATCTCAACTAACACGAAGAAGAGATAGGAATAAGAGTTTGTAAGAATGGTTAGTTCAAGAGTAGAGAAAGTCATGTGAGTGCAACACATCAGATATTTTAAAATGATTTAGAAGCTTAATTGCAGTGATTAAAAATATTAAAAGTAGATTTGTGGATAACAGAACTCAAAGGGTTCCAAAATGCAGCACATTTTCGATACTAAATAGCGAAATGCAGCCACTTACAGTTCGCATATTTGTATTAGCGTTGTGTTCCTAAATTTCAAGTACATCCAAGCATATTTTAAATGTAGAGCTAAAAATCGTGAAAAACTAAGTTGTTCCCCTTTTAGTGCTTGAATAGAACGTATCCTTAAATAATGGAGCTTCGCGATGTGGTGGACTATAATTTAGTCTAGTCTGGGGAGAGAGGTTTGTTCCTATATGGCCGTGTAGCACGTAACGAAATAAGAGCCCAGGAAATGTGGGAAAAATCCAAAGTGAAAAGGCAAGTCTATGTTCCTCTCCTCTTTTCCAACTGCAGGTAGCTCGCCATTGGTCTTTTTCTAAGTTTTTTTAGCATCTAAAGGATCTCGATTTAACTGAACTCCCGAATGATGGAACCTGTTTGTGCAATGAATTCAGCATGCTCAAGAGGAAATTATTTTGAGGGAGGTAGTCCATGGAGTCGTGTAGAAATGAGAGTAGTATTGAAGGGCTTGTGTAGCAACGTTATGAAAAGCATGATATTCCAAAGGTACATTAAAATTATCGTTGGGTTGCACTAAGGAAATATTTTCCAGTGAATAGTTTTACAGAGCATGCGAGCCATTATCATGATTTCATTCACAATGAAAAGTGCAGACGCAGCCCTAAGTCTTTACCCGTATTATTCAATGGATCCACAACTTAGGATAAGTTGCAATCATTACAATTTAGGCATAAACTTAATGGAAACTTGTTACAAACTATCTGCAAGAATAAGTCGACATTTAAAGAAAATGCCTGAAATATAACAATTATAGAAATAATAACAGTTATTACAATGCGTATTATTATTATTATTATTATTATTATTATTATTATTATTATTATTATTATTATTATTATTATTATTATTATTATTATTATTATTATTATTATTATTATTATTATTATTATTATTATTATTATTATTATTATTATTATTATTATTATTATTATTATTATTATTATTATTATTATTATTATTATTATTATTATTATTATTATTATTATTATTATTATTATTATTATTATTATTGTTGTTGTTGTTGTTGTTGTTAGCATCATCATCGTCGTTGTTGTTGTGGCAAAGTGAGAGTTCCGAGAATACCACTTCTGATACCACTGTGTCAAAACAAATAAAGTGAAGTCCAGTTTCTTTTCTATCACTTTATTCTTTCTCTACTGCTAAGTAGACGAAGTATTGTATTCCACCCAAAACTTCGGTGTCGAGATTTCACCGGAAATACATGTTTTGAGACGCCCTGAATCCAAAAAGAGCATTTTTTAGAAAAAGGTACATGCGTGCGTGTGTGTGTGTGTTTGTGTGTTTGTGTGTTTGTGTGTTTGTGTTTGTGTGTCTGTGTCTGTGTGTCTATCAGTCTGTGGACAGCATACCTCAAAAACGAAAAGTCGGTTAAAAACCGAAGTTGGTATTTAAGTTTATGTCTTTCAAGGATGCGACACGAAGATTTTGAAGAAAATAGGCCAACCCTAAACTGCCCTTTACATGGAAAATTTTTCAACGTTTTAATTTTCTTGAACATGGCTCAAACGATTTTGAATAAAATGCCGTATGTTTGGGATATTTTTATGATAAATGAAATGTATATTTTTTATTTTCTAGCTATAGCCTATGTAGCCCTGTTTACTCTGGACGTCTTTTGAATAAGTCGTAAACCGCTAAAGCACAATTTATGTCGGAATAAATTTTGTGTGTAGTGAACCATTTCAGAGATATTCCTTGTTCTTTCTCAGTTTCGGAAAACTTAACACTTTCGTGAAATGCAACATCGTTTTTAGTTTTTTATGTTATCCGTGCAAAGAGAACGGAATTTGAAAGCTTTGAAAGATTGGACTATCGCACAAAACCTACTCTATTCTAATATTCCCCTTGTGCCTACAAGGAAATAAACAATAAGATAATTTGTACAAATGTTTATGTTAACTAACACGAAGAATATATAGGAATAGGAGTTTGTAAGAATGGTTGGTACAAGAGCAGAGAAAGTCATGTGAGTGCAACACATCAGATTTTTTAAAATCGTAACCGCAGAGCCAAATACCTCATCTGCAGTACAATAAACACACGAGTGAAAATATCATCTGTTGAGACTATATAAAAGATCACACATATGATGAAATCATAAAGGACGCTAGAGATGAACAATTGTATAGTATGCAACCTATTGGAGAAGAGCATTATTTATCCAAAAAGTGACGTTTGTACCAGTGCTTTCTAGATCATAAACAAAAGACTAGATTTTGCATTAAAAAACCAAGTTAACCACTGCTCACCGCACGCAAAGTTTACGCAGCCAGTATGATCAGAAGTGTTTTGGTCGTTTGTTGCTAACATAGCAGTTATCTTATAGCTTTAAAGGGCTAAGAGTGATGCTTGAACTCTATAAAGCTTGGTTATTAAAGTGTCGGGGGAGTTGTATATCGTCTACACGTCACCAAATGTCCGTTTGAGTATTTTTGGTATAACGTCGACAAACCTTGGAACACTTTTGTTTCAGAATCTGGCTACCTTCAAACTTTCAGAATGTCCACTGTACTTATTTTTACTCCTTTGTGACAAATACTGTACTTTATAAACTTTTATGTAAAAGTGATGCAGCAGTTGGTCAGTATAAACAAAACAATGGGCTTTTCAGGCCTGTGCAAACGTATACTTTAACTCCTCTTTTGATAATATTCTTCTTTCATATGGCCACAAGGCATTCAGTTGGAATATTGAATTAGACTGACATGCCACTCCCCGGACTCGAATCTCGATCTTCCCTTCTCCACACAGAGGCTCTTACCACTTGAGCTATAATGGCGGGAACCACATATGCGCAGTATGTCCCGTAATTGTTCTCAGTGCCCTGCTTGCAGAGTGCATCCTACCAACTCCGGGCAAGGCGGATAGTACTGCATAAGCTTCTCTTCTCTATGCTTATGAACAAGCTCCGGATGTTTAGGTTCTAAAAGTTAAAACTAGCTACCAGTATATTAGGATCTCATAGGATCTCATAGGATCTTATATGTTAAATTTAGGAATTTATAGGATTTTTGTAATAGGTATACCGGGTGGAAGGGAAGTCATTACATTAATTTAACCCCTGGTAGATCTCGGTATTTGGAACACATTTTGTATCCTTCATTTTTGTCTCTGACGTATGTTCCTACGGAGATATTTTAGTTTTGGCAAAAACAACATGGCAACACTGCAGATTGTGTGGGTGGTCACTTTTCCTATTTCTGTACACAAATAAACGACGTAACGGTGCGTCTTGAAAACACATACCCTACCTAGTCCTTCCGTGTTTACTGTGCCATTGTAGGCAAATCACAGTCTCCCAAAACATTTAACGAAAGCAAAAGCGCCGACATGTTTAGATCCAGCATTGTACTAATGATCGATCAATAAATAAATTAAAAAAACAAGCTACTGATATTAGTATGGGCCTAAGGAAACGCGTTCTAGGCAAATACTAGCAATAATTGGAGCACGAACTTTTTGTTCGGCTCAGATTATACTAATTTCGTGCTTCACTGTATTGTAGTACTACATATTAAGAAAAATATAATCTATTTGTTTAAATAACCGAATTGCGTATTTTTAGTTTAGTTAGTCACAAAAGAATCTGATATGTCGCATTTACATGACCTTCTCTACCCTTCTGCACGATAAAAAGTGAATAACGACCTTCCATTTAAAAAAGCTGAGGTGTCGCAAACTTCGCACAAACAACAAAGAATATCTCTGAAATGGCTCACTCCACAAAAAATGCATTTGGGCATGCACTGTGTGTTTTAACGTGATCTACATTTTTTGTACGGTAAGCTTACAGCTTAACAGTATGCAAAAGTCATCAAGAGCAAACAGGACTACACAGGCTGCAGCCAGAAAATTCAGTATATACATTTCATTTGCCATAAAAATACTCGTATCTTAAACATTTGACATTTTAATCAACATCGCTAGAGTCATTTTTGATAAAATCAAAATTTCGAAACAATTTCCATGTAACAGGTAGTTTAGAGTGTAGGAAGTTTCTTCAAAATCTTAGTGTCGCATCCTTGAAAGATATTAAACTTCAATACCAACTATGGTTTTTCACCGACTTTTCATTTTTGAGTTATGCTTTCCACAGACAGACACAAACGCGTGCGCCTGGACCTTTTTCTAAAAATGCATCAAGATGTTGGGTCGAATACAATATTTTCCCTGCTTGCTAAATGTAGTGGAGAAAGAAATAGGTCTTATTCTGTTCTAAAGTAAAATTAGGTTAATTTAGGATGCATAAAATTAAAGTTCATTGCTCGTTAGTAGCTAAAGAATTAAAATAAGCTGAAATTTAGAGAGTAAAAGTAGAGAGCCTAAAAGCCCGGTTTGCTTATGAAGCATAGCGAACAATGTGGTTGTCCATGGTAATCCGAAACTGACAATAAACATGCGCAGCTGCACGCACTGTATCAAATATTAATAACAGCAACGAAAATGTTTAAGAGAGTGACAGTTAATTACAGCGTGAAGCAGCTCCCACCCACCGCGTGCCAGGTATTGATTACAATGTCGGAGTGTGATGACTAGAGACCGTATGTAGCCACTAAAAGCTCAAAATGGGTGGCTAACAGACAATAAAAATAGTGAAAATGGGCACTTGTCTTTAAATTCAGTGTAGTGCATTGTAAAGGATTTCCTGCATATTGCAATATTTGATGCAGTGTGTGTTGAGCATATTGCGACAAATGGCAATTCCATGCTTCCCACTTCTGACACCAATGTGACAAAATCGACAAAATTCCAGTCCTGTTACTTTTGTCTCATTTGATTTTCGTCCAAAATGTTTGCACAAATACACAGTTCTCGTTTACTGACGTTAACACAGTCTATAGTGTTTCGTGAAATTACAATTCACAACTACTTTCTTCTCGTAACTTTGACTCACTCCTTTATGTCTTTCTTCGCTTTCTCTGACGATACAATCACTCAACACTGGTAACTGCTCCACTATCTTCTTTCGCGACGACGCACACGGTTCACACACACACACACACACACACACACACACACACACACACACACACACACACACACTAAGAACTGACTGACTCCTGTCTGTAACTCGCTTACTCTGCTCGTTTCTTCACTTCCTTATATAGAGAGGATAACGTAACACTGACCTTTGTCGAACTTCTACACATATGCCGGCTGCCGGACACTTCTCGAATAATCTGGATATTAACTTTCGGTTCTGCCGCTCTAATTATTGTCACGTAAGGCAGCCTGACCTTGAGCGTCTTTGATACACGCACCTCCAATCGGGTGGGGCAGCCGGGCCCGGACAGGGCTTTGTTGTGCGCCGCGGACGGTGCCACAATGTTTTACCAACTGTTTGCTAGCAAATGAAATAAACTTTAAAAAAACCCTTCTTCATTTGATGAGTCAACATACCTGAGCATACATGAAGCAATACTAGAGACCATAAACACTTTACAGAGATCAAGTGACAACTGTGATTGGCGTTTAGAAATTAAATACGAGGAGTTGAGAGTTGCTTTCGGTTCACCTGCTTTTGTCATTAATCAAGGAGAAGATTTATGTTTCAAGGTTCGTATATGTTGAGCAAGGTGACACTTTTTAGCACAGTTGACTAAATTGTCCAACAAATTAATTCAGTTTTCTTTTTAATCCTGCCAAATTTTGTTGGACACGGTGAAGCAACAAGAACTCATCTAACACTGTTGGACTATTAGCAAAAAAACAGCAGTTTTCCTTGGATGAGGCAACAATAGTGAGCGGTCAACAATGTCCCCATGACTTCCTAAATGTTTACAGTTACACGATAGCTAAAGAAAGAAATGGTTGGCGTTAATTGCGCCGCGTGCTATAAATTTAACAAAAGTGGTGAATGACCATGTATCTGGACTAGATGATTGTGATATTTTTGCTTCAAGAGGGCATATAGAACAATCTCATATATGTCTGCACATGAAATACAAAAGGTATTCACCGATGCGCTATTCTAGTAATATGCATGACCCCATTAAGTCTACCAAATTTGATAAAGTTATAACACCACAAACATGCTGTGCTTTATATGTAAGGGCCATTCTTCAAGTCAATGGTACAGTATCGGTACTGGTTGTTCTTCACCTTCACCTAAAAGGATACTTTGTTCAGAGTTTTTTTTAGACAGTGGAAGGGGGAGATAGGGACATCGCGTAGCCGGCGCGTGTGTAGAAACCAAAATAACTCAGGCAGTGTTACAAGGTTTATGCAGTGTCTCAGACACGAGTGGTGGCATACAACAGAGATTGCACGAAACTCCTCTTATGCCTGTCTAAATATGTGGCGGCGTTGGAAACAAGTAATGCACCTGCTACCTATAAAGCAAATTCCTCGCCTATAGGACGTGGAAAACTAGTACATAAGCCAGGGAAAGACAGGTATCGCTGCTGTGACGTCAGTTCACTCAGCTCATATGCTCCCGTCAAAGGTCAGTTGAACGTGTGACGTCACAGCGGGGAAGAGGAAATCGCGTGCCGGACATCGCAATTTTAATGCTGACTGTTTCAATTACGGAATAGTCACAGATTATAAATAATTACATATATACGAGTCAATTCTAGTTTATGTGAGGTCATGTTATAACGCCAATAGAACAGATATAATTATAACTATTTTGCCTGAGCTAGACGAGAGCTATACAGAACAATTAGGAGGACTTTTTCCGACATTTGTCGTTTCGCTTTTCTTTAACTAGTTTGTCAATGTTAGGGCGTAATGTAGGCACATTTGTAACCGAAGACTGCATGTTAGATTGTGATCTCACAGCATGCTTCGGGATTTTGACTTAGAAGGGTTCATAACAAAAAAGAATTGTTCGCACACATACCTAGAACCAAATATACATAATACCGGTACAACAAGGGGATATAACCTCAGAAATCTGTTTTGAGGAACATTCTTATAAAAATCAGCCAAGTCTTCCTTGTGTTTATATTTGTCCTTTAGCAAATTGTCGCACTGTAAATTTATCAATTCAATTTGCTACCTGCTACAACCATTGTTACCATCCAATGAACACGGGGTCACAAAGATCTGAAACGTAGTTGACCCTGTTTCTACGTCTTGAAGCCTGGTCTCAAACTGGCGTGAAACACGGGGAACTGAACACATGCGCCGCTGATCTAGGCAGCATAGCAATACACTGCTCTCGCCTGACGTCACACGAACGTACGTTTAAATACGTCACACGGCCCGAAGTTGTCTTCCCCTGACATAAGCAGACGGCACGTTATTCAGAACGTGTCCAATTACTTTGAAGGACGAAAGATGTGACCCGCTGATTGCACATACTGTGGCTGCAACTGGCGTTCCCATAAGTACAGTAATAAGAACCAATAAACTAGATAATTATTCAGAACTATACAATTCCAGTAAAGACGGACTGCGATGAATACGAAGCCGGTCGTGGCTTGTTCGTCGCCTTCGGAGGATGAGGAGGAAGAAGAAGAACAGCAATAACAAGACAATGTAAGATACTAGGATTGAGTAAATACCAATGTGCATACTATGTCAATGTAAATAATGTTTCATTTCTCTGCTTGCATTTCCTTCTTTCCTTCTTTTTGTGGGGGTCGTATACAGTGCCAACTGTGTTGATATATACAAGGTGTTAGGGGTATGAGTGCGCAGACTTCAAAGGCAACTTTCTGACGTTAAACTGAAACATAAGTTCCTGTACCATTTTCCTCTATAGTGCACGGTTTCATAAATAAAAATTAAAACTGGTCAAAAGTGTGATTGCGAATATGTCACCACTCCATTATCGTTTACTTCTGCAATTAGAACAGCGAGGTAGAGCTACAAAATATGAGTTATTTATGTCTTTAACATATGTTGCTAAAATGATTCGTTTAGCCACAAAATGATATGTAAGGACTAGATTCCAGTGTCTAGTGGAATAAAGTCGTGGGCATAGGCTTCGCAACCCCGCAACAGCGCGTGAGAAGAACGAAAGGTGCGGGAATATTCACAGTACAACTACCCCCGCGACATCCGTGCACAGCAGCAGGTTCTGTCAGTGCTTCAGGTGCGTTAAATGCATTCAGAACTATAGCAGTCTTTACAAATCAAGAGTATTTAGATATGCTTCTTGCTTAGGGCAAAACCGATTGCAACACACGTGAAGCGCAACGCTTGATGATCTTCGCACACGTGTGTTTGAAGCAGCCCTAGAGATTGAGGAGAACACAGAAGCTCTAACGAGGGTAGGGCAAACTTGGCTAAGAAAATGCGATGCCTGCATAGATTCTCACGGAGCACACTTTGAACATGTACTGTAAAAGACATCCTGTTGAGTTTGCAGTTATTGACCATTAATAATCTTCTTGTTCTTGTTCTTCTTCTCCTTCTCCTCCTCCTTCTCCTGCTCCTCCTCCTTCTCCTCCTCCTTCTCCTGCTCCTCCTCCTTATCCATCTCCTTCTCCTGCTCCTGCTCCTCCTTCTTCCCGTCGTAGGCCATCTAGGCTGCTCCGGCTCCAAAGTCGTGTTCTTTATAATAGATTTTCCTGTTTAGCAAAAGGTGGCTGTTATTTAATTACACAATTACACGAATGAGGTATTTCCATACTTAACATTTGAAGTTGCTATCTCTGATCATCCGACTACATCTTATGCGTAGCCTCTTATGCAGCTTTTAGTTTTTATCTCGTAAATACGATTGAATAGCTTAAAAGCAAACCACCCCATCCCTCGTTACTGGCATTAGCTGACAAGAACCACACAGGCACGTGGTGAACCCCGCTAGCGTAGTTTAGACCTTCAGCCGCTGCAGGTGTGAACGCCTGCCTGGCCGCAAACCAAAACAACACTTTCGGCCTGTGTTGCCAGACTGTGCAGATAATGTACTCAATAATGATCGATTATCTCCTTTATCTTTCAAGATAGATGGAGTTGTTATTGGACTTTATTATTAGTGATATTTGGATCTCCCAGCACACGAAATCTGCGCACTCATAACCCTAATATCTGTATATATAAATTAATAAAGCTAATATGATCACGTACTCTAGTTTTCTTATATTACATGTATTTATCGTCACAGCGTGAGAATACGCTGTTGGAGCAATGGATATTAAGTGCATAAAAATGTAAAGAAAGCAATATAAGTATGAAAGGGACGTAAATGTTGCAACAGCGCATTTTGCTATTGCAGCGTGCCAGCACGTGTAAGTGACCTGCGACACGAGCAACCTACTACATACCTGCCCCTCCCATTGTCTCAAAAGATTGAACAAGGTATAACTGTGGTATGCAAAGAAGTATTTATCTATAGTACCCACTATAGTCTGTCAACAGATTTCTCAGTCATCAAGAAGCGTTTTCTGGTGCTAATGGAAAATAACACTTTAATTAAGATAGATGTAACTGAGTTAACAAATTCTGAATATGAATCTACCGAAAACGAACACGATTTCGATAAACAGATAATCTTTTAAATAGTAATTCACGCAAACCATGGCCTAAACTTTCAGTACTTGGCATAAGAAGGCGCACTGCATCTCTGTCACTCAGTTGACATCTGTTCATTGCTGCAGCGAATTTTGGGGTGATGGATTCTCGAACAGCCCATTTCTTCAAGGGAGTTGAAGCTTCTGTCAATAGTGACGAAGATAGATGTATCATACCTTCACCTATTGGGCTATATGGTGTCACTTCGTCATCGTAGTCCCTATTAACATTAATTCTACAGCTGCATATAAAATCATAATGATAACAGTAAAAGCAATAATAATCAGTCAAAATGACAGCTTAATAGAATCGTTATGCATAATTAAAATCCACAACGCCATAACGCTATCTACCGAACTATTGGATGTTATGCGAAAAATTTGGTTACTTGTTTTTCTCCAATTCATATCAAAAGCACGCCTTATTTATTTACTTATGCCATATCTTTTTTCTCCTTTTACATACCTATCTTCGGCTAATATTAAACTATAATCAATGTAAAAACTTAAACTCTACTCCAACGTTTTGTCCCTGTGAAAACAAAAACTGCCTGATCTTTTCTAAGGCTATTCATGTGAAAAGCATTAACACGTGCAGTGTCAAACAAACCAAGTTTTGAGATGAAAGCTTATGGCTATTATCGTGGTTGTTGAGATTTGCTGCTGGCATTAGTTTTTGCAAATCCTCTATTCTGAATATATTGATTCTAATTTTCAAACAAAATGTCAAGCTTATGTTGTAGGTATGTGCATGTTATTCCAAAGATTCTAATGTGTTGCACTTACAGGACTTTCTCAACTCGTGTACTAACCATTCTTTCAAACCCTTATCCCTATATATTCTTCGTGTTAATTGTGAAAAAAGTTTGCAGAAATTATTGCTTATCTTCTTGTAGGTACAAGGAGAATATGGCAATACAGTAGCCATTGAGAGACAGTCGGATCCTTTTGAGCTTTCAAATTCTGTTCCCTTTGCACGGTTAACGTATAAAAATGAATAATGATAGTCCATTTGACAGCACTATAAGTTCTCCAAAACTCACACAAATAATCTCCGAAGTAGTTCACTCTACAAAAACATCTATTTAGACATAAATTGTGTGTTTTAACAAAATCTACATTTTTTGTATAGTAAGATTTGGTTCATCTCTTACGGTTTACCAGTTATGCAAATGTCATCCAGAGTAAATAGGACTACATGGGCTATAGTTAGAAAATTCAAGATATACAATTCATTTGCCATAAAAGTGCCTCAATCATACGGCATTTTAATCAACATCTTTAGAGCCATTTTAAAGAAAATCAAAAATTTTTGAAACATTTTCCATATGAAGGGTAGTTTAGGTTAGAGGTATGTTCTTCGAAATCTTTGTGTCGCATATTAAACGTTAAACGTTAAACGTTAAACACACCAACTTTGGTTTTTAACTGGCTCTCCGTTTTTGAGTTATGCTTTCAACAGACTGACAGACACACAGACTGTTGTAGTAGTAGTTGTTGTTATTATTATTATTGCTTTTACTACATACAGCACTGCAGGCGGTGATACTGATGATACATGGAATGTTGTTGTTGTTTGTGGGTTTAAGGGTGCTCAAGTTCGTGGTAATCAGCGCCCTTAAAAATTCATGGCAACAGCCTGATATAAATTTGAACCAAAAATAAAATTACTAGTAACAAAGAAAATATACACATAAACGTAAAAGAACAATACATGAAATGAAGATGGAGCACCGGTGGAATGAGATGGTGGGGGAAACGGGAGAACCCGGAGGAAACCCGCCCCAGCGCCACTTCGTCTGCCACAAATCTCACATGCGGTGCCTGGGATCGAACCCGGGCCGCTTTGGTGAGAAGCGAACGGTCTGACCATTCGGCTACTACGAGGCAAACACACAGACTGACACAAGGACTAACACACACATACAGAGAGAGAGAGAGAGAGAGAGAGAGAGAGAGAGAGAGAGACTGACACACACACACTGACACGCAGACACACACACGGACTGACACTACACATACACACTGAGAGACACTGACACACACATACACACACAGAGAGAGAGAGACACTGACACACACACACACTGACACACAGACACACTCACTCACTCACACACACACACACACACACACACACACACACACACACACACACACACACACTGACACCCACGTACACACATACGAAGCATTCTCTGAAAATGTTACTTTTTATTTAAGGGGCCTCAAAACGTGTATTTCCGGTGAAATCTAGAGATGGAATTTTTGGTTGTAATTCAATACTTCCTCTACTTTACTATACGTAGTAGAGATGGGAAACATAGCCTTATTCCTTGAAATCAAATTTAGCTTCTATTTCATCATATTATAGAGGACTACACATAAATACCTGTTTGTTTGATAGCAATTTACAAACAATAATTTGGCTTGTGTTATTACCAATAGGTATTTTTAAGGAGTCTTTTTCTCGATATTTTCTTGATTGTTGCGCAACATTACATTAGACTATATTTACATGTTATAGTTATACGAGTAAGGCTTGCATTCGGGATGTCCCAAGTTTGATTCCCGTCACCTACCCGCTTTGACTTGGGTTTTTTCGTGATTTTTCCTAGTCACTAGGCGAACGCTGGTTACCACAGGTTTCTTTCCATAATTTTCTCTCATGTGGCTTCCTTCTCATGGTTCAGTTGTAGTTCTAGGTTTTGTGGTGTGAGGCAATGTCGGACTGATGAAGTGTATCCTTGCTCAAAGGAAAAAGTGTTCCCTGTGGACATTAGAGGGTTGTTTGGTTAACGTGTCGTTCATTGCTGTCTACCCAGCTATAGTAGTGGGACGGCTCTTTGTGTGTAGTACTGCCCATCCCTTAAGGACTACATTCCAAGAAGTTGCAAAACTGTTCGTCAACCTTCTTGCACGGCTAATGAGATTAATGCAATGCACAGGGTCCTCTCAATATACTCTCAGCAAAAGGGTCTGCGGTTGTCAAGTCAGTTAAGTACTGTTGTGCTTTCAGAGTGGCTAAAATGCAGTGGAATTAAGAAGGCCGTTAAGGCATGGGAAAATTGTACGGAATTGTTAGGGACTTCCGTGGCTCTCTGTGGCCTGTCTGCATGCGGACTATAGCCTGCTGTACTTCCGTTACTTCACCTTTACCTCAGGGAGATGGTAGCCATATCTACCATCTACTTTGCAGTGCGTAAGGTGCCTTGCTCAGTTGTATATCGTATT
This sequence comes from Tenodera sinensis, assembly GCA_030765045.1. Taxonomy (NCBI): domain Eukaryota; kingdom Metazoa; phylum Arthropoda; class Insecta; order Mantodea; family Mantidae; genus Tenodera; species Tenodera sinensis. The sequence continues at coordinate 243,193,136 of CM060962.1, forward strand.
ATAACGCCAATTATTGTTTATGATTCTACGCACCTGCCTTTTAACAGGAGAAATGTAAATACAACGATGGTATTCCAAACGCATTAGCAATGTCCGATAACAGGAGTATATTGTTAATGTATTTAGACTTGCTACTTCAGGACTATTGAGGCCCGTGTTCCTAATGTTCAATAAAACCGAAAATTTGAACACAAGTTTCCTCAGTTAAAGGGGCGAACTCTAGCACTGAGAAGTACAAATTCACGAAAAAATAAATACCATCCTGTCAAGTGTCCTGCATACAAATGACATTACTATGCTGATCATTATGAAATGTATTAAAGGTAAGAAATAAAGATGCACTCCCTAAAAATACGCACAGATTCTCATATTAAGGAGCGCGCTTGTAAATAAAATGATCACTAACAAGATGATACTCTTTACCTTTAATGTCATATTAATCATCTAAGCTACTTTAAAATAGCTGCAATAGGCGACTTCTCATAACAGATACGCAATCGAGATTATTCTGTACTTCCGTAGGTATGTGTCCCTGATAAGGTGCTATTCATCACCTTGATGTTGTATATCAAGGCCCTTGTGAGCCATTCAGTGCTGAATTAACGTCTGAAATTGATCACTGGTGATAACGGAGCGATAGATTAAGCGATAGAATCGAACCTTGCAGAGTATTACCACATTAGTCATTTCCGCAACATTTCCTCTTCCCATTCACATCATCAATCTTGTATGGTGTTGAGACATCAAGGTAACACTTTTAAAAGTTTGACCACTCCGATATACTGTTAGAGTAATAGGGAAACATTTGAACGAAACATTTTATATATAAGAATAGCATGTACAATATTAATTGTAATAGGAATTTTTACACAGTTGACTTTAAGCTATCTACACTCAAACCATTAACATTAAAAAGGAAAAACGGCGCACGGGAACGAGCAATTTTAATTTGATTGGCAAGTATCAAATCCTTGGTATTTGAAGTTAGTACGACTATTATGCCTCTATATTAGTTCTCGAACATTGCTATTTTAGTTGCCATGGCACAGTGGTCAGGACAACACAGTGCATTTGCAACAATGGCGTTTATACAAACAATAATTCTTATGAACCTGCAGTACGAGAATTTCGGCGCCATTTTCAACTTGAGCGTCGTGATCCTGTTCCTTCAGTTCGCGCTGTGAAGACACGGACTGAATACTTCGAATCAACAGATTCAGCCTTGAAGCAGAAGCATCCAGGACCGACAAGAACTGTTCGAACGCCAAAGACCATTGAAACAGTCAATGTTGCCGTTCAACAAAGTCCACAGCGTTCTGCACGGCGACATGCTTTTCACTAGATTTATGTCGCCGCACTTTGGGTACAATATTGTTTTCAGACCTCAAACTGTATCCGTAAAAACTTCAGATCGTCCATAAATTGGAAGCTGGTGATGCCATTATTATTGGTTGCTGAACCGCTTTTAGCAACATGTGAAGATGATGAAATGCCCCTAAACTTTGATGTCCGACGAAGTACACTTTCACTTAAGTGGTTATATGAATAAACAAAACTTTCGTTACTGGGCTGCAGAAAATATCCGCTTCCTACCACTGCAAAGTGACCATGTGGTGCGACGTGTCATCGAACGGAATAGCTGGTCCATAGTTTTATGAAGATGATGCGGGTCACGCAGTTACTGTGAATTTCCAACGGCACGTCAGTATGATTGAAACGTTCCTCACCAATGAAGTTGAAAATTATCGTGTGAATGAATTCATGTGGTTACACCAAGAATATCCATCGTTGCATTATGGTAGCTCTTTGAAGAGCACCTCATCTTGAAGAATGGCCGCATCAATTGGCCAGCCCGCTCGCCTGATCTGTCAATATGCCATTATTTTCTATGTGTGTGTGTGTGTGTGTGTGTGTGTGTGTGTGTGTGTGTGTGTGTGTGTGTGTGTGTGTGTGTGTGTGTGTTTTTAAAGCTAGGGCGTATGATAGTCCTCCTAAAACATAAATGAACACTTCGTGGCAACATTGCACCAATCAGCATTGAGATGTTGCAGAGAGTTATGCCAAACGTGCGTTCACGCCTCCAGCAATGTATACTTAGAGAAGGTCATTTACAGGACGCTATCTTCAAGAAATGATTGCTATTATTACATAGTAATAAATAATAAATCTGTGTAATAAATAGCAAGGCTTTGGCTTCCAGATTACCGTGTTTACATGTCCTACATAGAACAGTTCAGGTCGGGCCAAATGACCTAGCTGTCAACGGGCCCTTAAACTCCACTCACTGACTCACTCACTCGCTCATTCACTCACTCACTCGCTCGCTCACGGTTACATTACAGCCTTATTAAAATTGTCCGTTCTCGCGCGCCATCCTGTACAGCAGAAGCCAAGGGTCAGTGTCAGTGAGGTAAAACCTTGTGGGTGGTGGTGGTGGCGGTGGTGGTGGCGGTGGTGGTGGCGGTGGTGGCGGTGGTGGTGGCGGTGGTGGCGGTGGTGGCGATGGTAGCGGTGGTAGCGGTGGTGGTGGCGGTGGTGGCGGTGGTGGCGGTGATGGTGGCGGTGGTGGTGGCGGTGGCAGCGGTGGTGGCGGTGGTGGCGGTGGTGACGGTGGTAGCGGTGGTAGTGGTGGTGGTGGCGGTGGTGGTGGTGGCGGTGGTGGTGGCGGCGGCGGAGCTTTTACATTTAAATTTTCTCAAAAAGTGGCTCTAAGGATTTTGATTAAACTATATAAACTATACTCTTTTATGACAAATTAAATGTAGAATTTGAATTTTCTGGGAATATTTTTCTCAAATGGGAAGTAAGTATAGTTTTCTTTAGGCTCTTTCTTCTCTTGTTCATGGAAAGAAGAGTCAAGGCAATTTGAATGCCATAATGTAGCGACTAGCCCTTAAGAGCTTTGAGTTTTGCTTAAAGCCTATCTATTCCCCACATCTTGTAGTACCTAGAGGGAAATATGTAGTGACGTGTAACACGTAGCTATATACTACGCATATAATAATCCGTGTTAGTCATATTATAACGGTTCCACCAAACGATTCAGTTTCCGCGTTTGGCAGTTTTTACTTTCTCTACTAGTAAGTAGAGGAACTATTGTGCTCCACCCAAAAATTCGATGTTGATATTTCACCGGAAATATATGTTTTGAGGTCCCCTGAATCAAAAAAAAAAGCCGCTTTAGAAAAAGGCCCGTGTGTATGTTTCTGTCTGTGTGAGTCTATCAGTCTGTCTGTCAGTCTTTGGGCAGCATAACTCAAAAACGAAAAGGCGGTTAAAGCCAAAGTTGGTATTTAAGTTTAATATCTTTCAAGGATGCGACACGAAGATTCCAAAGAACATTGCTCCACTCTAAACTACCCTTTGCATGGAAAATGTTTCGAAAATGTTTATTTTCTTGAAAATTGCTCTAACGATTTTGATTAAAATGGCATATGTTTAGTACATTTTTATGACAAATGAAACGTATATTTTGAGTTTCTTCGCTATAAGCTATGTAGTCCCGTTTACTATGGATGACTTTTGAATAACTCGTAAATCATAAGAGATAGACCAAAACTTACTACACAAAAATGTAGATCTCGCTAAAACACACAATCTATGCCCAAATAAATTTTTTCGTTATAGAATGAACCAATTTGGGGATATTCCTTGTTATTTGTGTCAATTTCGGAAAATTTAAACTTTCGCCAAATGTAACATCGTTGTTCATTTTTTTATATGTTAGCCGTGCAAAGAGAATAGAATTTGAAAACTTTAAAAGATTTGACTGTCGCTCAAAGTCTACTGTATTTCCACATTCCCCTTGCACCTACAAGGAAATAAGCAATAAGATAATTTCTGCAAATTTTTATTTCAACTAACACGAAGATGATAGGGGAATAAGAGATTGTAAGAATGGTTATTACAAGAGTAGAGAAAGTCATGTGAGTACAACACATTAAACTTTTCAACAACTATTTCTTCTATAAAAGTGTCACAACTGGATAATTAAATTCGGACTTAGCCTGAACTCTAGATTCTCCTTCCGCTTGATGTAATTTAATGCCAGGAAGTAAAAGACAAATAATGAACAAACAAATAAATATTGGAATAAAGTTAAAGCATACCTGCCTCATTTGCAATTTCCAATATCTGGTAGCACTGTTGGATGCTAGTAACAGCTTCTAATGGCAGTTTACGAATGCAGGACCTAACAATCAGAGCTTTCTTGTAATGCATATCTCGGTCTATTCAATTTGGTTACTTATCTGTTTATGACTTTCTCTGTGAAAGGATCCCACCCTTATCATTCCGACTTCTCTTCTGTAAAGGTAGCAAAATGCTATGTTTGTGCACCGTAAGCAAATACACAAAGGGCAAGCGACATTCGGTATATTGAATGAATAAGGGTAACAATTTCGTAGATCCTCCAGGGGTTGTAGGTGTTGGCTAAACCGTTTTACCTGTTACAGCAGTTTGTAAGTAAGGCAGTGGAGGGTGTTGGTAAATTACGAAACCTAAACCAAAAGTTCATCGATCATTTATATATCTATAAATGTGTGACATAAAACAAAGCACTATGGAATGAGTTGTAATGAAAAGTTGTCACAAACCACCGTTATTGCCTTAACGAAGGCACTTTGGAAAACACACACGCACACGCGCACGCACACGCACACGCACACACACACACACACGCATAACTATAGGATGTTACTATTATCATTGTCATGCACTACTATTATTTATTATTATCATTATTAATTATTTATTATTAGTGTGATGCTGGGCGCGGCGTAAAGCAAAGGAGTGTCGGGGCTAACCTACTTCACACCACATTCCGAGCCGGCGAGCAAACAAAGTCGTTCAAGGTTAGGTTGCCTGGCACGACTGTTTGTGTGTACGTGACTAACAACAACAGAGCGGTAGATCTAAAAGGAATTTTCTCCGGAGCCTTCGATAAATATATCGCTGCGTCATCTCAGGGGTATTTCAGAAGTTCGTGAAAGGTCCTATGACGTCATGCCCACTACATAAGGAGTGGAGGAAACAGCAGAGTGAGAGTTACGTAAACGAATAGGTCGGTGAGTCAGTGAGTGTAAGTGAGCTGTGCGTCTGTCGGTGCGTCGTGAAGACGGTTTACCGAGCATCTGGCCGCGCCGTAGCCGCGTGGTTAGACTATTCGCTTCTCACCAAAGCGGCCCGGATTCGTTCCCAGGCAACCACATGTAGGATACGTGATGGACGAAGCGGCGCTGGGGCGAGTTTCCTCCGGGTTCTCCGGTTCCCCCGCCATCTCATTCCATGCATCATCAGTGTCACCGCCTGTGGAATCGTAGTAGTAAAAGTGGGCGTTTAACACTACAAAATAACGAGCATCTACTGACTGTACTGTCGGATTTAGTGTGTGACAGACACAGGAACTGAAAAAAAGACACTGAATAGACTGGGTCAAGGTTACGAGAAGCCAACAATTGTTAGTTGTGATATCACGAAAGATTGGATACTGTGTTAAAGGCGATTAATTGTGATTACATTTTAGAAGGCAATAAAGTGATAGAAAAGTAACCGGACTGGATTTTGTCATTTTGTCACATTGGTGTCAGGAGTGGCATTCGTTAATAATAATAATAATAATAATAATAATAATAATAATAATAATAATAATAATAATAATAATAATAATAATAATAATAATAATAATAATAATAATAATAATAATAATAATAATAATAATAATAATAATAATAATAATAATAATAATAATAATAATAATAATAATAACAATAACAATAACAATTATTGTATTGTATAATAATAATAACAATAACAATAACAATAACAATTATTGTTATTGTTATTGTTGTTGTTGTTATTATTATTATTATTATTATTATTATTATTATTATTATTATTATTATTATTATTATTATTATTATTATTATTATTATTATTATTATTATTATTATTATTATTATTATTATTATTATTATTATTATTATTATTATTATTAACCAACATCTTTAAATACAAAACTGAATAAATTTGTAAAAGAATTTGGTGGCCTGTTTTCGATAAATGACTCAATCGTAATATGCAAAGTCTGTGAAACATTGCGGAACTGTGCTAAACAGTAACAGTTACTCAACATGAATAAGCTTTGAAACATAAATCTTCGGTGTTGAACGACAACAGCAGGTGAATTGAAAGGAACTCTCATCTCCTCGTGTGCAATTTCCAAACGCCCATCACAGTTTTCACTTGATTTCTGTAAAGCGTTTATTGACTCCGGTATTCCATAATGTATGCTGTGGATTCATTAAATGACGCATGATTTAAAGGTTTATTTCCTTTGCTAACAAACTGTATGTAAAATACGTTCCATAGGTATTGTATTCCATAGGTGTATATTGCAAAATGAAAGTAATTATTTAAAAGGGGAGGATGCACCACTAGATCATTGCAGAACATTTCCATGAAAATAAGGGGGTGGGGAATTAAATTAATTAAATGGCCACTGAAGGTTTAAAAAGCCACTTACAGTGTTGGACGAGCGAGTTAATAGAATATAATAATTAATGGAAAGGTAAACTAACGTTTTGTATGTAATTTACTCAATTTGAAAAAAAGAAAAAGAAGAAAGAAGAGTAGGATTTGAAGCTTTCACGGCGAACGTTAGTGATAACAGCTTCACGGGTGATCAGCCGTGTTAAACTTGAAAAGGTCGAGCTTTCGGCCATTATACTCTCCATGGCCATCTTCAGGACTAAAATGATGGAAAATTCTCCTCAGTTCCCAAATATATACTATGGTTAGGTTGTGTTGTCCGAACCAATGCGTGGGTGATGGTTTCTGATTGGGCCTGCTGTAGGCTCGGCTGCAGTGTTTTCCCGCGGGTACGAAATTTGTGCAGTGTTTCTGATGGCTATAGTCCACGCGGAACTTAGTTTGAGTCCGCCCTCTCTGTTGAAATTGTGGGGGTGTAATTTGATGTGGATGGCCTCCTTGATGAGTCTGTCCCAGTAATTTTCTGCGTGTTCTAGTATTTTTGTGTCTTGGAAATTGATTTTGTGGACCTGTTCTATGCAGTGTTGGGCTACTGCTGATTTTTCGGGCTGGAGAAGTCTGATGCTCCGTTGATGTTCTTTGCATCTTTCCTCTATCGTGCGTCCTGTTTGACCCACATACACCTTACCACACTCACACGGAATCCTGTATATTCCCGGGACCTTAAGCCCAAGTGGGTCTTTCACCGGCCTGAGGAGTTGTCGGATCTTCTTAGGGGGCGTGAAGAAGGTTTTGATATTATGTCTCGCGAGTATACGGGAAACCTTGTTGGAGACAGAGCCGTAGAAAGGTATGTAGGCCTTCTCTTGAGGGCTATCCTTCCCTTGCGTGAGCAGTAGCGGGTTCTTCCTGCTGCGTTCTACTTTCCTACGGGTCTCATTGATGTCCTGGTTGCTATACCCATTCTTGCGTAGGGTATCCTGTAAGTATTGAAGTTCTAGGTGTATGTGGTCCTTGTCTGCTATGTCAAACGCTCGGTGAAACAGAGTGGAAATTATTGTTTTCTTCTGAGAGGGATGATGGTGGCTGGAGGCATCCAAGTATCTGTTGGTGTGTGTGGGCTTCCTGTAGACCGTGTGTCCCAAGCTGCCATCCGGTTTTTTGTACACTAGAACATCCAGGAAGGGAAGGGAGTTGTCGTTCTCCACTTCCATGGTGAATTTAATATTAGTATGCAGGCTATTGAGATGGTCGAGAAAAAAGCCAAGTTTTTCTGTCCCGTGTGGCCAGATGACGAAAGTGTCGTCGACGTATCTGTAGAAAGCTTTTGGTTTGTGTGTAGCGGTGTCCAGTGCGGTGTGTTCAAAGTTTTCCATGAAGAAATTGGCAATGGCCGGTGATAATGGTGAGCCCATGGCCACTCCGTCAGTTTGTTCGTAAAACTGGTCGTTGTAGCAGAAGTAGGTGGACGTGAGTGTGTGTCTGAAGAGTTGTGTGATGTCCTCCGGAAATTGTTCCGCTATGAGAAGTAGTGAGTCTTCTAGAGGCACTCTGGTGAAGAGGGATTCAACGTCGAAACTCACCAAGATATCCCCCGGGTCCAATCTCATGGTTGAAATCTTTTGTACGAAGTGGCTGGAGTTATTGATGTGATGGTGACAGGCGCCCACTAGTGGATTCAATAGAGTGGTGAGGTGTTTGGCCAGCTGGTATGTGGGTGAGTTAATAGCACTTACAATGGGTCGGAGTGGTATTGTAGGTTTGTGGATTTTCGGAAGTCCGTAGAGTCTGGGTGGAGTGGCTGAGTGCGGGATGATGGTTTTTTGGGCTTCGGTGGTTAGGCTGGAGTGTTTGATGTGCTCGGTGGTGATCTTGGTGATCCTGGCCGTCGGGTCCTTGTCAAGTTTCTTGAAGGAAGAGTCTTCGAGTAGAAGTTTAATTTTCCGGTCGTAATCTGTGGTTTCCATAATCACCGTGGCATTGCCCTTATCTGCTGGAAGTACTGTTAGGGACGCGTCTTGTCGTAGTGTTTTTAGTGCTCTGGATTCTGCAGAAGAAATGTTTGATCTTGGTTTCTTAGCTTTCATCAATGTGAGACTGACTTCTGTTCGTATTTCCTCGGCTACGTCCGCCGGAAGGCGGCTTAATGCTTGCTCTGTGCCACTGATGAAATCACGAGTTGGTATAGACTTCGGTGCCGGCGCGAAGTTGAGTCCTCTTGAAAGCACTGAGATGGTTGGTTGATCTAGTGTGCGTTCGGTGAGATTAATTACCAGCTTGGACTGGTCCAGAGGAGTGTGGTCCTGTTGTGTGTAGTGGATATTGTTGAACTTCTTCACGTGCCTATCTGTGGTTTTCTTTTGGTGGCGCCAGTACTGTGCGGCTATGGATGCGTCAATCCATTCTTTGTCTAGACTCCGTAGCGAAGAAAATATGTCGAGATGAAGTGTTAAAAGTTCCTTGGAGATACGGTCCAAAAGGCAATAGGTGTAGTGAATCCTTTCTCTTACCAATGCGAGACTAGCGCGTCGTAGGATTCGTTGTGCCCGGCTTGTGGTGATGTGGTGATGTACCTCGGCGAAGTGTGGAACAACTGTGTGGTCTCGGCAGCGTTTCAGGAAGGCTAAAGTGCATAGAGCACTAGCTCTCTTGGTCTGTAGACGTTCATATCGTCGTAGTTTCTTGTAGGTATCCTCCCCGTAGAGGTGCTTAATGTAGGATTTGAAGCTTTCACGGCGAACGTTAGTGATAACAGCTTCACGGGTGATCAGCCGTGTTAAACTTAAAAAGGTCGAGCTTTCGGCCATTATACTCTCCATGGCCATCTTCAGGACTAAAATGATGGAAAATTCCTAGAACACGCAGAAAATTACTGGGACAGACTCATCAAGGAGGCCATCCACATCAAATTACACCCCCACAATTTCAACAGAGAGGGCGGACTCAAACTAAGTTCCGCGTGGACTATAGCCATCAGAAACACTGCACAAATTTCGTACCCGCGGGAAAACACTGCAGCCGAGCCTACAGCAGGCCCAATCAGAAACCATCACCCACGCATTGGTTCGGACAACACAACCTAACCATAGTATATATTTGGGAACTGAGGAGAATTTTCCATCATTTTAGTCCTGAAGATGGCCATGGAGAGTATAATGGCCGAAAGCTCGACCTTTTTAAGTTTAACACGGCTGATCACCCGTGAAGCTGTTATCACAAGAAAGAAGAGGTTACATTTGAACTTCGAACCAGCATTGATGCATTCATCACAATGGTGTTTGATCAAACACACTAGGGGTTATTCGACGCTTATAAATGAGCGATATTATATAAACATTTGATGTTACACTCGCATAACTTTCTCTACCTTTGAACTAACCATTCTTACATTCTTTTCCCTGTATCTTCTTTGTGTTAAAAGAGATAAACATTATCTTGGAGCGGTAGTCAAATCTTTTAAAGCTTTCTTTGCACCGCTAACGTATGAAAAAATAAACAACGACGTTCCATTAGACGAAAGCTTAAGTTTACCATAATTCACACAAAAAACAAGGAATATATCCGAAATTGTTCACTTCTAAAAAAAATTATTTGGAAATAAATAATATGTTTTAGTTAGATCTACATATTTTGTATACTAAGATTTAGTCTATCTCTTACGGTTTACCAGTTGTGCCAGTCACCCAGAGTAACAGGACTACATAGGCTATAGCCGGAAAATTCAAAATATACATTTCATTTGTCATAAAAATGTCTTAAACAAATGGCATTTTAATCAAAATCGTTAGCCATTTTTGAGAAAAGCAGAATTTTCGAAAAATTGCCCATGTAACGGATAGTTTAGGGTGGAGGAATTTTCTTCAAAATGTTCGTGTCGCATCCTTGAAAGACATTAAACTTATATACCAAATTTGGTTTCACACACACACGGGCCCTTTTCTAAAAATGCTTTTTTGGATACAGGGGGCCTCAAAACACTCCGTGTAAAGAAAGCATGGATACTGGTCTTGGATAACTTTTCAGACACTTACAACAGCTGTAATAAAACCCCACCTACATCCGGCCCACCAACCGATATGCGCCAATCATCACCTTAGCGCAAGAATGCCCCACCCAGCTCCACTATATAAGAGCGCCAACGTAGTTTTTCCATATTCGAACCATCATATGCCTCCTCTCAACCCTCCTAGAGTAAATGGCCTATGTAAGGGGAGGTATAACATTAACCCACGCGCTCCTGTGGAATGCAGATGGCATCCACAGCAACACGAACTTGAAAACTACCTACGGCGTAACAAAATTACGTGTTAATAATAAAACGGTGATGCTGGTAGCACTTTGTCGGCCCCCTAACTCCCCGGACTTTGCACCAGACCTCGAACAAATCCTCGCCTTAGAGGACCATGTTATAATTGCAGGAAATTTCAATGCCCGGCACCCCTGGTGATTTTCTCGCCGGGCAAACGCGACCGGAAATCTCCTGGTTGAACCTATAACAGATATTGACGACATTGAGGTACATTTCCCCCCAGAACCCACCTTTTGGCACAGATCAGGGCACTTTAACCCTGAAATTTTGAACCTCGTACTTACAAAAAATGCGACTCTCTCAAGTAACTTAACTGTGTATCACAGCCTAGACTCCGACCATCTTCCTGTGCATTTCGACATACAGAGTGGCATTAAGGCCAGTGCCTCTGGCCCCCGGAGGAGGGCTGAGACTGACTCGAATAACTTCACCATGGAAATGCACAGGATGGCGCAACCTAGGCCGTCATACAATAGCGAGTCAGACATAGATGTCGCCATTGAAAACTTTACTTCCTCGCTACACACAACCAAGAGAAGTGCTACCACATACACCACAAGACCATCCAGTTTTTGCACGCACCCCGAGATAAGGCAACTCATTGCGTGGAGACGACGCTTGACAAAACTGTGGACATCAGCCTGAATATAAAGTGCTAGCAAAATGGCTACGCAACGTCATTTGGCAAAAACTTAAAATCAACAAAACTGAACAGTGGGAAAACAAAATGCTGAGTACCACCCATTCGGACTCTTCTTTGTGGAAATTTCTGAAGGCTTTCAAAGTTTCCACGAGAGTCAACTCCGCAACTGAGGCGCTGCACACTCAACGCGGACTGCACTTCTCCGTAGAGGAGAAAGCCGAGGTCTTCGCGGACTGCCCCAAGACAGATTCACCGAAAACCCAGTGACCAACCGTGAAACAGAACGGGAGGTCCAGACATGGGTACAAACCTAGGTGGCGCAGAATCAAGAACAACAACTACCCATCATAACACCGCAGGAAGTTTTCAAGCTCATTAGGATATTGCCTAATGGAAAAGCTGCCGGCCCAGACAAAAGTGACTAATGAGGAACTTAAGCATCTCCCGAGAAAAGCTCTGGTGTAACTAACTGCTTGCACCACAGCTATTTCCCCCTACTTAGAAGCGAGCCCAGGTTATCATGCTCCCAAAGCAAAGAAAAAGCACCAGACAGCCGCAAAATTACCGCCCCATTAGTGTTTTGTCTACTACTGGTAAATTGCTCGAAAAATGTATCCATCTCGACTTCAAAAACAAGTCTCGGAAACACATGAACTCTCAAATTCACAGTTTGGCTTTAGAAAAGGACATTCCACAGAATTACAGCTTCTCAGACTAACTGATGACGTAACAGAGCAATTTAACAATGGAGCTTCCACGTTGGCATTATTTCTGGACGCAGAAGCTGCATTCGACCGGTGCTGGTACAATGGCCTCATTAACAAACTCCACCACAATTTCCCGGCACTTCAAAGTTATCTGTACCTGCTGCACAACTTCTTGGAAAATCGACACTTCTACGTCCAAGTGGGCCACTCCTCCTCTGGGGAGAGAGTGATGCGGGCTGGCGTCCCACAAGGGGCAATCATGTCACCGTTCCTGTACATACTGTTTACAAATGATTTCCCAGTGGACGCCAGATGCAAGATCACCATGTATGCAGCCGACACTGCAATATACAACCACCAAAAAATCCTCGTTTCGGCCTTGCAGAAATGCAAAGATACACAAACAACTTCCTCTCATGGCTCCATGATTGTAAAGTCATAATTGATCCCAATAAATGCCAGCTAATACATTTTCAAAGTGGCATCACACTTTGGTAATGGACCTAACGGTCGATGGTCAAGTATTGCACTGTCCTCCCACATAAAAAAATACCACCAACAAAGGCAGACAGTGGCTAAAGTTATACGCCACCATCTTCCGCAGCAAACAGCTGTAACTTAAATCCAAGCTAACTTTCTATAGATTATTTATACCCTCGGTGGTCCTATACGCATCCGTGGCCTAAGCAAATGCTTCCAAAACCGCCATCAAAGAAATTCAAACCCTCCAAAGCACCTCCCTCAGAAAAATCCTCTCTGCTCCACTCCTTACCATTAACCAAACTCTTCACCTCGAAACCCAGATCCCGTCCATCCCAGAGGCAATAGAAAAAAGAGCAACGGCAACATGGACGCGCATTAGGAACCACGAAAATTACGTGATCGCCAACATTGGCAAAGGCAAGCCGAGGCACCACAGACATACTAGAATAAAAAAGTTTTAGACGCGGCACGGCTCGCCGACTAATGGGCCTCCATGCAACCTCGGTCCTAGGCCACACACATCTTACGGCAGAGGGGCTCGCCTCGGAAAACATTCAGGAGCTGCCCCCTATACCCGCAGGAAAACAGCGCGAAAATGTATATATTAAAAATGAAATGTAAATAGTGCAGTGCGCGAGCTGGGACACCTATTTCTGATGTGCCCAGTGAAGGTATGTGTGAGTGTGTGAGTGAGTGCGTGCGTGCGTGTGTGTATATATATAAATCTGATGTGTTGCACTCATATGACTTTCTCTACTCTTGTACTAACCATTGTTACAAATTCTTATTCCTATACCTTCTTCGTGTTAGTTAAGATAAACATTTGTACAAATTATCTTTTGCTTATTTCCTTGTAGGTGCAAGGGGAACGTTAGAATACAGTAGGCTTTTTACGATAGTCAAATCTTTTAAAGCTTTGAGATATTGTTGTCTTTGCACACTTAACATATAAAAAAATGAACAATGATGGTCCATTTCACGAAAGTGAGTTTTCCGAAACTCGCACACATAACAAGGAATATCTCCGAAATGGTTCACCTTACAAGAAAATGTATGCAGACATAAATTGTGTATTTTAGCAAGATCTACATTTTTTGTAGAGTTTGATTTGGTCTGCCTCTAACGGTTTACCGGTTATGCAAAAGTCGTCCAGAGTAAATATGACTACAGGGGCTATAGCCAGAAAATTCAAGATATACATTTCATCTGTTATCCAAATATCTCAAACACATGACATTTTAATCAAAATCGTTAGAGCCATTTTCAAGAAAATAAAAATTATCGAATAATGTTCCGTGTAAAGGGTAGTTTAGGGTGGGGCTCTTTCCTTCAAAATCTTCGTGTCGAATCCTTGAAATACATTAAACTTAAATACCAACTTTGGTTTTTAACCGAGTTTTCGTTTTTGAGTTATGCTGTCCACAGACACACACACGGACCTTTTCCTAAAAATGCTATTTTTGGATTCAGGGGGTCTCAAAACATATATTTCCGGTGAAATCTCGACATCGAATTTTTGAGTGGAATACAATACTTCCCTACTTACCAGTAGAGAAAGTAAATGACGGAACAGACACCAAAAGACAAAGAAAAGCTATTATCGGTGACCTAAAGATGGTCACCGTATGGGTTTTTAGTGAAACCGCAAATAATCTTTGTAAATAAAAACAAATGTAATTTAATGTAAATTATAGCCTGTAAGCCGGGTCCCTTGTGCCGGCACCAGGCCAACACTTAGTAATAAAGAAAAAACTTTCCATATTCGAAAAATTATGTGATTGCCAACATTGGCAAAGGTGAGCCGAAGCACCGTAAACATGCTTGAATTAATGTTTCAGGCTGGTACGTAGTGATGCGCGTCCATGGAACCCAGGCCCCAGGCCACATTCTCGTTACAACAGAGGCCTGCGCCTCGGGGAATCACACAGGAGCTGCAACCTGGCCGCAACTGTATAGTGCAGTGCGTATGTAAGTGTGCTGGAGCGCATAGTTTTCGTCTACCCAATGTGTGTGTGTCTATATATATATATATATATATATATATATATATATATATATATATTTGTGTGTGTGTGTGTCTGTGTGTGTGTGTACGTGCGTTAGCGTTTAAGGGAACATATGCTTGAGATATACCCCAGAAAGAGTGCCTGTGTGTATATAATTGTAAATATGTATATAAAGAAAAGACATAACAGTCAACTCGTATATATCAACTAAAATACAACATACATTCTAGCCTGTAAGCCGTGTCCTGAATGTGTCTGTGTGTGTTTGTATGTGTGTGTGTGTGTGTGTGTGTGTGTGTGTGTGTGTGTGTGTGTGTGTGTGTGTGTGTGAGAAGTTAATATAAATATGACATCCTGATGGCCAAATGACACCTGGGACAAAAAACAATGTCTATTGTTTAAAAGCTCAGAAAGACTGCCACACTGAACTTGAACTGTGAAGTTCTCATTCAAATATCCATGCCATAACGATCTCCTCTACTCTTGCCAGCAATCATGTATCTGATTCCTATTGGATTCGATTTTGCAGTCGGTCTGCGTGGCTCAGTTGTTGGACGTTGGTCTATTGATCCCAAGGCCGCGGGTTCAGATATGGCCCAGACCGATGGTTTTTAAGTTGCTTAAAAACGAAAGCTCCATGGCTGTCGTGCTTAACTGGCATGTAAAAGAACTCCTGCGAGACAAAATTCCGGCACACCAGTGATGCTGATGTGATCCTGGCAATTGACAGCGTCGTTAAATAAATTAATTATAAGTGGATTTTGTAGTTTTCCTAAGAGCTTAAAAACGACAAATTTGAGAAGAAATGCCTCTAACAACACTCATTAGTTAAAAATGTAATTATGCCAAGTAGTTTTATGAACAATACAAGATCATTTAAACAAGATGTCATTTTGTTTTCACAAATATAAATATTCACTTTATAGCGATTCCAACTCTAGACTTTCGGATGAGATAGGCGAACCAAGCACTGGGCTGAAAGGATGCTCTCACTCTCTCTCTCTGTCTGTCGCTCTCTCTCTCTTTGTCTCTCTCTCTCTCCCTCCCTCTCTCTGTCCCTTTTCAAGCCCATCTTAAGGAACGTCTGGCGCAGCAGCGTCTCTCATGAAAAGTTTACATTCGTTGGGAGTCTGTGAGTCCAAGTGAGAATGTACGTTTCGACTAAGTTTGAAATTGAATGTGGCATTTTCCGCCGGCTTTAATGGATTCTCGCCACAAATGAAAGCGTTTATTCTATTTGGGTGCATCAAGACCTCACTCTGTTGACAATATCAAGCCTGCTGGGCCATGTGGAAGTGAAAGGGTAAATGAAGATCAAAGTGTAAATAGGGAGGTACGAGGGAAACTTCAGCAAGGGAAATAAATTCAGAGAGACGTAAAAGCAGTTCAATTTAGGTGAGCAAGGATATGCGTATTCCTATCCACTGTATCCCGTTTACCGTATTATAATTAAAGCGCCCTTCTACTGTTTGAAACTTGTACAGCCATGGAAAAAAAAAAAATGATCGAACGCTGTAACACTTCAAAGGGTTGCTTCGATCTCACGGAAGTACACGAAGTTCTGTAGTTCACTGCACTGCTAATGCTGCCAACCATTACTGCATACGACTAATGAAGAAGAAACTACCAATAAAAAATCTAGGCCAATGAACAATGTATTTGAAACTGAACATATGATATTTCTGTTGTGAATAGGTAATGAAGGTTGTATTTCAAAATGAACATGTGATATGATATATCTGTTGTGAGTACTATGACAGACATTGTTGTAAACGTGTCTCATAGAATGGAAGTATTTTGATTTGAAAATACACAATATCATTTCAAATGCAAGAAGTGTATATTTACTATCCACCAATTAACTATGAATATATTTTTCTGTGGGCAAACGGAATATACAACCAAGATAATCACCGACCCATTTTTTTAACATTTCGAAGAATGAACCGTGGGGTAGTACGTCCACTGTTACGTCACGTTCATATCGGTATTTTCTGACTTGCCGCTCGCTCCCTCCGCACTGCGACCCTGACAACCTACGGTATAGTGACACCTAACCTGTTTCATCGGTGTCCTAGTTTCGCTGTCTGCTGATCAATTTTAATAAAAATATGGTAAACTAAGAACATATTCCTATCATCCTTGATAGTTAAGCTTTTAGGATAAAAGTATGCCAGTGTACTTAGAAGGCTTACCTCAACACGGAGCAAAAGCTTGTCTGATATCTTACATAGTTTTCGAGATAATAATGTATTTAGCAAAGTCCACGTTGGCGGAATAACGTTTCTAAGCTACCGTTAGAATTAAGTTATTTTAGGTGGCTTTGTTTTACGACAGAAGTAATATGATGAGAACTAAAGGTGTACATAATATCTGCCGTGCCATGTCCTGGGAAGTTTTCTCGTTCTGTATCCATTTCGGCACTTTTAGGAAAACATAATCCTAAAATGAAAGTTTCCAAAGTCCTCAAGACAATTGCATTGAAATATGTCCAAATGTTTGCTTCAATCTGTGATATTCAACTTGGTATGCAAAACTTTTGCACTTCACATTCCAAAAATAGAAAACGACTTACGCTTAGGAGAATTACTTTTTCACGAATAAACAAACTTGAAATGTGCTTCCATATATTCTTCAAATGTATGTATAACATTTGAGATCTGTACAGTCAAGTGTACGAAAATCTACCAATGTCTTTGGTTTCCTTTAGAGTTTTTTTTTATTTAATGTTGGCAAAATTGCTAGTGATGCCGTAACACCAGCCCCTGATTGAATCCATTTCATAATGGTCTGATGTTTAATGTCTGGCACATAAACATTAACCTATTGGCACGTGTTGCTTTTAGATTCAGGAGCAAGCGAAATGGCGGGGGGGAGACAAACATTAAGTGAAATTCTGGAACCTGGGTGGGAGATGGGAATGGAAGAGGCGATGACGGCGCCCGTGGACGCCATGGCGTGCACTTTGTGAAGCTCTGGCACAGCTAAACAATAAACACAACATTAAAAACATTAGCAGGAAAGTAAAGCTATCAAAATGTGTTGCAACAGTTCTATAGATTATTGCAAAATATGTGTATGCAATCCCCTACGGCTCTATATAACCTAAATATATATGCTTTTCGTTTGAAGCTTATTTAACTTCTGTTTTAACATATTTTTGGCGTTGTGGAACATTTATTTAAAACATTTGATGTATTGCACATCAAATGATGACTTTCTCTACTCTAGCACAAACTACTCCTACAAACACGGATTCCTCTATCTACTTCAAGTTAATCCAGATAAACATGTATAGAAACTATTTTACTGCTAATATTCTTTTAGATGCAAGGGGAATGCAGCGGGCTCTAAGCGATAGTCAAACGTTTTAAGAGTGATCTGATGACTTTGAAATTCTGTTCTCTTTGCATGACCAAGAGATAAAAAATGAATAAGGACCTCCCATATAAGTATTGCAAAGTCTAACAAATAACAGGGAATATCTCCGAAGTGTTCACTTCACAAAAAAGGATCATTTGACACAGATTCTGCGTTTTAACGAGATATACAATTTTGATACAGTAAGGTTTGGTCTATCTCTTACGGTTTACCAGTTATACAAAAGTGATCAGGAGTAAACACGACTACATGGGCTATAGACAGAAAATTCAAAATATACATCTCACTTGGCATAAAAATGTCTTAAACACATGGCATTTTAATCAAAGAGGTTAGCGCCATTTTCGAGAAAATTAACATGTTGTAGGTAAAGGATAGTTAAGGATGGAGTAATTTTTTGAAAATCATGTTGCGTCCGTAAAATATATTCAACTTAAATACCAACTTTGGTTTTTATACGACCACTTGTTTTTAATTATGCTGTCCACACACACACACACACACACACACACACACACACACACACACACACACACACACACACACACACACACACACACACACACACACACACACACACACACACACACACACACACACACACACACACACACACACACACACACACACACACACACACACACACACACACACACACACACACACACACACACACACACACACACACACACACACACACACACACACACACACACACACACACACACACACACACACACACACACACACACACACACACACACACACACACACACACACACACACACACACACACACACACACACACACACACACACACACACACACACACACACACACACACACACACACACACACACACACACACACACACACACACACACACACACACACACACACACACACACACACACACACACACACACACACACACACACACACACACACACACACACACACACACACACACACACACACACACACACACACACACACACACACACACACACACACACACACACACACACACACACACACACACACACACACACACACACACACACACACACACACACACACACACACACACACACACACACGCGCGCGCGCGCGCACGCACAAACCATTTCTCTATAATTACTTTCTCTTTTAGTTTAGGGAGTCTCAAAACATGCATTCCCGGTGAAATCTCAGTATCGAACTTTTGGGTGGAATACAATACTTTCCCTACCTACCATTCGCAGTACAGGAAGTAAAAACGGTAATTATATTGTAACCATTTTAAAGATTTCATCCTATATAAACCACCCAAAGGGAAAGAATGCTTCAGGTAAAACTTAGCTATCTCTTTTTCTCTATCTCTGTGTATGTGTGCGTGAGTGTGTGTGCGTGCGTGTGTGTGTTTGTGCGTGTGTGTGCATGTGTGTGTGTGTGTGTGTGTGTGAGAGAGAGAGAGAGAGAGAGAGAGAGAGAGAGAGAGAGAGAGAGCGCACGCGTGTTTTTGTGTTACAAGCATTAACTTAAAAGATAAAATTACCAGACTACCTTATCCATGTTATCAAGTTTCCAAAAGGAACACTGTGGACTCGTAACGATGGATTCACATCAACAACCATAGCAATCATTGCTGGAGTCCTGCGAGCATTAATACTCGCACCTATATTATTTAATATATTTCCATATGCTATAGCCCGATTGAAACCTGCTGTATGCGGATGATACGGTTCTGTTCCATCCTAATTCTAATCTCAATTTATCAGTCAGCTCCCTTCGGGCATCTCTGTCTCCATTCATAAAATGGATTTCAAGCTGGCCTACTTCTCTCAATATTCGCAAGAATGAAGCTAAGACCCCTAAATGCTCGGCCAACATTTTTTCTTATGCATGTACAACTATCCTGACTGCCTTCACATACGCCTGGTAATATTTCGGTTATTCCTAAACAAAACATTAACATAGAATGCCCACGTAAAGCGTATTGTGGCGCTTGCTACCTCTATGGGCACGAGATTCTATGCTCTGATAAATAAACGCTCCGGAATTGATCTAGATTGCTCCATTCCTTTACGCAAATCTCTGAGTTCACCTGTCCTCACTTTTCTCGTATGGGGCTCAGCATGTAAAATACATATTTATAAATTTCAGGTAATTCAAAATAAATTTCTTGGAGTCACCACCAGTTTTCCTTGGTTCATCAAAAACATTAAACTACATCAAAGTTTGGCATCCTGGTCGTCAAGCAATGTACCAGATAAGATGTTTCAGAAGCTGGAGTGTACAATCTAGGAGAAAGAAACTGCCAACAATCAAGATTAGAAAGAAAACTACCTCAAGACTCCTTAATATTGCACAGGGAAACTAAAGAATAGCATTGGTTAAACTTAAATGGCCACAATTATATCCTTTCCATGCTTTTAACATGCTTAATAGTGAATAATACAGTTTCATGTTCCAACTGCTGGTTTACATACCTGTTGGCTTTAGTTTAATTTACATGTTTATATACATTGTTGTCATTTTAATTTCTTTTGACGACTATATTTGTTTTTCCACAAAACATTGTACACATGTTCGTGGAGTAAGGTGATCCACTTCAATATTTACTTTTTATTTACTTTTAGATTATTGTTACGAATGGCCCTGATAGCTTTTAGGTGGTTGGTTAAATCCATGCAATAATTACCCTACTACCAAATAAATATCGATGGTTCACAATGTCTGAAAGTAAAATCCCTTCTTACTAGCGTAGTAACTGAGTGAGATAGCTCCGCGGTAACCTGTGAAGCTCGCATTCTGGAGGGGACCTCGAATCCGGGGGCCCCCCTCTCTAACTAGTTTTCCTCCTTTTGACAGACAAATGCAGGAGAGGATTCTTCACTGCATGGCATTTTCTTTCCCTCATTTCACCCCATTTCATTCCTTTCTTTCAGGGATTTCCTGGTTCATTGCTTGGTGGAGGTGCGGTGCTTGGCGGGCACGGTATTTTGGGGCGCTAGTACCGGCTATGGTTCGGGACGGTGCCACCGCAGAGGAGACCGACGTGTGTATTACCTTTCCCCTCAAGTAGCTCATTACTCGGGCACCCAGGGACCTCACAAGCCTGAGTGCACCCCGGACCTGGTCTCCCAGCGGTAGAAAATCCCCACGGTAGCCCGCTTAGTATGTAAGCAGCTGTGCTATTGCCGCGCTAAGATTACCACCCAGAAAGGATTAAGAAATTCACCGTATAAGAAAGCTCTAGCAAAGGAACAGGCATCCCAAAAACTGAGAAGGGAAGACTTCTTCGCCAAAGTAAGATGCTGAAGAATAATCAGGTAACGGTAACAGCTCAGAAGATCGAAATTTCTTGTCCACTTTGCGACAGTGGCAGAATGGAAAATGTATGATGAGTGTAATAATTGGTGGCATAAACATTTTGCTGATTATAGGGGTCTGGATTGCTTCTTTGTGATGCTTGTGCCACTCTCATCGATCCATTATGTGCAACCAGAAAAGTTGGAAGACAACCCATCAGATGGCTTGATGATTTGGAAAGAGGTCTAAAGGCAATCAACGTAAGCCATTGGAAAAGAGTAGTACTGGATAGAGTTGGATGGAGGTGGATCATTGGAGTGGTCTTGGCCTAATAAGGCTGTTGAACCAAAGAAGCAGCTTAAAAGCTGTGTTCATTGTATTACTATGACTATTCCGCTCATGCCGGAGTATCACATCTTGGTCATGGTATTATCGTTTTGGTTATACTATCACATGCGCCTTGCGGTTCCGCCCACCTAAACATTTTCTTACGCTTCTGAACATCTAAAGAACCCATGCACAGTAAAAACACTTAGCGGGCCGTTCAGAAATGACGGATAAGAGATTTGGCGAATATTTTAGTAAGGGTATTTATCTTTTAATTGAAGACGTGAAGTCCAAAAATACGGAAATGAGTGGCTCATGTGTATGGCATCAGTTTCAGAGGTTTTCCAACGAAAAAAGTCACGAACTCGCAGCGGAAACACCAACTGAACTGATTACTGAACCATAAGAGATTGGGCTGTAAACATGAAAAAATAAGATGATTCCTATAAGGAATACCATGTGAAAACCATGTGGAATGTGATAAAATTACAGAACATACCAGCACATCATCTTTAAGGCCATATTTACAAATGAAGACCATCACCCAAAAATGGGCAATAAATTAGGAAATGTAACCGGCACATCCGTGAATGTCACGCAGCAAACACAGCAGTCCTCTTCATTTACTTTTGAAAATTGTACCTTTAACAACTGTAATTTTAAATAGAGGTGACTTACCTGTAACGAACAGCCTACTAACTCAAATTCGTTCATTTATACTCAGCATATCTCCAATTCCTTATTCGTCATTTCCCCGGATTGGACGCTAAGATTATTGTAGTTGGTGTTGTTCTCATAGCCGTCTGGGTTAGTTGTAGTGCCAACTTTGAAAATAAATCTTAATTAAAATGTATGAATATTACTGTAAGTTGTTTAATTTTAAATGTTAATCTTATTAAATAATATTAAATACATTAATTAATTATTTCTCAGAATACTGTCAACAAATACCACTCGAAGTTTTCATATTTGGGATAATTATTGTCGTATGAAACCCTCTCGTGGTATTACTACAGGTAATTTCATCCTTATAAAGTGTAGTTTATTCGCATAGGAAGATTTATTTATGTAAGGAAACATCTGGGAATGTCTGCTCGTGCATGTTGTGGTTGCATACTCAGACGATAAGTTGCAGGTTTTTGCATTTGTTAATTACTCGGGTAACATTTATAGAGCTACATTCATTTTAAGTTTGAGACGTGTTCATTATATACAAATTGTTATCTTGTATTATTTTCAGGCAAATATCTCATACCTTTTTGGTACAATAGAATAACATTTAGAAAATGCATACTCTTACCCACGTTTCCCCTATCTGTACCTACCGTTAACTGTCATTTTACTTTCATTACGTTCCTTTTCTCCTTATGGATAGTTTTCTATTGTCATTTAAATTACTAATTAAATTACGTTTTGTGGGGAAAATGTAAAAAGGTTTAAAATGCTAATGAATACCAACGCAGTAGAAATAAGACAAAAACAAATAATTTCATTTTGAGTTCTTTTTATCCATCTAGCATCCATAATTTACAGGCAGGCTGTCTAAAGGTAGCAGCAAAGTATACACGTATCCGACACGTTTAATTGATAGCAATAACTAAACTTAATCACTATGGTAAAGAATTAAACCAGGGTCATACACAAATCTAAATTATATTGTTCTATCTCTGGCATAACCAATGAAAATAATTTATAGCTGTTAAGGAACGTAACATGACTTTTACACACACATCTACGTATATACAAATGTTTGTCCCTTATGGGCTGTTATACCGTTCCTCCGAATGCAATGCAAATTGGCAAATCTAAATGTTTTTCACAGAGAAGGTTTTTATGCTATCCATTTTACAGTGCAACGAATTACAGTCACATTGTTTTCCCTACTCGCTTTGCTTTTACGTAACACATTCACATGTACTGTTCTGCTCCCTCTTCAATATACAATCCATACAATTTTCTATGGGGTTGAAATACAAATACAGCGTATTACATTCATATGGTTTTCTCTACTCCCTTTTCTTTCACGTAACACATTCACATGTCCGTCTCTACTTGCCCTTCAAAAACAATCCATACAATTTTCTGTTACTAAAATATGCAACCTATTACATTCACAGGATTTTCTATATTCACTTTTCTTTTATGAAACACATTCCTTTCTCTAGTCCCACTTTTACAAACAATGCACATTATTCTCTATATGTTTGAAATAGAAATGCAACCAGTTACATTCATACATTTTTTCTACTCACTTTTCTTTTACAAAACACATTCACTGGTACGTTATTTCTCATCTCAATCTTCTACAAACAATTCATACACGTTTATATATTATCGAAATAGAAATGCAACGTATTACGTTCACATAATTTTCTCTACTCACTTTTCTTCCTGTGGTATTTGTAGTTGTTCAACAGTTCTTTTGCATTGTGTCTTCCCTGTGTTTTTATTTATTTAGTTTATTTTTTATTCCTTAGAGTGTCCTAAGAACTTCAATTAAATTCTTTTTAACCGTGTTAAATAATAATTTTCAAATGTATCAAAAAAAAAAAAACAAGGCTGTTGGGCAAGTGCAACCAAGTCCGAAAGTTGTAGGGATAAATCATCAAACTACGGGCAACCCCGGGTATTTCAGCTAGTATACCTATATATACCACTACGTAATTTTTACACTGACGTAATATAGGTAAATGCAGAATTCTAAGCAA
The DNA here is from genome assembly GCA_030765045.1 of Tenodera sinensis. NCBI lineage: Eukaryota > Metazoa > Arthropoda > Insecta > Mantodea > Mantidae > Tenodera > Tenodera sinensis. Next base: position 243,217,483 of record CM060962.1, read on the forward strand.
ACGTCTCTCCCAATGAACCAGTTGACTTATACTTACAGATTATCTTGTATTTTAACAGCAGTAAACAAAGGATCTGTAATCGCAGACCGCAATGTTAGGGTTCACTTGTGAATTGTTCATACGAGACACGTGCCACAACAAGCTGGTTGCAGGCATCATAATTCCTTGACTTGCATAGCTTACCGCACGAATACGTGCCAATGATTTTTGTTTTCTTATACACTTTTCTTTATTTAATGTTGCCAACAGCCCTTTACCATTTGTGATCCACACCAGCCTTGAACGGGCAATGGCGAATGCTTGAATTTAAGTCCGACCCATGTGCAATACCGAATGCATACATATGTCTATGTTAGGGCGAAAGAGGAGTGCCAAAAATTTCACCTGAATGCCTAGAAGGCATGCTTTGCAAAGACGGTCCACACCGGTCCTTGTATGCGTCACTCGCGTATTTATTTCATGACCAAGAGGGGCGCCTCAGGCTGTAACGCTTGGGATCGCATTCGGAAAGTCCAGCTGAGATCCGAGGTCCAACTTTTCAAGCCGTACCGATATCCATTGTAAAGTGCACAACGTTACCCTTCCCTGTTTCTGTGAGTTCCATGTCAATAATGGAAAGAAAATCAAAGTTGTCTTCAATTACTACTTTCACAATGAAACCGTAAACGCAACCCCCTCCACTCCAATTACCTGAAAGGGCGGACCACTTGAAGTGTAGATAATTATGTGTATGCCCAATTGCTAATGTGCCCAACTGCTCTGTATCTCTCAGGAGAGAAGGAAAAGGGGGGAATAAAACATGTATTTTGATAAGGGGAATGCCAGAATAGGCCCGCATTATATTGGGCACGATTGCATGTACTCGAGTGTATGTGGTAATTGTGCAGTTATATTCGCATCTTCATCTTCTTTTTAGGACAGATAATGACCGTTTACTTTTGTGGCAATACACGAACAGAAGCCATCAGATAATATGTAGATAACTTACTCGTGAAAAGCACACAACAAACGCATTTATCGTAAAATAGACAAGTGTTCAGGGACACCTGTGCCATTCTTGCTTTCACTTGTTTACGTGAGCTTGTAGCATTTCCCTTAAGAGGAAGTTTATATTTTGCATTCCAAATACATTTTGCCTTTTTACCAAACCAAGCACGAAAGCTTGCTGTATAAATAGTGTAGCTGGGTCAACACCATTCATCTCTGTTAAAGTATTTAAAAAAACGGTAAAATTGAAGACTTGCTTTAGTTTTGTTTGAACGGGCGTCTGCTTAGCGCGACGGTAGTGCAGCAGCTTGCTAAGCAGGATGCCCGGGTACGATTACCGATACCGGAGTGAGTAATTTCTTACTCTTGGAGACCTGGTCCGGGATTCACTCACCCTCGTGAAGTCCCTGGAGGGCCAGTTGAGAAGATTGCATTCACCGGCCCAGAGGACTCGGGGCACTAAATATGTCTCACCTTACAAAGCAGCTCCCCATTCTTGACGCTCGATGTGCTTAGGGATGGAGGACACACCGTTCGGCCCCTCATGTAGTTTAGTTTAGTTTTAGTTACTTGAACAGTTCCGAGGGAAATTCTTGTGAAAAATAAAATAAAAGGAACTTTCTTCATTGATTAAAACAATAGGACAAAACGACAAAGATGAGTCCGGTTAGTTTTCTATCACTTTATTATCTAAACTTTTATCACAAATACGCAGTTTTCTTCTCGTTGTTAACACAGTCTACAGTATTTCGTGCTATCAAAACTCACAACTTTTGCTTCCGTAACCTTGCTCAGTCCCTTTCAGTGTCTTTCTTCACTTTCTTTGTCTCTCACACGCTACTGCTTTAGAATCTTCTTACGAAGCACGAAGTATCCAGCACGACACACACGCGCGCACCCGCCCTCAGACTGGATGCCCTTCAAAACTTCAATATAGATATATTTGGATGTACTGTGGAAAACATCCTATTAAGTTTAGAATGGAACGCTTCGCATTCGTTTGTTATTATACTGATACATGCGTCAAATCTTGGGCGGAAAAAGACTTTCTTCGCTGATGAAAATTTCTAGTAGATAGTGAAAAACTGAACATTTTTTTCTTGTAGTAATATTGGCATAAGATCCTTAAGGAAGCACTCATCGACTTCTTCTGTACTTAAAAATGGTAGCCCAAAAGCCATTTCAAGAACGTGTTGACCTTGTCTTCTTTGTATTTTCAACTCAGACTCATTACTAGGGAGCGGGGTTTTAGTAATAAATCCGTCAAGTTAACCGTACACCTACAACGGGAAGTGGCAACGCCGGCGACCTTGCGGTGTTCTTGTAAACAAGAAGAGTGGAAGGCAGTACAGCCCTCACACTACCTGCCGGTTCTATACTCCGTGCTGTTACTATTTTTCCTATGTTTACTTACTAAAATCCCGCTAGCTGCTCATTACACGTATTTTTCGCCACCATCTCTGACCAAGATGAAAGCGGCAACCACAACTTTCAGTTTCAAGTAACACTTCTTGCACAGCATTATGAATAGGAATTTTGAAGTCTATGATTACTTCCTTCGGTTTGAAGCTTAATCCAAAAGAGGTACATTTGTTAATTATGTTTTGCAACATTTTCTTGTAGGTTTCCTTACTTTAGTTTGGCAATAAGCATAACACTAACTACGCTGTTAAATAATTTATAACTGCGTGCAGAGTGAACAGCTGGTACAAATGTGGTGGACGGCATTTAAATGTTCCATCTCCATAAGTTTGCGAGGTAGCAGAAATTTCTTTAATATTTGTTTCAGTTGAATATCCCATCATTTTACTCTCAGTGTAATTAAATAACAAGAATATCTTATATGTTTTTGATATTATTTGCACCTTTCGACTCCTGTTTGAGTTTCGCCGATAGTCTTGGGTTGCTTAGGTTATTGGTTAAGTCTTTCTGCAGAAATGCTATTTCTAATCAAGTTTATTTCCGAAGATATTAGTACACCCACGTCACCAGTGCTCAGCTCCTGATGTATAAGTTTTCTTGGTCTAAGGGACAAATTCTGAGGTGCTCGTCGTTTCAAAGAATTTGATATCTTCTACCTGTTTAAAACGTCCTCAGCAATTTTTTTCATGATGTGCATAATCAATCATTCAATTATGTCCATCGTAGGTGATAATTTGATGTAGGATTTACACGTCTTATTAACTCAAGCCCAACGTTGTATTTCATCCTTCAGCTTCTTTTGGAAATAAAATGTATGGTTGTCTATCACACAAAGTAGTTTGTTTTTTATTCATTTTTCTCACCGCAAATCACTTCCATAGTACCTGACATCTCTTGGTAGTTGTGACTCGAACAATAACAGACGGTGTTCTTAATCAACGTGCCGAGCTAATTAGAGAACCTGTTTTCCACTCAGGTACCACTGGCACGGAAGTCAGCTGGTTTTTGTTTTGCATACTTTGTAGTGCAACGGTGTGAATATAGATCACTACTTAGGAATTCCTATGCCTGATTCCATAGAAATGTTCTCAAATTGTATGTTTCACAAAGTTTGGTTTACCAGTTACACAAAATTATACGAAACGTCATCCGAAGGAGGATTTATCAAGCTAATGCCAAAAATTCAATAATTACATTGGCATGTGAATTCTCAACTATATGCAATTTTAATCAAAGCCGTTAGAGTCATTCTCGAGAAAATAGAAAACAACGGAAAATGCTAAATACGACGATTGGTAGTTTATCTGACGCTTGCATTCATTTTTGGGTTATGCTGTTCACAGGCACACACACACACACAGACACACACACACACACACACACACACACACACACACAGACACAGACACAGACACAGACACAGACACAGACACAGACACAGACACAGACACAGACACAGACACAGACACACACACACACACACACACACACACACACACACACACACACCTTTCCGAGTGTTTTTTATTAAGTGGCTATCAAATCAAGTATTTCCAGTGAGACCTCGATATAGAATGTTCTTTTACTCCAATAACCTCTTTATCTACTAAGTAATGCGTTCTTACATCGTTCCCCTTGAATTAAAAACTATTTTACACTTATTGCAATACCGATTCATCTGACCATATCTCACGATAGCATTGTTGCCACACGACTCCTTCCTGCTTTGGTATTGGACACAGCTGTGTTGTGAGTAAGCGAGCAACTTCTTAGTACGCTATAGACAGAGGCAAGAGTTTGTTCTTAACGATAAATGAGAAAGTTGTTGAATTACAGAACAACTTGGTTTGCAGTTGTAACAATACTACAAAATCAATACTATTTGCCAGCACAAAGAAAGCTACCCCACAATGCAATCGGTGACGCTACAATAAAAGATTATTTCACAAGGTCACATTTCCTTGTTATCAAAGCCGCCACAATAAATTTAAAGCGGCTTGTTGTGACGTTTAGAACTTTCTGTTTCCAGACTGTTGACTGTATAGAATCTGGCGTGAAAGTGTCACAACTTGTATTTCTGCAATTTGGAGATGCTCACTGATGGGCAATAGCCCTGATGTCTGATGCATGATATATACACTGATTCATTTCATGATAGTGATAAAATAAATGTTTTAATTTGGAGAAATTTTGAACAATAACGTTAAAGTAACATTGCTTACCTGTTAATTTTAATTTCAATAATGTCTATGTGTGTTAATTTTACTCAACAATTTGTGCAAAATTAATTCGAATTTATAGCATAATATTCAAACCAACAGCTCAAATAATTATCATCACCAAACAATCCTGCCTTTGACTATGGAGTAGTGAGATTGTGATATTAGCTCACGTACTTCGGAATCTAATTCAAGCAAAACGCAGTGTAATATACGATAAATCAGCCTATGTCGCTTGTGGTTTGACTGCTTTCTTAGAGTTAAAAGTGGTGTGAGATTAAACATTTCGATGGGTGCAAAATAAATAAATTGATGCGCTGCATTGTGGAGTATTTACAATTCACCAAAAGATATATATTCAACGTTATTTAATCTGCAGCTTAACTTCATCTAACTTATATGGTGTACTAGCTGAAGTACTCCCCGTTTCCTTCAGTTTGACGATTTATCCTTACAACTTTTACACTCAGGTTGCACTTGCCCCATAGCCTTGTGTTTTTATGGGAGACATTTAACGCTCAGCTAGTAGGATGGGATTAAAATGACCCATGCTGTTATTACAATCATTACAAGCAATTGCAGTACTGGTTTGCCGCGCCTGAGATCCTTAGTACACTGTTGAACGCTAAGCAAGGCGGAAGTATAGCTCTGCTTGTGCATTATTAGCCAATGTTCGTTTGTTTCATTGTCGGCGCAATTTTAGTCAGTGTGACCCCACCCTACATTGAAAGTAAGTTTTCTTTCTTCGCTGCAGATTATATCTTTTTCCTCCTATTGTTATTAAGAAGACAAAGACTGAGTACGCTAAAGAGCTTAAATATCAGGAAATATTGCCGATTTTCAATGTATCCAGTGAAGAGGAAGAAAATGAAATTGACGAGGAGCTTATGATTGAAAAAGCGACCATGAAACAAACAGTGAACAAAGTGTTAACTCAGATGAAGAAAGCACTGGAAATAGAAGTGATGCGAAGTTTATGTATGGTAAAGGTGGTGCAACACACCTGTTATCCGAGGATGAACACCAAGGCAACCCGTGGACCTGCAAGACAAGCTCCTGCTTGTCACCCGTAAACTTCTTGGACATTGATTTTTAGTACGGATGGGTCGATACCAGTTTTTCTCGACACCGATACATGATATTTTCCACGATACCCGATACTTCCATACTTAATACCGTCATTTCTACTTCTAGTTTCAATACAAAACAGAATGCTGGGAGAACTGTGTAATGAAAATGAAATTAATTAATTAGGTGCACATGTTTAATGACACAAAGTTTAAAACCATCAGTGTATATATTTTTAAACTCTACATTAGACCTTTAAAAGCAAACATGCGTTTTTTGAAACAGTCCACTTTTATTTTTGTTCAAAAATACTAGCATTCTCACAATTTCGGGGTCAAGTGTACTTCTTCTTCTGTCTTCTTTTTCTGCTGTGCTAAATAGTCTTTCAGAGAAAGCTGTTTCAGGTGGAATACACAAATATATAGCGACTAATGTGTTTAGTTTTGGAAATGTTTTCCAGTAATCCAGAGTACTAGAGAGAGGAGGTGACAAATCTTCGTTGAGATATGCCGTGATTTCTTGTTGGGAACTGCTAATTGGCAGTCAATCTGACACATGATTGTTTTCTTGCATAGGTACCACATTCCTGGCAATTTCTTGGGCTTTTCAGTAGGTGACATAAAATAAAGTTTGCGACCTGATAGATTTGTGAAAGTATGTCAGTATTACACGACTATCCCTACATAGGTATCCGAAAATCCGAAAAAAAATTATCTAATCATTTTTGGATGTAGGAAGAAGAAGAAGAAGAAGAAAAAAAAGAAAAAGAAGAAGAAGAAGAGAAAGAAAAAGAAGAAGAAGAAGAAGCAGAAGAAGAAGAAGAAGAAGAAGAAGAAGAAGAAGAAGGTCTGTTTACCCGCGTTTACATAGTTATCTCCAGACAATAAGCACTTCCTAGAAAATTCAACTCAACATTTAGTTAGGTTCTTGCTTGACTTGCAGTGAGGTAATTAGATGTTTGGGTTTGCACTTGGCAGTGAATAAACAGCAATTGAAGGAAGCGTCTTCCTGACCGCATCTCCGTCTTCGTCTCCACTGTTCATGTGGTCATTCCGATCATTTTAAAATGTCCTATTCGGTGATTTTCAAATAAAGTAAACATTACAGAATCACCAGCGAAATATCAAAAAGTACAAGCGAATTTTCTGAAGTATCGTTCGATGTCGATACCATGCAAGTATGGTGAGTATCGACTTATCGCAAGTATCGAGGACCCATCACTAATTTTTAGTAACGACATAATAGACATTACTTACATAGGAAGGAAACGAATCAACTATTCCCAAGAAGATAAAGTTTTCTTTTTGCATAAGAAAATGAGCAGGAAATAAAGGCATTCTTTGGTTTGCTGTATTTAGCAGGGGTTTTCAAAAGTAATACGAAGGCCAATTTGGACTGTATGACGGGATGATACTGGAAGAGACAATTTCATGCAACAATGACACTGAAACGAATGCTATGTTTTCCTTTTGTGTCTCAGGTTTGATAATAAGAACACAAGGAATGACAGAAATACGCCAGATAAGCTTACAGTGATGTCTGAAAGGTACAACAAATGTATTACAAACTGTGCAAAGTGCACGAACCACTGTATGGTGCCTGTGTAAAGGAAGTGTAGAGAGACTGCATCTTTTTCAATTTTAAAGAATTAATATTTCTAAGAGAGAGAGTTTTTAATATCTCTTATACAGTATCAGTTGCGAAAACACTATTTAAAAACTTAAGTTTTATTTTGATAAAATTGCCATTCATTTTTGACTATATAACATTCATGACTATTTAAATTATATCTTTTGAGTGTTACACAGAGTTCTTTTAAATATTTGATTAACCACATCTACTTCACACGTTGTTCATTGGGTTACAGTTACCTCTCCCTACCAATTAAGGGTTAAAAGCTATTAACACACTTAAAGTGTTAAGTGAAACTCTTAAGATGCACTTTAAGGAAAAAAAATAACAAACAGAAGCACCGACAAAACGCTATACAAAAGCACTATGAACAACAAATACGAAGGGAAGAAAGTGCATGCGAAGTACGAGTTGCAATATTTTGAGTTAAGCAGCAGGGTGTCACTTATATCACTCTTGCACAACCTTAACCAAGAGTTAACTTAAAATTTTTATAATCATAATTTGCACTGACACATAAGTATAAGCCACGCAAATTTGATAACCATTCATAGAATAGTTGTTAACCAGAACTTATACCACCATCATGTGTTAGTTTATTATCTTCCTCGTGAGATCTTACGGCCCTTAACATACTAAAATTGGTTTTATCTGGTACCCTATAGAAATTTTTCATTAACTATCCGACGTTGCCCATAGTTTGAAGGTTTATCCCATCATTTAACATTATACAACACGTGCCCAGTAGTCTTGTATTTTCTTGGAGGAATTAAAAGGAATATTAACACAATACGCTTAAATCTCACGGCACCAAAAAGACAACATACAGAACTGTTTATTCAGATATAGGTATATTATAAAAATGTCAAAAAATACTATGCAAAAACTCTGTTGAACGAACAACAAATACTACAGTTTGTAGTGGTGATTTATCGTTAATGCATCTACGTAACTGACTTCCACGTTGTTGATTTGGATACCTTGTTGCTATTTATAGAAAAAATATCTTCTTCAACTGATTACTCTCCCCTTATGTAGGACTTACACCCCCTAGGACTTACAAGCCAGTGCCTACGGTGAAATGCCTGTCGGGGAGCACAGGAACCTATGGATCGGACAGAGTGAAGACCTAGAAGCGAGTGGTCAGCCAAGCACCAGGTGTGAGAGCGAGGAAGAGGATGATATGAAAAGCAGGCGACATCGATGATTGGAAAGGCGAGAATGGAACAACTGATGGCGTGAATGGCGGGGGGAACCGGATAACCCAGACAAAACCCGCCCTGATGTCGCTTCTTCTACGACGAATACCACATGCGGGTTCCTGGGATTGAACCCGGGCCGCTTAGGTGGTAGGCGAACGCTCTAACTGCTCGGCCATGGCGCCGCCACGAGAGAAGGAATAATAGTTCAAGTAACATCGATATAACCTTGTTTATTCTCAGTAACGAACACACACAAAACTCTTTAGACAATACAAAAAAGTCATAACAAAGAAAGGACAAAAAGTTGGTGGTGTTATTACTCCATGATAGATGCCAGAGAGGAGACTGCGTATATTATATGAACTCACTGTTTCCTTGTTCTTTTGTGAGGCCGTGAAGATGTAATTTTTCTTATGTTGGCAATGTTCGAGCTCCTGCAACTAGGTATCGTTTAAAAAGATGTAAATGCGAGCTTCTGTAGGTAATGACAAAAATATTAAACCAAGAATTTGAATTATGTATTCTAACACAGACTCTTTATTTGGAAAGTGTGCTTATTATACTAAATAAATATTCATCATTACATAAGATTTGATGTGAAATTACATTCTCCTCCGTTCCACTATCCTATGTGGAATGCTGCTTTCTGGTGATTTCTGCTCCGACTGCTCTGGCATGTGATTTTAACCTCAGGGTATGCGTGGGTGTTTGCGAATAGAACCAGAACTCTCGTTGAAACTTTTATTCTCACCAAAATAGGAATGCGTGAGATTTGCCGATCGTTATTAACAACGTTAAGTCGTTACTGTGTCTTGACTAAGACCGAAGATTGTTACTATTAAATATGTGTCCTCACACTCGAAGATCCGGAATGCAAGTCCCCTGACTGAAGCGCTGGTTCGGAGATCTGGTCGACAAGTGTACTGACCCGCCGGGTTCTGGAGGGCAAGTCTAAACGACCCTTTCTCTCCGGGTTCTCGCAGGCAAGTCCCTGTGCATCATGGCGCTCTCTATACCTTTCACTTCCTAATTAGCAACAGGGTTTCGATGAAACGCCCATCCCTTGTTTTCCTGCTCAACACCGCCACTGAGCGATTTCCAGGAAAACTGGTCTTACCAGGCCTCGCGTGACTACCTGAAGCTCGCCCCTAATGACTTGTCTGTGCCTTTTCGTGCCTTTTGACAATTTTAGTCACAACTAATCCTCCAGATTCTGTAGCTTTATAAATGTAACGATTTGAACCTTTTCTGATTATTTAATTCCGCCATGTGATGCAGTATTATATCCATAATTATGGCGTTCACAATTTCGGCTTCAAATTAAATAATCAATGGTGTGAAACGCAGTGAAATTCTGTATTCTAAGCTACAGAGTAATTTTTGCCTTGTGTCAAAGGTTATCTGTGCCAAGTTTGGTTGAAATTGGTGCCAGGGTATAGAAGTGTTTAAGGAACATACCTACATGAACGTTTATGTATATATTAAGGTTATGGTACACATGTAAACCATGTTTAGATAAATATGCATAATGAATTACATACAGAATACATGAAGGAAAGAACAGACAAATCGTTTTATAATTTACTATATGTAGGTACTTTAGCATAATTTAATCTTCGAGCTGTATTTGAAACCTGAAGAAATACAAGAAAAATATTTTTATACACATGTCATTCTCATTCATCTTTAGGAGGATTGAAACAGTGGTGCCTATAATAAGCTTTTACATAGCTTTGTTCTGGAGTCATTGTATTGTTTAATAACGGGTATACTTACACTGCAAAAAAAAAAAAAAAAATAAATAAATAAAAAGAAATAAATGAATAAAAAATAAAAAATGAAAAAATAAAAATAAAATTAAAAAAAACACTAAAACCTAGTGCATCCAAATATTTGCGGCTGTTTCCAACAACCTCATTACATATTAAAAAGCAACAAATGCAATCCTAGCGTCATAGCGACTCCTAAGGAAAATAGATGACGTTGGCGGTAAACTTGATTTATCCTTTACACATATGCGAGTGATGACCAGTAGCTATTCTGTCTAATTGTTAATGAACCGCATACTGATTTTAAACTTTAATGAGTATTGAGAAGTTTGATTTTTCATTAATCCTGATTTTGAAGAAAGAAGAAAATGGAGCACTAATTTTTTTCTTTTCTACTTCTGGTAGAATAAAAATTAATTGCATTTTAATTAAGCTGATAAATAAAACTTCTGGGACATACAGGTAGTTGTATGACAAAGCATTCTTTCTCTTCATCTCTCCCGTTTTTCTATTAGGAAACCTGCAACTTCTAATTTAAATCATTACTTTCTACTATCTGTATGTGTAGCTCCATCTTCGATAACGTTCTCAATAATAAAATAAGTATTAACGTTAAATTTAATGATTGAACTAATTGACTCTATTCGAGGCGTGTCTATAAGGAAAAGAGAGGGAAGATGGATGGTGCTCCCACACCACATTACGGAACATATTACACAGGATGTTCAAGTCAAAGCTGTACATTCACCCTCATCACACCGTTCTTTGTCCGTACAAATAAACGGCACATCGTAATATTAAAATTGAGTCCCAGTTGTGGAGATATTTTAAATTATTTAGTTCTAGATCGACGGCCGTGTTTTCTTATTACCAATTTATTTTAATCAGGCTTCAAAGCCGAACAACTTAAATAGAACATAAACTAAATTCGTATGTTATTTTGAAATACGGCAACTGGCCGTAACGGATTGTAGAATGGTGTCGCTGGAAGTTTGTGACAGCTTATTTTTATTGAGTCTGTTGGAGAACTGGGATTTCACTTCCCCAACCCTTTGTTGGCAAGTGTGTCCCACATGACAATAAAATTGCTTATAATGTTAGAAATGTGATAGCACGAGTAGTATATTTTTTCATACTGAAAATATTTATTAAAATGTACAACGTGATGATACTGATTATACGAGTATCAAAGTAAATAATGAGCAATTATTATTATCATCATCATTATTGATATTGTTGTTATTGTTAAAGAAAAGCCTGGAGAAAATAGAGAAGTAAGGGCCACACACGAGTTGAAAAGAGTGTTTTGTCTCTCCAAATACACGCCCTCACGACTCGTATATGAGCTCCTACTGCCAACGACTCCCGCCTATCAGGGTCTGCTGCGTGAACTACATGAGAAGAAATGCAAAATATGGCACGAATTCTATGCTGCTGACGCCTTGAATGGACTCAGGGAGGATGCGAACTACGCCATACAGTGACAAGACTTTCTATGCATGGATTTCACCACAAGCTATGCAGCACCCAGAGATTCCACGAACCCGGCCCAGATTGTGGGTGTATAAGATGCGACGACCAGTGTGAGAGATATTATGTGCGACACTGTAAGATCAGATCAGAGTCATTGGTGCAATTCTTTGGAGACTAAGAACAATCTTCTTTGCACATTGTGCGCGATTCATATTATTAGTAACTCAGAGAACACACTATTCGTACACATATGCCTGTAACCAATTGCATATTGTTGGAATTCAGAGAACACATTATTGGTACACATACGCCTGTAATCAATTAAATACTATGGGCACTCAGAGACCACATTATTGACACACATACGCCTTGTAGTGAATGCAGGGAACACATTCTTACAACTTTTAGCTCTTTGTTCAACTGTCATTTGGTGTACTGTGTAGTGAATAAGAGTGAAAAGTTGCAGTTTATGTTTTCAAGCCTGTGACTCAGTACTGATTTGGAAGAAAGGTAAGAGTAAGTTGTACCACTAAAAACACATTCCTATAGGCTATAGAAGAAATGCGTACATAGTACCTATGTAATTTCTTCACATTCTGTTTTTCTGATAAAAGGTTGCAATCTACATCTAAAAAAAAAAGGAATACAAACGAAAGTCATATACATTTTCTCAAGTCCAAATTTTGAATCTGTTGTTCCTTAATGGCTAGCTAAAGATAACGACCCCCTTTCAGATACAAGAATTGCTTCGAATGAAAATGATGTAGATCTACAGATAATGGCATGCAACTCTTAAAATGAGGATAATAATCGGCTGGGACAGACAGACAAGACAGCGGTAGCTGAACATGCAATATGGGCCGACGAAGAACACATAATTCTGTATAAGGAAACTACTGTTCTTTCATCTTCGGCGTACTACCACGCCAGACTACAACGTGAAGCCATAGAAATTTGCAAACGCCCCTATAATTTTAACAGAAAGGAAGAAGCTCTAAAATTGAACAAAACTTGGCATCCGATACTTGAACAAGTCTGCGGGCCGTACTGCAGACTCCGGCGAATCCTAAGCTTGCCCCTCCTACCAACGCTGCCGAATCTGGTATACGACGACGACGACTTGTTGGCAGGCTGAGAACAGCCCGAGGTGTGTCATGCTTGTACCTAACCCTTTAGGGTTTAACCACTATATGACAGGATATGGGATGTTACAGGATGGCTGGTGAAGTATGGGGATTGTAGGGTGTAAGAAGGTAGCATAGTCGTATGCTCCTCTTCGGCTGTTGTTCAGTGTGCAACTACCGTTGGACACTGCTGGGGTGAGGGTACAAATATGGAGGTTTGAAATTGAATTTAGTATTCCAAGCTTCTCTTGGAAAGACTGTAAAGGAGCTCAGCTTGCGCTGTTGATGGGGTAGCTCCTGTGTTACCGGGGGTGCCCGCAAGCCATGCGGGGAACCTGGTGTAGCACAAGCGTGCGTTCTCTAGGGATATAGTCCCCAAGAGACCTAACCAGGGCGCTCCGATGCTGTGGAAACAGGTCGTAAAATTTTGTTGCCTGCGCCTAATTTCGTCCTCCACATACGGGAGGGACGAGGCCTTGTGAGGTAGTCTCGTAGGGACTCTACGGTATACAGAATAGATTATCCGAAGTCCTTTATTCTGTATACGCTGCAGACGCAGGAGATGGGAATCTGCGGCCATGCCCCAGATTTCGCAGGCGTACAGGAGGATAAGAATAATGAGAGCCCGAAAAAGGCGTAACTTCAGGGGAATGGACATCCCCGACCGTAACATGGGATACAGCGAGGCAGTTGCCCCGCCGGCCCGATGCGACAGGTCGTTGATGTGTTCCCGAAAGGTAAGATCCTTATCAAGCTTCACTCCCAGGTAGGAGATGGTATCCACCCACTCAATCCTTCTACGAAGGTAAGCAAATGTGGGGAAGTTGGCGGGAAAGCGGCGTTTGGTGAAAAGTATGGCGTGACTTTTCTCCGGGTGCGGAGAAGCCCCGCCCATCTAACACACACGTCCCGCTCAAGCCCAGCCAATCCCCTGTGAGCGGTTCAGATATAAATACGGCACCTCCAGCCATAAATAGTTTTTAATAAAATAACAAAAAATAAATAAAAATCTTCCGCAGCAAACAATTGTAACTTAAATCCAAGCTGATTTTATATAGGTCATTTATACTCTCGGTGGTCCTGTACCCACGTGTGGCCTGGGCAAACGCCTCCAAACCCGCCCTCAAACAAATTTAAACCCTCCAAAAGCTCTCCCTCAGAAAAATCCTCTCTGCTCCACTCTTCATTGCTAACCAAACTCTTCACCTCGAAAAACAGATCCCATCCATCCCAGAGGCAATAAGAAAAAGAGCCAAGGTAACATGGGCGCGCATTAGAAACCACGAGAACTACGTGGTCGCCAACATTGGAAAGGCGAGCCGAAGCACCGCAAGCATACTGTAGCGCATCTTAGCCTTTGAAAACAGTACACGTTAAATGGAGCGCAATGTACTAGTTGTGAATCTTTCTCCGCGCGTCACCTCGAGGTGGCCGGAGTCCAGTACTTAGTCCTTCAATTGCTGCTTGACGGGTACTTTTAACTTTGGTATCCCTCCACGCCTTTGTCACTGTATGGCCTAAATTTACAAAGAACTCGTCTGTATAAACAATTGATTTCCCCTGATCCCTAAAACCTTTTTATGTCTTTCAGATATTTATGTCGCCATCTGATGATATCGTCTATGTCTATTAATATGCATTTGTTACCCCTTCTTTCATATTCGAACCCCAAATCATGTAAGAACCGACTCAGAGTGGCCCTTGAGAAATTTAGGAGGGTCTCATCACTGTTGACCCGTGACAAAATATATTCAGCGTGGGTGGAATATTTGCAAATGGTAAAGAATGAAGAATTCACCGCATCCACTTTGCACTATTCCATCATATTGCGTTAACCTAGCGTTTTTTCCCCCGCCCTTTTTGCTTTCTTATTCGATGCCATTCTTAGAGGTCCTTTCATTACTGCCTTTTCAATCCTATACACTACTGCTTCTGAACACCCGATAGTCTTAGGTGTTTCTTTTACTGCCTTACTAACGATCATTTTACTTGAAAAATAATCTAACACATTCACAATTATTTTGCGTTCCTTACATCTTAATTTACCAATATATCGTCTCTTTCTAGCTTCCCCCTCCATAACTACAAATATTTACGGAAAATATTAAATAAATAACGCAATTACAGCTCACAGGTTCCATACAGTTACACATACGACTTGTTTCGAACTAATGTTAGTGCTGCTTCTTATACCATCTTCTGTGTCAAGCCTGGCGCGAGAATACGCTGAATACATGAATACCTTTTGGTGTATTCTAAAAACTTTCTCCAACCCTCCTCAACATTTGTTCTCGCTTGGTCCCCGATGTAAGCTCAATAACAAAAAAGTTTCTTATGTGCACAGATATAAAATTTTCCGTGAACATTTAATTTAAAAAATTGTAACACTTAACTGAGTAAACATAGAGAATTCGAAGTAAGCAGGCAGTAGCGCTATAGTTTACTCTAGCTAAGGAAAAAAATAGACGTATTCTAGCAGTTAGTTTGTTAGTGCGTGATGAGTATAGAAACAGCAAACATCGGACTTCTATAAAAAAAAAAACGTTTTCTGAAGAAATTTCGGCCTATAGAAACGTACAATGACTCTAAAAAGGATATAACCTGATACAGAAAAAAAATTCTGCATAGGATGTGTTCAAACCTGAAATTTATAACAACTCGATGTTTACACCATGCTATTAGGAACCTGGCAACAGCGCGAGGCTAGAAAAGGACGAGGCTAATGACAACTCATATGCGTTAGATAGAGAGACATATATCCCATTTAACTCCATACTGTCATCTAAGGTTGAGACAAGGTATAGAATAAAAATGTTTTAGACGCGGCACAGCTCACCGACTAACGCGTGCCCAAGCAACCCAGGCCCAAGGCCGCTCACACAAAGGCCCGCGCCTCGGGAACCACTTAGGGGCTGCAAGCTGTTCGCGCAGGAAAACAGCGGAAAACTGTACATGGTGCAAAAAGTGTAGTGGAGTGTAAATATTGTGTGTGTGTGTGTGTGTGTGTGTGTGTGTGTGTGTGTGAGTGTGTGTGCGTGTGATGGGACATGCCGTTCTGCTATGCCCAGGAGTGAATGCGTGTGTATATGTGTGTGTATAAATATGTTTGTATATATAAACAAAAAACAATACACACAGATAAAGACAATAGAAGAACCTACAACAAAAAACTGTTCTTCGGTGACCTAACGTTGGTCACCGTGTGCGTTTGTAATAAGAAACGAGAAATGCAAATATTTTAAATTTCGCTAGTTATAGGACCATGCCAATTGTAGCCTGTAAGCCGGGTCCAATGTACCGGCACTAGGCCAAACTTCATTAATAAATTAAGTAAGTAAACGATTCTGTTGTAACTGAACCTTCGCCGAGAAGACTAAGATCACACCACCGATGATGTCCACGGCAGGTGTGGACGAAAAATATGGACCTCCAAGCTCCAGCAGTTCACGCCTTTTAAGCCTGGAAGAAATCTCTAGCTTTAATTCTAACTCCGGCCGTGAAAGTTTCCGACTTCTCATGAAGATCATGGTAGTGGTGGGAATGATGATGATGATGATATGTGATGATGTGATGATGGAAGATGGTGCAAGTAATAATGTCTTAATAAAATTTATTTTTATTTAAGATCAATTATTAGAATAACGGGTCTAATGGACCCAGGATATATGAATGTGCAAAAAATATAGGTCATGCACAGAAGGGTTAAAAGTCAAATGTTCAAGCAATTTTCCAGTTCACCATTTATGATTCACCTGCGCCAAATGGAACACCTTCCAGGTGGTTTATGGTATCTCCTGCAACAATCTAGATGTCAGGCTTTGTAAGTTGAGTACTACAAGCTGCATACACACATGCGGAGGCCGTGAAACACAAACATTACCAGAATACAATAAAGTATAATATAGCAATAGTAATTTATTTGACACAATGTATAAACTGCTATAGCTATAGCCCTACGTTTTGAAAATTTAAAATATTACTCCACATTAATGAACTGTTTTGTGCAATTTATGTAACTCATGCATGCAGAGATGGTGAAAAACAAACTCCTCAGTTTTAAGCCACTTAATTCTTTCTCCCCTCAGTTTTAGGGCCCTTAATTATTTCTCCCCGCAGTTTTAGGCCCCTTGATTATTTCTCCCCTCAGTTTTAGGCCCCTTAATTCTGTCTCCCCTCAGTTTTAGGCCCCTTAATTCTTTCTCCCCTCAGTTTTGGGCCCCTTAATTATTTCTGTGAACTACCGAATTTCATAGTTCTAAGTGACAACACGAAGCATATTCCTATGATTATCATATTTGCCTCATTTATAGACGAGACAACGTCTGGAACTACATATTATGATGAATAGTTTTGGGTACAGAAATAGGCTAAACTTTCTTCTCAATAATGTGACACCGGGAGTGACACAAAACAAAGGACTGTGGGGGCTGGGCTGGTTCACACCACATCTCGGAGCGGGGAGCGGGCAAAGGCGCTCAAGGCCAGGTTGTATGTTTGTGTGTACCTGACTAACAACAATCGAAGCGGCTACACAAAGGGATTTCTCCGGAGCCTTAGAGAAAGAACTGGTTGTGTCACCAATGGCGCGCTTGTGGAGATGAGAAAGGGCCATGTGACGTCATTCCCTTTATAAGGAGGCGTGGAAACAGCAGTGACAGTTGCAGACATGAATCAGCCAGTGTGTCAGCAATGCGTGTGCGTCGTAAAAAGATTTAACGAGTGTCGAGTGATTCCATCATAATAGTGTATGAGAGACAGAGAAAGTGAAGAAAGTCATTGAAAGCACTGACACTGAGGTATTAGAAGACAATAAAGTGATAGGAAAGCAACCGGACTAATTTTGTAATTTTGTCACAATATTACAGCCAGTCCCCAACACCTTAACAGATACTTAATCGA